>BLSH010284679.1:57436-131385 GCA_018402905.1 Glandirana rugosa
GCAAAACGGCCGAGTCGCAGTTTTGTCGAGGTAGCGACGACGAAAGCTTGTGTGACCAACACCCAAAAAAAATGTCGAATTGGTGAAGTCGGGGCCTTCCTAAAGGTCGAAATCCTGGCCTCGGGAAAAACGCTAAGCCGCTACGCAGCGAAATTGACTGTTAACGCGCCAGCACGCCGCAACATGGGTTTGCTTTAAACGTAGGAAAAAAAGGGTGTTTATCTCGAAAGAAAACCACCATAAACTAGTGGAGACGCAGTAAAGACTAGCGGCGATATTTGTTTTCTTCTCGCTGTTAAAACTTTTTTTGGGTTTAAAGAATGAAAAACGATTTTATGTTTAGGTTTTTTTTTTTTATATTTTTGTGTAAAAAAAAGTGCAAAAAAAAATAAATAAAAACCCCAAAAATGAATTCTCATCATCCGTAAACGCGACCACTTTTGCGCAAACCAATCAATAAACGCCGATTGCGATTTTTTTATCGCAAATATGAGGAAGAATATAAATCGGCCAAAAACGGTGAAAAAAAATGTGTTTTTATATTTTTTTTTTTTGGATTTGTATTTTAGCAAAAAGTAAGAAATTTGGGTTTTTTTCAAAATTGTCGCTCTTCTTTTGTTTATAGCGGCGATCAGAAATGACGCAGAGGTGATCAAATACCACCAAAAGAAAGCTCTATTTGTGGGAAAAAAAGGATGCAAATTTCGTTTGGGTACAACGCCGCACGACCGCGCAATTGTCAGTTAAAGCGACGCATCGCCGAATCGCAAAAAGGGCTCCGGTCCTAAAGCTGGAAATCCTTCCGGGGCTGAAGTGGTTAAGCTGTAAAAAAAACCCACAACCAGTGTGTTCGAAAGCAGCAGCGATGGAGCTGTTTTGACGCTGAGCCGGCAAAACGCTCAAAAACTTGGCTTAATGTTGTATTCACAGCGTTAAGCCTCGTAAGGCGGTGTTCTGCCTTTATTCAAAATCAATGATTCCCTATGGCAAGTCCGATCGTCATGATCCAACTTCTGGTGCGACTTCTATTCAAATCAAGGAGCTCCCATAGGAAACCATTGATTTTGAATAGAGGCTGAGAAGCGCCGCTGAAAGCTAACGTGGAAAAACGCGCATTGACGTCAATGCATAACACTGATAAAATCACGGCTTTTTTCCTGTCATCGGTACTGATGTTTCAGCTTGTTTTTTTTAAATGCATGTGTGTATGCGGCCTTACTTTATTTGATGCTAAAGTACTTAAACTTTTTAAAGGAGAAGTTTGGGGTCAAAACAATGATACTGTGCATACTCCCTTCAATGCTGCAGCATCCCCAGCCGACTGTAAGACCAAGAACTGAGCGATTGTATGACCATTGATCGTTCAGTTCTCAGTCTGCTCTCTCCCCTGCTCCTCCAGTGCTCAGTGAACGCTAGGCAGGAGAGGTGGGTGGGAGCAGCTGGCTCTGGCTCTCAATGGTGCACTGAGAGGTTGAGCCAATTGCCAATCAGATGTTTGGATAGATCCCAACATTATGATGGGGATCCTTCCAGAGCCTGGAGAAGCTCTGAGATGTCAGCTGACAGCGGGTTTTTTTTTGCTTGCTGTCAGCTGATTGATTCTGGGTCACAACAATGCATGTGTCAAGTAACTTGTGTGACCAAAAAAGCTTTGGTCATACCTCTAGTTGAAATCATAATAGTTGGAGCAATTGGGTGATGCATAAAAGTGTGTACTGCTCTAGGTCAGTTACTTGGAAGGCTTTTCGGGCTTTGATTTTTCTTAAGAAAACCGTGTTGGACCTGTGTGATCAATGTAATAACATTTTTGCCTTGAATGTATTAAATTGCAGTTTAAGGCAACAAATAAAAGCAGGCAAGCAGTTGTGCTAAAGTCAGTTTTCTCGGTACTTAACTCTGTTCTGTTTGATGGGAAAGGTAGACTTTATGTAGTATTAGTTGGTATCAATCACCCTCAGGGGTATTCAGAGACCATTTATTTCTCTAGGACCTGCGTTTACACTTGAAAGCATTCGGTTGCTCCAGAATGCAAGCTATGTGTTGACGGGCTGCTGCTCTGGTCCGATGGCACCTAATGTGCTTGTGTGTTAGGGGGCAATTCTGAATTAATGGTACCATCAGAGTTGTGTGTTGCAGTAACATCCATTACTGAAGCAGGTAGGTGTGAAGCCAGCCTTAATACTCATCTGCATTATGCATGTTTCTTTCGTTATGTATTTTCTTAGACTGTGGGTATACTGTACATTTACTTTTTATTTTGCTTTAAAACCTTCAATGCTGCAGTATAGATTTCCACTGTTTTAATGAACTTTGTATTCTGTGATCTGCTGGAAATCTAATTAAACTTTTTTTTTTTTTCGCTTTTCACAGCCCTCCTGGGTCATATTATCCGTTCGATGTGGAGTCCGTCTTCCGTATCCTTGAAATTGCTGTTCTCAATTTTATATTTTTGTTTCTCTACTTCCTTTTAATTTAATTTAGTTTCTCCTTTCAGTGCTCACAAATGTTTGACATTTAGGCTGTATCACAAGGTGCTTAACATTTTAATCTACTTGTTAAGATTGTTTGTTTGACTGTACATACTGCTTTTGAATATGGTGTAAGAAAAAAAAAAAGTTTTCTGTGTCATCCAGCAAGATCTTTGCTCTACTTCTAAACCGAGAAAAAAACCCTTGAATGTAACTAGTCTGTTGAGGCATTTTCTGTTTTTTTTTTTTTAATTGTACATGTGATTCTTCAAAATACCAAACAGAATCAGAACTTTGTATTAGGCTTGCATTGCATTGCCATTAAAGCGGTGGTCTACCCACCCAAAAAAAAAAAAAAATAAACCCTGTAAGGCAAAGGCATAATGAGCTAGTATGCATCGCATACTAGCTCATTATGAAATACTCTCCTTAGAACGAAGCTCCTGCAGGGCTGCCCGGCCCCTGCAGAGGGAGTGGACATCTTCGCTGTGTGGCCTCTTCCGGATTCGCGGCTCTGGCTGCAAGACGTCACTCCCGCACATGTGCCAGAGCCCGTCTTTACGGCGGACTTACCGGCAGCGTCCAGCGCTATGCACCGAGCTATCGCTGTGCATGCGCCGTGACCTCATCGCTGCATTGCAAGTGGAATATCTCCATATTAATTTTACCTACAGGTAAGCCTTATTATAGGCTTAACTGTAGGTAAAAATTACTTTAGGGGGTAAACAACCGCTTTAAGCGTTGCTAAACCCAGGACCCTGCATTCACTATATCTGGTCTCCCCAGTACACGGAACATGGAAATGCAATTATTTTAACAGATAGCTCTTCTCATCAGCAATCTAGAGCATGACTTCTATGAATGCCTGGTTAAAGCTTATAGGAGGAGTTTTCATTCTCTTGTGACTGTCCTATGAGGATGCAGCACCCCTGACCCGCTGTCTGGATAGTGCTTATTGGCCTTGTGCCGAACACATGCACATTCCCAAGGAAAAAAAAACTCTAGCAATACACACCAAACTGAGCATGTGCAGAGTGAGTGAGGATTAAAGTGGATGTAAACCCGATTCATGAAATTTGAGTTGGACACCTATATCTGTAGCGTTTTCTTATCTCTCTTCAAAGAGCTATGTCCTGTAGCTGTCTCTTCCTCAGTAGCTCTGTTATCAGCCTGATTGTTCTAGGAGACGGGGCATAGAATTTTAGAGGTGGAGAAGGTTGCTAAAATAGATTAGCAGCCAGTTAAACAATTCAGACTCTGCTCTGCATGTGTGGGAAGGGGGTGTGTGCATTTCCTCCAATCAGCTTTCGCACAGTCTCTCCCAGTGTCTAGCAATCATCTCCTACATAGGAATGAAGAAGTGAAAAATATAACAATGTGCATTTTCTAAACACTATGTCAAGCTGAGGACAGCATATATACATGTAAGACTTACACAGAGATGACACACATCTGCCTATATATCTGAGGCTGTTCACTTCACTGGGTATATGGAGGGTTTACATCCACTTTAACCTCTTAGGTTAATGAGTATAACAAACATGCTTTACTGCATATACAGACTGGTTTTACTGTTGTGGGTTTAGTAACACTGAAACAAATTAAAAACCTGCTTAATAAGTTGAGTACTGTATTAGTCTGGTGTTTGATCATGTGACCAGATCCAAGGATGGGGCCACAAGATCTTTGCCAAAAGACCTTGCAGATTTGGTGTTGAGAGACTGTTATAGCATACAGTGGCTGCTTGGGCCTTTGTTATGTGGTCTTTATTGATGCTGAACAATCATTCCAATCAACGATACTTTGGCATTAGAACTAACACCAAGCCAGTAGAGCTGTACAATTCTGGCTATTTTTTTTTTGCTTAAAATAAAGATCACGATTCTCGCAGTGTAACATCTTTCACATCATATGAAAAATTGGGCTAACTTTACTGTTTAGGTTTTTTTTTTTTTTTTTTTCCAATTCATTAACCAATTGCCAACCAGCCGCCATCATTCTATGGCAGCATGTCAGCTCTCCTGCAGGAATCGCCGTAGCTGTACGACGGTCCTTGTACGAGGTATTGTGGGAGCATGCCTGCAGGTCCCGCGGACTCTGTGTCCACTGGTGACCGGCGATCACCTTCAACAGAGGCAGAACGGGGGGATCTGCCTATAATAAACAAGGCGGATCCCCGTTCTGTCAGGGGAAATGACACTGATCTACTGTTCGCAGTGATCGAGAACAGTAAGAGCTGTCATGTCCCTGCCAGCCCAGCCCCCACACAGTTAGGACACGCTGAGGGAACACCGTTAACCCCTTTGATTAACCCATTCCCAGCCAGTGACATTTATACAGTAATCAGTGGATATTTTTTGCTCTGATCGCTGTATAAATGTCATTGGTCCTAAAAAGTGTCAAGTGTCCAATCTGTCTGCCACAATGTTGCAGTCCCGATAAAGATCGCAGCCATTACTAGTAGGTTTTTAGTGGGACTGCGATATTGCGGCGGACATGTCGGACCATTTTGACACTTTTTTTTAGGGACCATTGGCATTTATATTACTGTGTAAATGCCATTGGCAGTGAATGGGTTAACCTTGAGGGGGCGCTCTAAGGGCTAACTGTGTTCCCTCAGTGTGTTCTAACTGTATGGGGGCTGGGCTGACAGGGGGAGGGGAGTGATCATGGCTTACATATACAGGGATCCTGTGATCACATCCCTCCCCCCTCTGTCAGAACGGAGATCCGTGTCTTCATATACAGACCTCCGTTCTCTCACTGCGGTGGGGCCATCGCGGGTAGGCGGCGGAGATAGAGTCAGCCCTTCCTGCTCCCTGCCCCCCCGGAACACAGCGAGTGCGCATCCGGCGGCGCACGCAAGCTCACAATACTAGTTCTCGCAGCCGCCGTCACGCTGCGGTGTGCGGTTGGCAAGTGGTTAAGCTGTTAAACTGACCATTTGCAGAACCAGCACTTGTGATAAACTTGGCAGGCTGCCTGTTTGTTGTTTTTTTTTTTGTTTGTTTTTTGACAGCTGTCAGCAGAGAACTCTGCACTGAATTAAGTAAATGCTGTATTAAGATCGTGAGGGGGGTTGAATCGAGATCACAATTTTTCTAACGATTAATCGGGTGGATTGCTGCAAATGTATTACCTGATCCTTACAAGCTGAACTATAAAAGGATCATGTATTACCTGATCCTTACAAGCTGAACTCCAGTCCTTTGTACACAAATAACATACCTGTTTACTGTTCATTTCTCACTCCATACACGTTTGCTGTGCATTCTAATGCAAGCCGCTCCTTTTTTGGGCTGGGTAATGCTCCACATCTAAGCAATCCATCAGCGCCTGGCTGTCAGACAACGTGCTTGTAATCCTGAGCACCGCATGGGAATTCTGATATTATTGGTGGACGTTAGCAGATGAGAGCTGCATGCTAATGCAACTTGCCAAGTATTGGCCACAACCTATGGCTGGGGGGGTGGGAGGAATGTAATGCTAGTACAAGCTTCAGTTTCTTAGATTGGTGTTGGCTGACTGGTTGCTGGTAGCCGCCTGATAATTTTTTTTTTTTTTTTTCCTCCAACCCCCCCCCCCCCCCCCATATGTCTCTTCTTAACAAAATCTATTTCCAACCGTTTTAAAGCTTTCCTTAACAAAAAAATCTCAGAGAAAATGGATTTTCTCCAGAGTCTGGTCAAATATTTTTTGGTGTGACTGCTTGCCTTTCACAAGTAGGTTTCAAAACAAATGACTTTAGATGATGCATATACCAGAAGGCGCAGAAATAAATGTAGAATCTGGGAGCTAATCTAGCCAGCCAAGGGCACACTTTTAGCCCCTATTGTTCACACAGGCGCTGAAAATAGGCAGTTAGGTTGCTTTTTAACTGCTTCTGGATCACCAAACAATGCCACTAGGGTATTAGAACTGGAACCAGATGGACGTGTACACACAGCAGCATTGCCTTGCTTTGAGGCGAGGCAAAAATAAAGCTGCTGGCATATATATACAGCTGTCTCTTTCACTTCTATTGAAACGCACTGTAAACATGCCTAAGAGGTTGAAGGTGGTGATCTAACGGGGTGCTTGAGTTACACTTGTACAACACGTCTGAAATGCTTATGATTGAATTTAGCCTTCAGGTATAACTAAAGACAAAACTTTTTAAACTTTATTTTTTTGTATTGATTAGAGCGGAAAAGAATTAGAATGCTTGTCAGTTATTAATGCTTTCTGTGCCCCTGTTAGGGAGATTCCCCCACTCCATTTGTACGGTTTGCCATTATCATTGAAAGTAAAAGCCAAGTTTTGGCTTGTCCCCAGAAAAGTAATAGAGGGGAAATCTTCCAATGGGCACACTAGTTCTGGTGACCAAGGAATTCCCTTTAATTTGCAGGCGTTTCCTCTCACTTCCTGTTTGGCCATGGGACAGGAGGTGAAGGGAAATCTCCGCAGTGGGACGCAGATGGCGAAAAATAACATGAGAGGTTATAACTCTCCCTTTATCCAGATGAAAAGTTTTGCCTATATGAGGTGTCTAAAACGTTTGGTGAATGGTATCGGGAAAACAAACAAAATAGAAGGTACAAACAAATTGCCTTTTATTGGCCTTCAAAATAATCGCTATCCTTCACAACACACTTTTGGCAAGGATCATAAAGTTTCTGCAATCTGTCAGCAAAGGCTTCATTAGGAATCGATCGCAGAACCGCTGTCGCACATTTTTGGATTGCGCCATGTCCGCAAAATGTGCGCCTTTCATGACGCTCTTCAGGTGGGCAATCAGAAGTCTAGAAGACAGTGAGCACCATTCCAACTATAGCTGCTTGGATTACGGATTGAACTGGTAGCACCAGGTCTCCTCCCCCATGACGATGGTTCACAGAAAGGATGGATTCTGATCACACATAATGAAATCGCAAGAGATTTCTATCTGTTTTTTGCTTTCTGTTAGTCTGTAAATTTGTGAGGCACAAACTGGGAACAAATCTTCCGCTTGCCCAAATCGTTGCGGACAGTGTTGCGCACCCTGTCCTTGCTAATGCTTAATTCCTCCATCAATCGTAGTCCGTTGCCGATCTCATGCCAGCATTTGTCGTACTCGCTCAGTCGTGTCTTGGGTTCTGCTTGTTGATTCCTCACCCAAACGTGGTTCATCCTCATTGTCTCCTTCCCATCACGAAAATGCTTGAAGAAGTGGTTAAAGCATTTTATGCTCACGGCTTCTGTCCCGTACACTTGCACCAAAATTGAGTGCGTCTGCGTCGCCTTTTTCCCTGTTTTGTAGCAAAACGTTATGTTCACTCATTGCTCCATTGCACTGTGGCCCTTACCTCTCACATTGGCTACATTCAACTGTCCGCAGCGGGTTTACCCTGAGAGTGACATGTACTCCACACTAGGTTGCGCTTCTTGACTTGTCTCTGGATAGCCATGTGCATGCACGCACACCTGGCCCATGTTGCCGTTGAGATATTGGACCATTCACTGAACCTTTTAGACGCACCTTGCAGTTCTTCTTTTAAGGAGCAACTGAGAAGAGCGTGTTTCAGTTAAAATTTAAGTAATTTTACATTTTTAATAGAAGGTGTATATTATTAGGAAAGATTAAATAGCCTTGTACTCTGCCAATTATGTGCTTGATTTAGGGAAAAAAAAGATATTGTAGATACATTTTGATTTTGTAGTTTAGAGGATGAATAACAGTGGGAGAGTAGTGAACATAACATAACATATAAAGGTAGAAATGGTGAGGGGGGGGGGGGGGGTTGTGGATGAACAGTATGGCCTAGATGGAACCATTGTATCCAGGTCCATCATAGTAGCTTTACTAGTTTTTAAAGCTAGCTGCATCTATATCAAACCCTGTTAGCCTAGGTTATTCTCAGGGGTTTGTTCCAGGCAAAATATGTTGGTTATTTTGTTTTTATCTCCTTTACCTAGTCCATAATGTTTCATTAGTATTACATTTACCCTGTTAGTAGCAATAGTTGTCAACTTTTGTTGTCTCTCTTCATATAGCAGAATGAACTGCAACACTCTAAAAGAAAGCTTTTGTTGTCTTTTGCCATCTTCATGTGAAAGCTTTCACCAATCTCCAGCATTATATTTCCTTCGTTTAGATATCACCTGACGACAGAAATGCTCTTTGGGCTCTTATTACTTTTTATGGTGGTGACTGTCAGTTAAGCCTCAATAAAAAGTGCACTCATTTAATTGTTCCTGAACCAAAAGGGGTAAGTGCCATGCAAACTACTTCAATGTGTGAAATTTGAGGGTTTGTGCAATACCTTCAACTTGAAATAATTGGTAGTTAACATGTTTTACATACTGTTTGTTAATCTGAATTTTAGCCATGCGGTAACGAAAACAAGAGCATCACTTGGCTTTAAATTTAATGAATGTTTCTTCTACTGTTGTCCAGAAATCATTGCATCTGTGCTAAAGTCAAGAAGGCCACTGAGCTAAAGTTAATCTGAGCTTTATCAGATTTGAGGTATCCAGCAGGCCTTCTTTAGTCTTTATAGATGGACTCTTATTTAAGGACAGTCTAGTGAGCTTAGATTGTGATGACTGAAGCATGAAGAGCACAGGCCTGCATTATGCTTTCTCAGATTCAGAAGATTAAGATACAATTTAAGGGATTTAGCTAGTAAGGGAGCTATAGGAGCTTTCATAGGAACTAAAGGGATTCCAAGTGTATGGACACTAGCGCATGCTATAAAATAAAATGCTGAATCTTATTGGGGCTGACGTATATTTATTTAAACCTTTTTGGCTCTGCTGTTTCTCTATTTTTAATTTTTGAGTTGTGGTTTATGTGCAGGCCTTAGTCTGATTTTTACTTATTTCTATCTGTAGACCAAGTATGAATATGCTTATCAGAGAGAGAACATTAAAATAGTTGCTCCGGACTGGGTTTTGGATTCAATATCTGAGAAGACCAGGAGAGATGAAGCACCTTATCACCCACGTCTTATAATCTATGAGGAGGAGGAGGAGGAAGAAGAGGAGGAGGAGGACGAAGAGGAGGAAGAGATAGACGATCAGGACTCCCAAAATGCCAGTGCAGATGAAGATAGATATTCTTCAAAATCTAGTCCTGTGTCATCACGGGAGCAATCTCCTACACCAAACCAAGACCGTTCGCCAAAACGTGGCACTGAGAAAATTAAAGAGGAGCTGATGTTTGATGACTCTGATGATTCCTCCCCTGAAAAGCAGGAGAGAAACCTGAATTGGACTCCAGCAGAAGTTCCACAGGTGTCGACTGCAAAGCGAAGGCTCCCCCAGGGAAAAGATTCAGGACTGATTAATTTGTGCGCAAATGTGCCACCTGTACCAGGGAACATTTTGCCACCTGAAGCTCGGAGTAATTTGCTCACGTCCATCACTGGAACTGCAGGTTCTGAAAGACCAGACATGATGGCTTTCAGAAGTCCGGCAGTGAGAACACTTAGAAACATTACAAACAGTGCAGAGATACAGCAAATCAATAGGCCCTCAAATGTTGCTCATGTAAGTATCAATTTTTTTATTTTTTTTTGTTTACGAGTTTTTGGATGTGAATTCCAAAAAACGTGTGATTAGCATAATATTGTTTTTTACACTGTAATAGTCTAAATAAATAAATATATAATATATATATATATATATATATATATATATATATATATATATATATATATCTCTAGTTGTGTACAGCTGTAGCCAAACGTTTTTTGAGAATGGAACAAATATTCATTTTCACTAAGTCTGCTGCTTCAGTGTTTTTAGATCCTTTTTGTCAGAGGTTACTATGGTATACAAACATATAATTACAAGCTATTGATACTTACATTTTATGCGAAGAGCCAGTATTTGCAGTGTTGACCCTTCTTTTTCAAGACCTCTGCAATTCACCCTGGCATGCTGTCAATCAGTTTCTGGGCCACATCCTGACTTATGGCACTCCATTCTTGCATAATCAATGCTTGGAGTTTGTCAGAATTGGTTGGTTTTTTTTTTTTTTTTTTTTCCATCTGCCTCTTGAAGATTGCCCACAAGTTCTCAATGGGGTTAAGGTCTGGGGAGTTTCCTGGCCATGGACCCAACATTTTTGATGTTTTGTTTCCCGGGGCCACTTAGTTATTACTTTTGCCTTTATGGCAAGGTGCTCCATTATGCTGGAATAGGCATTGTTTGGTCACCAAACTGTTCTTTGATGGTTGGGAGAAGTTACTCTCGGAGGATGTTTTTGTACCATTCTTTATTCATGGCTGTGTTCTTAGGCACAATTGTGAGTGTGCCCACTCCCTTGGCTGAGAAGCAAACACACACATGGATGGTCTCAGGATGCTTTACTGTTAGGATGACACAGGACTGATGGTAGAACTCACCTTTTCTTCTCCGGACAAGATTTTTTTTTGGGATGCCCCAAACAATCGGAAAGGGGTTTCATCAGAGAAAAATACTTTACCCGAGTGCTCAGCAGTCCAATCCCTGTACCTTTTGCAGAATATAAGTCTGTCCCTGATGTCTTTGCTGGAGAGAAGTAGCTTCTTTGCTGCCCTTCTTGACACCAAGCTATCCTTCAAAAGTCTTCACTGTGCTTGCAGATGCACGCACACCTGAATGCTGCCATTCCTAAGCAAGCTCTGCACTGGTGGTGCCCCGATCTCACATCCCATCTGAATCAACTCCCAGGAGATTGTCCTGGCACTTGCTGGACTTTCTTGGGGGCCCTGAAGCCTTCTTCACAAATGTAGTCGAAATTTTTTTTTTTATGAGATTACCATATATACTCGTGTATAAGCCGACCCCCCTACTTTTGCCCAAAAAATATGGGAAAACTTATTGACCCGCGTATAAGCCTAGGGTGTGAAATGCAGCAGCCAGAACACAGGGACAGGTCGCCAGAACACAGGGATTTTAATGCCAGGGCACAGGGATTTTAATGCCAGACTGTAGCCAGAACACATAAGGGATGAGTAAGGTAGTTTAGTTTCACATTAAACAGAGCTGTGCTGCTTCTAAGAGCCATTCTGTGCTTGTAACTGTGATTAAACACATTGGAATGCTGAGAATGCAGAGAGAGAGCTGCAGCTCTTCACGGAGATCAGGAGGTGGGCGGGACTGAACAGCTAACGTCAGCTTGTCCCGCCCACCTCCTGACATCAAGCTGAGAATCTGACACCTCTCTCAGCATTCTCTATATTCCAATGTGTTTAATCACACTTGCAAAGCAAAGAACGGCTCTTAGAAGCAGCACGGCTCTGTTTAAACAGACACTGACTCGGGTATAAGTCGAGGGGGGTCTTTTTTAGCACAAAAAATGTGCTGAAAAACTCTACTTATACCCGAGTATATACGAGTATATATGGTAAGTTCATTTTCATGGCAAAGATGAACTTTGGAATTCATTGCAATTCATCTGATCACTCTTCACAACACTCTGGAGTATGTGCAAATTGCTATCATAAAAACTGAAGCAGCAGACTTTGTGAAAATAAACACTTCTCAAAACTTGTATGCACGTTTGCATACAAGATAACTTGGTTTTGAGTGCTCAAAAGGTAACCTTTCAGAGTTTTCAAAGACCGAGCAACATAGAGGCACAACCAGTTTCTAACTTCTCATTGCTATGTATATAAAGTGTTCACCTTTACTAACACTTGGCAGCCCACAGTGTATGGACTTTTTATCCCTTAGTTTTTATGGACTGGGTGACACAGTTGTGGGGATTAGGTTGAATTCAGTGTTTTGTGCTTGTACTCTTTTCTTGTTCTAAATTGTTAGTAGCAATGGTGTTCAAATTTATTTTACAGCTGATAAGATGAGATCTGCCTGTGTACAGACTGGGTTAAATCTGACAAACGCAGCTCCCCAGTCCCCTGATAAACAAGAGCGAACAAAAGCTGCCCATTAGATGGATCCAAATTCAGCTGCTTCAACAGTGACTGGCCAAATTTCTATCCATGTGACATGGAATTTTATAGATAGGCAACTCCTGTCCTCATTGATTAGTGGCTCCAAATAAATAACTACTGCAGCAGGGAACAGACACAAAAGATACACTCAGCATCTTTACAAATACCATATATACTTGAGTATAAGCCGACCCAAATATAAGCCGAGGCACCAATTTTACCATAAAAAAACTGGGAAAACGTATTGACTCGAGTATAAGCCTAGGGTGGGAAACACAGGGGACTGAGCCATTACACTGACAATCGGCCATTGCACAGGGGACTGAGCCATTACACTGACAATTGCCCATTACACAGGAGAGTGAGCCATTACACTGTCAATCGGCATTACACAGGGGACTGAGCTGTTACACTGTCAATCGGCATTACACAGGGGACTGAGCCATTACACTGACAATTGGCATTACACAGGAGAGTGAGCCATTACACTGACAATCGGCATTACACAGGGGACTGAGCTGTTACACTGACAATCGGCATTACACAGGGAGCACAGTACCTTCTCGCTTCTCCTCTTCAGACTCCGTGTCAGCCACTCCGGCTCTGGACCCGCCCACAGCACAGTGACAAGCCAATCACTGGCAGTCACTGTGCAGCCAGTCGGCCTATGTATGTGCGCTGTTCAGCGCACATATATAGTTTTCAGACGAGACACTGACTCGAGTATAAGCCGACGGGGGCCTTTTTCAGCACAAAAAATGTGCTGAAAAATTTGGCTTATACTCGAGTATATACGGTAACTGTTCTGCTTTATTATGACGCAATTGAAGGTTTTTATCCACATGATTAAGTAGGTATCATATTAAATATTACAATTGTACTTGTATGATAACAAGGGGCGTAACATAGGCAGGCTAATTCTAATCAGGACTCGAAAGAATGCAAACATAATGAAAACATTATTCGTGCTGTGTGCACAATGAGTGCCGTGTGCAATACATACAAAATAGAATACAATTATATACAGAACTTACAAATTTCCTTTACAATCTCCCCTCTTTTGATCAATGAGGATAGGAGTTGCCTATCTATAAAATTCCATGTCCCCATGTATGGTACACTGTGATTGTACAGAAGTCGATCTTCTGATTGTCTTCTGTACAACCACCCTGCTGGAAAATGTCTTCTCGGTCAGTGCTGCTGGCTATGGACTGCATCGCTCATCTGTATTCTGACGGCAGTGAGGTCTGTACGCTGTCAGAATACAATGGCGCAGTGGGAGGGTTCCCTCATCCACCTCAAATGTATGGATGGTGGAAATCGGGTCAATTTTTTTTTCTTCATGCAGCTCCATCTCTCCTGTTCCCTGTGCTGTCTGTCATAGCCAAATCAGAACAGAGAACTGAGTACTCCAAATTAAAGTGGACCTTCACTTTTGCAATCCACATTATTTGACTATTTTTAATCCTTATGCTGCTAGCATTGGTAAATAGATAGGAAAGTATATTAAGCTTTTTTTTTTTTTTTTTTTTTTTTTTTTTTTTTTTTTTCCACATTTGTTCATTTACTTTCTGGTTTCTGGCCCAGACAAATGACATACATCCCCTGAGCCTTCAGAAGGGGAGGTGAGGTTTTCTCAGCTAAGCACACCCTCCTGTTTGCATGCCTGAGCTAAGGGCAGATGGATTCCAGAAAGTAAATGCTACATGAATCATTTGCCCGTACTCAAGATGGCTGTGGCTATACATTTGTAGTTCCACTTTAACAAAAGGGGCTTGCATCTCTTTTTTTTTTTACTTTGGAGCATCTGTTTTTTTTTTTTTATATCTAAAAGAGTGGGCAAGCATTTTGCTTACCCCACTCTTTAATTCTAATAATCCCACCCCGCCCATTTAGTGTGTGTGTGTAAATCCAAAAGCTTTTCGTTGAGAGGTTCCCAAACACAATTGATTAGCACATTGATTGCAGCTCAGTGAGCCTTGCTGTTATATTGGACTATGGCACCTTGTTAAGTTTATTTATGCTTTGGCTTGCTTTATATCTGTTAAAGTAGCAATAGAACTTTTTGAAATTTTGATGAAGAAAAATGTCAGAGTTACATCAGTGAAGGAAAACCTCACAAGATCTAGATAGATCAACGTTTAAAAAAAAAAAAAATAATTTCTGCTACTTTGACGGTGATTTATGCAAAGATTGATTACTGATGGTTTTCTAACCTATATGTCTTAACAGATTCTGCAACCATGTTTGTGCTTCTGATCCATGATTCATGGTTTCTCTACATGGAGTGTTTTTTTTTTTTTTTTTTTTAAAGGTTAAGTCCACCTTTAAAAAATAGTAATAAATGCACATTTTGTTTTGCAGCTAACAAAATGTGTATTTTACAATTTTTTTTCCCTTGTTGTAGCTTGGAAAGATCAGCAGATTGTGGGTGCACTGCAGGACTCCTGCAGGCTCTGTATCGGTTTGCTTGTACAGGCAGGCAATTACACGACAGGAAGAATCAATGAACTACCATAGCTTTCAACAGCGCCCTCAGCCTCAAAGGCTGTGTCAGTACTTGTAGCTCATTCATTCAGAGAACTATTTGAATGAATTACATGGCAGAGTGGGCGCTGCGCTTCTTTTTAAATAGCGACAGCAGATGTGGGGAGAAGACCCTTGGCCCCCCTGTCACGGGGGGGCGCAGCTGCAGGAGTGGGCACATGTTACATGTACCAGGTGGAACATGTAACATTTTCTCCAAGGTGAACATATCCTTTAGATTTGGGGGAAATGTTTGTAGCAGGGCTGTCTGCTGTTGTAAGAAAATAGGAAATTTTCACAGCTTTGGTATCAGGCGTTTTATTTTGTATATTTTCATATAGATTTTACAAACCCTGTCGGCCTCTACCAAAAGTTTAGAGCAACAAGGTAACCATCCGCAGCAAGGACATCCAAACGCAATGTTGTTCAGTCAAGTAAAATCCTTAACACCAGAAGCGCAGCAACATTTGTTACAACAATCCCATCAAACACAATCGCAACAACAGCATCATCCTCTGGTGCAACTTCAGCCTCAACAGCTTATGCAACTGCAGCAGCAACAGCAGCATCAACAAGTAACTCAGCAAGTTTTCCCACAACATCAGTTTTCACAGGTGAACCAACAGCATCACTTTACTCAGCTACAGTTTTCTCAGCAACAGCTCCATCGCCCACAGCAGCAAACCATGCAGCACTTCCAGCAGCAGCATGTTCTGCAGCAGCAGCTTCAACAATTACAGCAGCAGCAACATCTTCAGCAGCAGCAACAACAGCAGTCTCTGCAGCAAACCTTGCAACAGCAGAATATACAGCAGATCCTTCAGCGTCAGCAGACTCCTTCACAGCAACAGGCACTACAGCAGCAGCAACAGTCACTGCAGCCATCTATACAACAGCAACAGACTCTTCAGCAGAACATGCAGCAGCAGCAAACACTTCAGCAACAGACCCTTCAAACAAGCATTCAACAGGCTCTCCCACCAGGTGTGCAACAACAGCAAGGTCAGGTCTTGCAACAGAATCTTCAACAGAGCATTCAGCAGATTCAGCAGCAGAATATGCAGATACAGCACCTGACACTTCAGCAAAAGCAACAATTACAGCAGCATGCTCTTCAGCAGCAGCAGCAGCAGCAGCAGCAACAACAACAACAACAGATTCAGCCCCATGCTTTACAGCAACAAATTTCATCACATACACTGCAGCAACAGCAGCAGCAAATTCAGAACCAAGCTCTACAACAGCAACAGATTCAGTCGCAAACACTTCAGCAGCAGATACAACCACAGGGACTTCAGGCACAGCAGCATCAGATGCAGGCCCAGACTTTGCAGCAGCAGCAAATCCAGACTCAGTCACAGCATCAAATACAAGCACAAACACTGTCACAACAGCAACATCATGCACAGCCACAAACTCTTCAACAGCAGCATCAGATGCAACCACAGACTCTTCAACAGCATCAGCTCCAGTCACATAACATTCAGCTTCAACACCAAATTCAAACACAGGGCCATCAGCAACACCAGATCCCATCACAGATGCTGCAACAGCAGACACTTGCCCAACAGCAGCTGCAGCAACAAACTCTACAGCTTCAGCAGCAGCAGCAAATGAAACAGCAGCAAATGCAACAACAGCAACAGACACTACTGCAGCAACAAATTCAACAACAAACACTGCAGCAGCAACAGATTCAGCAAGCAAGCTTACAGCAGCAGCAAATGCAGCAGTCGCAAACATCACAAATACAGCAGACGACACTCCAACCGCAGCAAACCCAGCAGGCGGCATTGCAGCAGCCTTCGATGCAACAGGCAGCTCTTCAGCAGCCTCCATTGCAGAACCAAGCAGTTCAGCAACAGAAACACAATCTCCAGCAGATTCAGCAGCAGATCCAGCAGCAGCAACTACAGCGGTTACAGCAACGGCAAATGCAAAATCAAGCCCAGCAACAACTAGGTCAGATGGCACAGCAGGTGCAGCCTCAAGCTACTAGTCAACAACCACCCCAGACTCAGCAGCTGCACGGCCACGACCCGTCTCTGGAAAGTAAGTTGAGCATGTGTATTTATAGCAAAATTTCAGGTTTGATTTTTGTTGTGAACCCTGTGAGGCTGCATTCACATTTCAGCATATTGGGCCGTGGGCAGATTTGACAGTGCTCATATGTGAATGGCAAAACGGGGGGGGGGCGCATATTTGAGATGCCATTAATTTGAATGACACCTCAAAACACGGTGCAGGTCTTCTGCGATTGTCAGGCGATAAAGCGTGCTGCAACCGCAGCAATACGCATCGAGGGACGCATGTCGCCGCAAAGTAGCTCCTGAACTATTTTTGGGCGACATGCGTCCCGCAATTGCAGCACACTTTGTTGCCCGACAATCGCAGCAGACCCACACAAAGTTTTGTGGTGTCATTCAAATGAATAGCATCTCAAATATGCGTCCCATGTTTTGCTATTCACATATCGGCGCTTTCAAATTGTGGGCAGATTCGTGGCAAATCTACCTGCGATTCAATACGCTGATATGTGAATGCAGCCTAAAAGTGTCCCCATATGCAAGAGGATTGCTAATTGTTTACGATGTTAAAGCACTTTACACGTCACTCTTTTCTTAAAGCCAATTTGTCATAATCGTTAGAAATTCATATGATTAAAGTGTTACTAAACCCACAACAGTAAAATCAGTCTGTATATGCAGTAAAGCATGCTTGTTATGCGCACTGTGGAACCTAAGAGGTTAATCCTTCGTATTGTGTAAAAAGGCTGTTTTGATCCTGTCTTCTCTGATCCTCCCCTTCTTCCTCTCTCCCCAATCCATCTGCTGATAGAACAGACCTAGGAGGCACTCTGCACATGCTCACTTTGGTGTGTATTGCTAGAGACTTTATTTTTTCTTGGGAAGGTGCATGTGGTCAGCACAGGGCCAATCAGCACTGTGCAGACAGAGGGTCAGGGGTCATGCAGCTTCATAGGACAGTCAGAGTAGAAAGACGGACGCTGGCTGTCCATGAGAGGGATGAACGGTCGGAACTTCCATGGAAGGGTGATAATGACACTATCTCAGAGTTTGACTACATGCGTGTTTTGTTCATTGTTCTTGTAAGTGTGTTAAGGAGTGGGGGCAATTCTAATAAACCTAGACAACGTTACGCTATGTCCAGCAGTTTTTTCTTGCATGCCCATCCATGATTATATCCGATGTAAGACGCTACTGTTAGGAGGATTGTTTGTTGTGATTATACCAGTTCTGGTAAGTGCAGGTCCTAAGGGAGTGCTTCGCGTGGTGCAGTTTTGAGGTGTGTGGTGCAGGAACATTACCGGAGGACTGCTTTTCACCCCTGTCCTGACTTCACACCCCCTTCTCATGGTGCTTATGTTTCATTGGAAGAACTTTGTATACATTAACAGTCACATTAAAGGTATGTGTGGAAGCGTTGCTACAGATATTATCTTCTGGTTAATGAACAGTGGATGATGGCTTAATTTTCCCTGTGTGTTTCTCCAATGCAGAGAGAAATATACTGGGAAATGTATGGCCGCTGCAGACAAAAGCGAGCATTTCATCACTTATAATACCTAGAGATCTCTCTGTGAAAGCTGTACTCCAGGTATGATTCAAATTGCATACTTAAAAGGGTAACTCCACTTTTGTGCAAAATAAAATTTCAGCGTGATTTTAGGGAATGCCTGTGCAAACTTGAGGTCTATGGACCTCAACTCTCATGAAAATCGGACCAAAGTAATGCAGTGACTACTTTGAAGTCGACACGGTTCGAAGTCGTACATATATGAATGGTTGTCATTGGAAATCATGGGGAACGACTTGTGATGCGACGTTGCAGTCTAAAGTTGCAGGACAGGTCGCGAAAGGGGCCTAAAGACAATGCTTTTGTTTACGTTTTGGAGAGAGATTAGAACACACCTGTCAGGTTTTATAGCTGAATGTGCCCCCATTAGGGAGATTCACCCTCTCTTGTCCTGTTTACCATTTTCATCGAAAGGAAAAGAAAATCCCAAATAATGGGATGACACCAGAACAGTAATAGAGGGGGAGATCTTCCAATGGGAACATTAGTTCAGGTGACACCCTGAGATTCCCTCACTTTGTTTTCTGGCTATGGGACAGGAAGTGAAATCTTCCCAATGGTACACAGATGGCAAAAAAAAAAAAAAAAAACCTGACGTTCTATGACCCTCTCTTACTCTATCCAAAGTGAAAAAAAAAGTTTTGCCGTTTAGTTTCACTTTCATATAGCTCATACAACTGCTACGCAAGCTGTATTGAAACTTAATGTTAATAAAAATTACCTTCCCTTTTGAAACTGCAGCACTTTTATTTTCTATAAAATTCAATGCAGCATGGCTACCTGAAGATGTCCTGTACACTGTTTGTGTACAGAACACCCCCAGAAATGCAAGACCTTTGCACTGAGATATGAGTCAGGGTTTAGGCATCCCCTACAATGAAAATGTGGATTTTGATGACATGCTCCCTTCTAAAGGGATGCAGACACTGCAACTTTTCTACCAGAACATAGAATGTGCGCCAGCCGATTTTAAATGTATTAGTTACTCCCATTCAGCATCAAAAAGACAAAGTGGAATGACCAACTATTACTTCACAGCAGAAACAGGTAGAAATCAGCCACAAAGTTTAAACCTCTGCAATGTACATTGATTCCCCAAAAGTTTTTTTTTTTTTTTTTTTTTTTTTTTCCTCAACAAAAGTGGAATTACTCTTTAACATTGGTCTGGGTTGGACTAATGTAAGTATGCATAGCTCATAACCCGAGGATCCACTGTTAAAGCTAATAATCTCTGTAGTAGGTGGCTCTACTACAGTGAGCGCTGTGGTCTTCTGTGTCCTCTGTCGAGCAGCTGCCTCACTGCATACTGAAAACACCGCCAATCACAGAAAGCCTTGTGGCAATCACAGGACGAGCCTCGCTCTAAGGGTGTAACTGTATATGCTGCAATATCCAACAGAAATCCATGGCCAGGAGTCTGATGGATTAGAAGCGCTCCATTGCAAATTTTGGTCTATTGTGGCTAAATTTACTTCCATGCAAGTGTTCATATTTGATAGATTTGATAGTCAATTACACTGTGTTTTATGCTGTAAGGTAGGTACTCCAATTTGTGAGTACCACTGTATCTTTTATAAAAAAAAAAATAAAAAAAAAGAGCAACCACTACTTAATGGAGTTATTTGATTTGTTTGATTCCAAGATTATGGGTTTTACAAATGTGGTAAACTGATTTTTTTAACATTGCAAATATTGTCTTTCTCTTTCCTTCTCTCTTAGTTCCTGAAGACTACTTTTTGACTGGCTGTGTGTTTTCAATCGCTGACTACCCAGAACAGATGTCTGATAAGCAGCTTCTTGCAACATGGAAACGGGTATGCTTTGTTTTTTCTTTGCATTTTAGTTCTTGCCCCTTAAGTTATGTGAGAAAATTCTATTACCCTCCGTAGACTGCATTATACATCCCTATTTAATGTACACGTGGACTCTTACTGATTGGCTTTTTTAATGTCCAAAGTACTGTGTATCTTAACCACTTAAGGTCTGAGCCTCTTTCTGAGACTTGGCGTTTTCAAGTTAAAATATTTTTTTTTCCCTAGAAAATTACTTTGAACCCCCAAACATTTATATATATTTTTTTTTCAAACACCCTAGAGAATAAAATGGCGGTTGTTGCAATACTTTTTCACACCGTATTTGTGCAGCGGTCTTAGAAGCGCAAAAAAAAAAACCAAAAATTTTAATTTAAAAATAAGACAACCGTAAAGTTAGCACAACTTTTTCTATATTGTGAAAGATGTTACGCTGAGTAAATTGATACCCAACATGTCATGCTTCAAAATTGAGCCCGCTCGTGGTATGGTGACAGACTTTGGCATTTAAAAATCTCCATCGGCAAAGTTTAAAAATTTCTACAGCTTATCAGTTTTGAGTTACAGAGGTCTAGTGGTAGAATTATTACTCCAACGATCGCGGCGATACCTCTCATGTGGTTTAAACACCGTTTTCATATGTAAACATTCCTTGTAATAGAAAAAAAAAAGCATGACCAAACCTCTTAAATGTGAGATCTGGGATCAAAAAGACCTCAGATCTTATATTTACACTAAAATGCAATAAAAAATAAATGTCATTTGGGAAAAGAAAAAAAATTCCCCTTTAAGACAAAACCTCACTTCCGCCATCCAGTGTTATGGAGCCAAGCGGGGGTCATCTTTCCCTCACTCGGCATCCACACTCTGAGGGGAGAGGACCCGATTTGGCTCCGCCCCTACTGACGGATCCTGTAAGCGGTGGAGACTACCGAAAAGCGCCGGGAGGGGTGGCTCTTCCGCCCCTGATTAAAAGTGTGAATCCGCCGCAGAGACCACGTTTATCTGAAAGGGCACCGCCCGCTGTTCAAAAAAAATACCGGGCTTATGCCAGCTATCTGCGGCCATAACACTATTTAACGGCAAAGTACCGCCGTATAATGACGGCGGGCGGACGTTAAACATGTTTTAATATTGAGAGCATGTGATAGGGTGACAGTGCAGGAGAACAGTTTAAAGTCAGGGACAGAGCATTGTCCTCCTAGAACACAAAGTACCTAACAAATCCGTTCATCGCTGAATTACACTAGAAACTTTAAGCAAGATACGCAGGGCCAAAACCACTTCTATACTGTTCTATTTGTTACCTTTCTAACATATTTTTTCAATCTTCTCAAAGATAATACAAACACATGGAGGTACAGTGGACCCTACACTTACCAGTCGTTGCACCCATCTTTTATGTGAAAGCCAAGTCAGTAGTATGTATGCCCAGGTGAGTTTTGATGTGGTTTAAAAACTACTGTTGTTCTCCTTCTTCTTTTTTTTTTTTTTTTTTTTTATGGGTTTGGTGCAAAGGAATTTGTCTATAAAGTCCTATTTAGAAACCTTTAAATCTTCTTCCATATTTAAAAGCCTTAAAGTTGGCCTTTTTGTTTTCATAACCAACTGATTTATTTTGATTATATGCCATAAAATATGTAGCTGTTAGAAGTTATTGCCCTAGTACATTAAAATTCTTTAGAATCCTACCCTTTTATAAAGCTGTCTTTTTTGGTTCCCTTATAAATAGGCTATGAAGGAACGGAAACGTTGTATCACTGCTCATTGGCTCAATGCGGTGCTGAAAAAGAAGAAGATGGTGCCACCACATCGAGCTCTACATTTTCCTGTAGCATTTCCACCAGGAGGGAAGCCATGTTCTCAACATGTAAGAAAGCAATATGATACAATAATGGTATTCTAAACTGCATCAATTTAGTTTTCATGCAGCAGTGGGTTTTTCTAAAGCATGTAACACACTATGAGAAAATCGGAAGAAAAATTCCGTACTAGGTACGATTGTTCGAAATTCGTATCGTGTGTGTGTGTGTGTGTGTGTGTGTGTACACAACTTTCGACGTCCAATTCAGACTTTGCAAACGGTTTTCGTTTAATGTGTACAGTTTTCATGTGATTTTCATACAAGAAAAATCAGATACAAAAGACTGAGCATGATCAGAAACAATAAACAAAAAAAAAGCCTTTTTCTTATGAGAATTTTTCGTACATTTCCTTCCTCTGTTCCAACTTTCTGTGAAACATCAAGGAAAACCGGATTGTTCGCCTGATTTTCTTATAGTGTGTACCAGCCTTAAAGAGGAAGTAAACCCTGATGGGTTAGTATGCATCGCATATTAGCCTATTATGTGGCACTTACCTGCATTAAAAGCCCACAATGTCCCCGCTCCAGGCCGCGTCCATCTTCTGCCCCTCTCCCTTCTGGGCGGCGATCTCCGGCTCTGTGACTGGCCGGAGTCACGTGATGTGCACGGAAGCTGCCAGTTACAGTGCGATCTCAGTGAAGGAACTGCAGGGAGGCCGTTTCTTCACTGCGCATGTTCCCAATGGCGTGGGCACATGCAAGTACACTGCATATCTGCAGGTTTGGGAGATATGCAGTGAACCTACAGGTATGTCTTATTATAGGCTTACCTGTAAGTTAAAGTGGTTGTCACGGGTTGACAACCACACTAAGTAAAGTTCTCCTGCCAGGATTTTTTAATAGACGTGAAAATCGTTACCTTTCTTTAGCAGCCAAAGATCTCTATAGTGTGACCGTTTTGAGCAAATCAAAAAATCCAAAACTTGTCCCTCCTGGCATCTTCCATAACAGATGCAGATCATTTCTAACCACCCTAAAAGTATACAAGTGACCTGGTTGTCTTGATGTACAGTGGGTACGGAAAGTATTCAGACCCCCTTAAATTTTTCACTGTTATATTGCAGCCATTTGCTAAAATCATTTAAGTTCATTTATTTTCCTCATTAATGTACACACAGCACCCCATATTGACAGAAAAACACAGAATTGTTGTCATTTTTGCAGATTTATTAAAAAAGAAAACTGAAATATCACATGGTCCTAAGTATTCAGACCCTTTGCTGTGACACTCATATTTAACTCAGGTGCTGTCCATTTCTTCTGATCATCCTTGAGATGGTTCTACACCTTCATTTGAGTCCAGCTGTGTTTTATTATACTGATTGGACTTGATTAGGAAAGCCACACACCTGTCTGTAATATGACCTTACAGCTCACAGTGCATGTCAGAGCAAATGAGAATCATGAGGTCAAAGGAACTGCCTGAAAAGCTCAGAGACAGAATTGTGGCAAGGCACAGATCTGGCCAAGGTTACAAAAACATTTCTGCTGCACTTAAGGTTCCTAAGAGCACATTGGCCTCCATAATCCTTAAATGGAAGACATTTGGGACAACCAGAACCCTTCCTAGAGCTGGCCGTCCGGCCAGACTGAGCTATTGGGGGAGAAGAGCCTTGGTGAGAGAGGTAAAGAACAGCCCAAAGATCACTGTGGCTGAGCTCCAGAGATGCATTTGGGAGATGGGAGAAAGTTGTAGAAAGTCAACCATCACTGCAGCCCTCCACCAGTCTGGGCTTTATGGCAGAGTGGCCTGACGGAAGCCTCCTCAGTGCAAGACACATGAAAGCCCGCATGGAGTTTGCTAAAAAAAAAAACACCCGAAGAACTCCAAGATGGTGAGAAATAAGATTCTCTGGTCTGATAAGACCAAGATAGAACTTTTTGGCCTTAATTCTAAGCGGTATATGTGGAGAAAACCAGGCACTGCTCATCACCTGTCCAATACAGTCCCAACAGTGAAGCATGGTGGTGGCAGCAGTCCTGTCAGAGCTCCATTCTCCTCTATGGAGAATCAGATGTGCACGGACCGTCGGTCCGTGCTCATCTGATCCAGTCCGCCAGGCGGATGGAAAATGGGGCTTCCATCCGTCTGTTTCTGGCGGATCGGGTGTCAGCGGACATGTCACCGCTGACATCCGTCGCTCCATAGAGCACAATGGAGCGTCCGTTTGGGTCCGCCTGAAAAACTGACAGGCGGACCCAAACGGACCGTATGTGTGAAAGAGCCCTTAATAAATCTGCAAAAATGTCAACAATTCTGTGTTTTTCTGTCAATATGGGATTTTTTTTATGTCATGGTATTTGCGCAACATTTTTTTTTTTTTTAAATGCACTTTTTAGCATTTTAAACAAAAAAAAAAGCACAATGTATGACCCATTTTTTTTTTATGATGTTATGCCGAGTAAATAGATGCCAAACATGTCGTGCCTTAAAATTGCGCACACCTGTGCAACATCGACAAACGAGATCTATCTAACTTTCCACAGGCGATGCTTTAAAATGAAAGTGAAAAAATAGTGCAGCGCTAACACTAAAAATATATATAAAAAGCTTCCACATTCACTGTATGAACCAATATATAAAACTCAAATAGTAAAGTGCAACATATTTAAACTGCTCAGAAATAATTGTAAACCGTCAATAACCAATGAAGTGTAACAAGTGTGCAAATTATGCCATATATAGTGTGTATCCAAATACACCTATTAAGTGTCTATATTATAAAGTCTAGCAATAAAGTATCGGCACTTGGAATCACAAAAAAAGTGTACACAAAACACACAACAATATTGATTGAAGACCGGTGTATGTCAATATCCACCATTCATAAGCAACATGTAGACAGCGTATAGTGACCACCACCAATCTCTGTGTGAATCCACCACCAAATGTACCATGCGCTTACCAGAGGGCGAAGGATTTGCACATGGATGTAATCATAGGTTGACACCCAACCATCCAGGACTGCGAATCCTCGCACAAGTCTTCCTCCTTCACTTATATCCTCCCAGTACTGGTGTGTAAAACTCCATCAAGTGGTTTGGAACAGCAGAATGACCAGGGTATTTTAGCAGTAAGGATTTTCCATAGGTGTAATCAGACCATAAAAGAAAAAATATTCTCCATTGTGTAAAAAAGGTAAGGAAACACTTACATCAAAGAAGTAAAACTGGGCCCATTCCAACATGTAAACCAAATCGCAATGACCAGGGAGGATGTTGCTACTCAGGTTACCACTTTAGATTTATACAGGAGGTCTGAAGCTAGAATTACTGCCCATGATCTGACGTTCCTGGTGATACCTCACATGTGTGGGACAATCGCTGTTTGCATTTATTTATTATATTTTTTTTGTTCACTGTTATTGCTGTCACAAGGACTGTAAACATCCTTTGTAACAGCAATAGGCATATAACAGATACTCCTTATGGAGAGGTTTAAGGTCTGTAAGACTTCACATCCTTCCTCTGCGCTTAAAAGTATTTGAAGACCCCAAGATCGTGTGTTTGAATGCTTTTGATTTTTTGAAAATGGCGTCGATGACATCCGGGTAAACTTGAAGTGATGTCGTCATTCTGAGGATCATCGTTCTGGGTTACCATAGCCGAGAGCCCAACAAAGCTCATCTGGTCTTTGTTTAGCTCTCTGATCAGTCGGTGTTAGTGCCCAGTGGGATGGGAGATCCCTCTAAAGCCACGGAAGGTGGCAGGAGATGGGGGGTTGACTCTACATCCACTCCCGCTGCTTGTAAAAGCAATCCAGCTGCTAGTTAGACTCTAGGATTGCTTTTCAAGAGAGTGGACTGTGCTCTAAAAAAAAAAAAACACAAGATTTTTGTCTGGTTGATAGAGCCGTTTTTACGGGTTACATTCTCTTTTGTAATCTAGTATCTTTTAATACCACCACAAGTGACTCTAAAGTCCTTTTCAGCTTTACCTCCTTAGTGTAGCTTTGTGTGTGGGGCATACCATTATCTTTATGAAACATACGAGTGAGAAGAAAATCTGTTTTTCCTCCATTATGTGTCTCTTATGCAGCTTATTTTTGCTGCAAGATAGCTCCTGCACTTTAAATGCGGAAATGTTTTCTTCTTGTAGAAAAGTGTATGTAAATTATGTAACACCTTTTGTTCTCCTTCTAGATTATTTCAGTGACGGGGTTTGTTGATAGTGATAGAGATGACCTTAAGCTAATGGCCTACTTGGCAGGCGCCAAGTACACTGGGTATCTGTGTCGCAGCAATACAGTTCTCATCTGTAAAGAGTAAGTGACGGCTCTTCATACATTCTCATCCCTGTCTGTGCATTTCATATCCAGACTTCGCAGATGGCTCTTAAATCATCTAGCTTTGACGTAGCTGGGCAGTTTTATCGTCATGGTCTGTGCTCTTAAATAGGATATATGCAGCGGCTCTTCACTGACAAATATGGCAGCTGCTGCATTAACAAAGCAAATTGCGTGTACAAGGATTTTAAAACTTTTAACTATTCAGTGGAAATTGGATAACATTTTTGCAGCATTAGTAGTTAATTTCTTTTGTATTTCTGTAAAGCTTGTTTGGCTTGTCTTAAGAGAAAGTTAATGTGTTCTGTTTAGGCCTAATGGCATGAAGTATGAAAAGGCAAAAGAATGGAGGATACCATGTGTAAATGCTTTATGGCTCTGCGACATCCTTTTGGGAAATTTTGAAGCTTTGCGTCAGATTCAAAACAGTCGGTATACAGTGTTCAACCTTCAGGATGCCCTCGCTCCTTCACCACATCTGGTTTCAAACCTCCTTGGTATGACATATCTTCATCTTCAGCATCACTTTAATTTATTACGATACTATTTTTTTTTTTTCCTGAGTGCAGGCTCAGCCTAGTTGCTAAACACTACGTTTGAAAAAATAATGCACATATTTTTGCAGGAAAAAATGTGTGTTTAATCTTTTGTTCAGAGAAATCTGCAGAGCATTGCACTCAGTCTGTAGATTGCGGGTGTAGTGTCAGGATCCTGCAGGCAAATCCACTAACTTTGTGTCTGTACCTCCAAATGGGCTTTCAGTTGCAAAACTAGGGCAAGTGTGAATGAATTACGAAGGCGCTCATCCGGACTTGTAGTTTCTTCAGTCAGATTTCTGTGAATGAATGACGTGGCTGTGCGGGTGTCCATTTTAAAGTATGACAGCAGGTATGAGGGGGATGGTGGGATTGGACGAGCAGGGCCTGGAATATGTTACACCCTAAATACGGCTGTAACATGCTCAAAGAGGTGAACCTATCCTTCAATGACAGCAGTGGTAGGCCCCTATTGACCTTTTAGGTTCCAGTTCCAATTATTAAACCACAATTATTTTTGCTTGGATCACATCAGTAGGCAGGTGAATAATCTAGCAGAGGTGTGGGAGGACAGGGTTAAAGCGGAGTTCCAGTGTTTTGTTTTTTTTTATATATCAATTGGCATTGTTAAAGTTTGGGCAGCTGATGCCATCTTGTTCCAGCATACAGCGCTGCTGGCTACCCAGCATGCACCGCTGCTGGCTACCCAGCATGCACCTCTTGATCTTGCACAAACCGGAAGTGTCTTGACTCCTGGAATTGATGACACTCATATCCCAGGAGGCAATGGGCGGTCAGACCTTATGTACCTTGCTGCGGTGAGGTACTGCAGACGTGGGGGATTACAACCAATAAAAATGTATTTGCACTGCTCTGGAAAAAAATGCAGTGAGAATACAGGAAGTGTAAACGAATGCAGGGGGCGGGGGGAAGCTTATAAAATACCTGAAACTTCGCTTTAAAGTGCAACAATGACCATTGCCGCTTGCATATGATAAGGACCAGGGGGTACTCTGCCAGGCAAAATCAGCACCCAGAGGAGTAGCCATAAGTTTTTTATTTCATTGTCAGTTATTTTGATGTTTTATATTGTGTTTTGTTTGCATTATAAAAATCTGACAAAATGTATATTCTATTCATAGATGCATGGAGAATACCTTTAAAAGTTTCAACGGATGTGCTAATGGTATGCATTTTTTGGTTATACAGTTAATTACCCTTTTGTGCACTTTTAAGTAAATAAGAGCATTACACTATATATGCCATTTAAGTGCAGTCATGTGATGAGTCTGGGTATGGTGTGAAATCCAAATGGGTAATTTTGTTGGAATCTCTGCAGACTATGCATTGTGATCTCTTACACTTGGACCCCTTTCACACTGAGGCAGTTTTCAGGCATTTTAGCGCTAGAAGAGCTGAAAACTGCTTCCCATGCCACCTGAATTTGAAAGCCTGAGTGCTTTCACACTGGAAGCGGTGCGCTTGCGGGACGTTAGAAAAATTCCTGCAAACACTACAAAAATGCCCCTGCTAGAATGCAAAGAACGGGCAGCACTTCCGAAATGTCTGAAAAGCGATTCGGAAGCGCCGCTAAAACGAGCGGAGCTTTACCGTGGCTCCATTGTGAAAGGGGTCTTATAAAAATATGCTAGCTCTGATTAGACTCTTGGAGCTGGTCGCACACAAATATACATCCTCTCAGCAGGTGGGCCTTGGTACTGAGCGACCGCATATTTGCGTGCATTAGTGCAAATACAGCTGTGCCGAGATTGCGCTCCTGGTACTGGCAGCTAATGAAACTCACGATCACTGCTTTCGATCGGGAGCTTTCCAGTCATGTAATAGCCAATCACGGCAGTCACATGGTCATAAGCCCCGGCATCCTAAACCTCTTAAAGGGCCGAGAGGCACCAGCTCCAAGGGGTTAAGAAGCTTGTACAATACGGACATTATATGGAAAATCTTTCAAGAGTGTGCTTATGGTAAGCTTTACATTTTTTTGACAACTTAGTGGACCTTTTGGTAGCAGCAGTAAGAATCTGTAAGGATACTTTCTTGACGTGCTGCAATATACAACAATGGTATCTGTTTTTACAAATGCTTCGCACTTTGTTTTATCATTAACCCCCTTACTGCCTAAGGGTAAAACAAATATAAATGCCTAAGCACAATTTTGCAACTTTGACATGTGTATCCAGGTGGATTATACCTTGTTTTTTCAGGACAAATTGGGCTTTCTTTTGGTGGTAAGTAAATGGTAATGGGTTTTTTTTTTTTCATAAACTCCCAGAATAGTAGAACAAAATGACATTTAGCTGTATATATCATTGGTATTACTATAATTTACCACCAAAAAATAACCCAACATATATTCTCTTACTCCTGATGATTTCAGCGATACCACATGGTGCGCATTTTGCATTTTTTTGTATCCTGCCTAAACCACACTGACACTGATACTAATCTAAAAATAGAAAAACAAATTTAATTCTACCCAAAATATGCTGTGACCTTTGACCCTAACCCTTTATTTAAACACACTTTTTTTTTTTTTTTTTTTTAACATCTCCTCCTGCAAGAAGAGAAAGATGCATGTACCAAACGGAGGCTATCACAACGGTGAGAGCCTGGTCTCTGTGCTGGGAGCACGCTGTGCAGCGCTCTCCCAGCACTTAGGCTGCATTCACACCTGAGTGTTTTGTAGCTTGAAGCCTGAAGCTACCAAACGCTGGAGGGGGAAAAAATCAATTCTCTATGGAGATAGCTCACATCTC
The DNA here is from genome assembly GCA_018402905.1 of Glandirana rugosa. NCBI lineage: Eukaryota > Metazoa > Chordata > Amphibia > Anura > Ranidae > Glandirana > Glandirana rugosa. Next base: position 87,197 of record BLSH010284679.1, read on the forward strand.
CTCTCAAACATCTGAAGCTCAAAAAAGTTCTGGAGCTTTTTTCAGGCAGATTACAGGCGTTTTTCAGCTTTTTACATTGGTGACTTTTTGACCTGTGCAAAATCGTGGTAAAAAACGCCCGACTTTTTGCCTGAAAACGATATGCTCAGGTGTGAATGTAGCCTAAGAGATACGCATATATGCGACTCCCCAAAAAAAAAAAGCCTACTTCCGTAAGGCCGCATATATGTATGTGTTCGGTGGGAAGGGGTTAAATAAAAAATCCTTACATTTTAGGTAATCAGATTTAGTCTGCGGCATGCAGGAAGAAGTATTTCCTCAGTCTTCATTCCCCCAGTAATTAGTCTGCAATATTGTAACCGTCATAAGGTGAAAGGCTACGTCAGACATTTGTGAAAACAGCAAAGAACACAGATTCCAGAATTTTCTGAGCTGCCATTTCAGTCCAGGATGTAGATGGTGACCCTGTATGTTGTCTAAACAAAGATGGTGCCGTCCTGGAGAGAAAAGTAGATATAATAGGCATTGTTGGGTGGAGTGCTGTAATCTCTTTGAAGGGTAATCCTGGAAGTTATAGGACTCTCCTCTCTGAGCAGCTTCTCCCATCTACCATTTGAGTGCTGACGCCAAACTGCCACCCACGCACACTCATCAGAAGCAAAGAGCAGCCGCACACTGGATAAATCAGAATTAATCTTTATTGTAGCACATCCACAAACATGGCAATGATAGTCCCCACTCTCTTCTAGGGGGGAGGTCCTAGGGTAAGGACTGCCATTGCCATGTTTGTGGATGTGCTACAATAAGCGTGGCGGTCTTTGATTTATAGCTCTTGAATACCAGCAAGTTTTACACATTACTTTACATGCTGCACTTGAAAACCCATTGTTGAGAGGCCAGCTTTATCCCAGGTGATGAGCTCTTTATGTAATATTTTTCATATAATATCTTAATAAGTCTATCTCTTGTGGACTGTCTTATTTTGTTATAAGTTTAGGAAAAGTGGTCAAACAGCGCTGTCCTTAATTATTGTACTACAGACATATTCTTTTTTAATGTGTATGACTATAAAGTGACAGTGCTTATTATATCATATGATCCTTGTTGTGAATATTATCTCAATCACTTAAAGTGCTTTAAACTCCAAATGTCAATAAAAATACAATTATTATCTCCTCTGTGCAAAATATTGTCCTGTTAATCCAACAGCAACTGACAATGCTACCAGCTTCTGAAGAATTAAATAAATGCTAACAGTAATCCAAACATAAGTGATCCAAAAATCCCTAATTGTTTTTGTGCAACACTATTGTAACAATGTTGCGAAAATGAGAAAAAAGTATTTCTGTGTAGAAAAAATCAATGAAGTGAAAATCCAAACATTCGAATATATGTATGAAATGTCTATCTTCGATGACCATCCTTCAAATAAAAGCGCTGTAATCCTCAATTGTTAGCCAGAAATCACTCACCAGAGTTCCATGCTGGAAGATTATAACCAGTGTTTGATCTATTGGTAACATTGTCGGTTGTTTGATTTAAGAGGACAATACTTTGCATGGAGGGGATAATAATTGTATATTTATGAATATTTGGGGTTTAAAGCACTTAATTTAAGGGATTGAGATAATATCCACAACAAGGTTCATATGATATAAGCACTGGCACTTTATATTCATACACATCAAAAAAGAATACGTTTGTAGTACAATAATTAAGGATATCGCTGTTTGACCACTTTTCCTGACCTCATTAAGCAGGTTACACCTCCTGATTTTTTAATTTTGTTATAAGCCTACCCAGCTCATGTTGTCTGAACCAACATGCAAAAGTTTTTCTATTTATTACAATTTTGACTATGTTTTGAGACCCCGAAACTAGGAAGCAGCTTTGAGGATGAATATGAAGCTTTATGTTGCATCTGCTTTTTCACGTTGTAATGTTCTTTTGTATTCACCTGTTTTCAGAGTATAAGAGTTCCTCTCAAACCCAAGCAAAATGAACCAGCTGTACAACCAAAGCGACCAAGGTAAAAAAAATATTTGTAGATGGTGAGAATAAATTCCAATATTCAATATGAATGTAAACTTCAGCAGGCTTATACAATTTAACCCCTTCCCGTCTGCACCAGCATCCCTTTAAACCAGGGGTCTCAAACTGGCAGCCCACCAGCTGTTGTGAAACTAGTCCCATGAGGCATTGCAAGGCTAACCATTACAAGCATGACTCCCACAGGCAGAGGCATGATGGGACTTGTAGATTTGCAGCAGTTGGAGGGCTGCCACTTTGCCTCTGCACACATTGTATTGTACAGTCATAAAGGAGTTAATGCATATTAAGAACTCGCTGGACTGACTAGCATTTAGGGTTAAGCTTTAATTATGATCTCTTGCTAGTGTTGCGTCTTGGCACTCCTCTTTAGCTTCCACCACTGCATTTCATGTTACTGCACTTGTCCTTTGCAAGCTCTCAAAGCCAGAGAGGAGAAGCACTGTTGGTTGTCATTGGGGTTACGCTGTCAGCCATGAGATCTCAGCCTCTATACTACACAGAAAGGTGGGACAAAGTGCTTTGTATCCTGGAGGACCAGGGCAACAAAAAGTAAAATGAATACATTAAAGGCTAACTTCTTCCTGAGCATGTTTCGTGTTACATCCATATTTTGGGTGTAACATGAAGCATGGCCAGAGTCTACAACCCATAGCCCCCCAAACCCCCCCTCCCCTCCCCCATCCAAACTGCCACCCCCAATTTTTTAATTGGTATGGCCACATTAATCATTCCATAGTGGCAGAGGGACTCATAGCTCTCAGTAGAGCACAAGTGCGGTGCTGTCACTCCACTTGTGGTCCATTGAACCTCCTCTGCAGAGAGACAAAGCATTGTATTGGTGATCGGCTGGTCATGGTTGCAGCGCTTTCCATGCTACTGTACAAAAAATAATTGCACACTTTTTTTTTTAAATACAGATGCATAATTTATTTTTTCAAAAGCTGAACTTGCCCTTTAAAGTCACTAGTGGATCACATGCTAAAATACGGTTATGTTAAAGTGTTGCTTTAATGCATACAAATTTGTTTTATTACAGTTTGCTTTTGCTGTACTTGAAACTTTCAAAATCATTGGCTGCTATTAATGACCATCTTCAAATAACGCTAGTTACATGAGTGACAATTTTTTATACTTTTAGTTGCTGACCCCAAACAATTATCTTGCATAAGAAGTCTGAATTCCTGATTTGAAAGCTTTTTCCCAGCCAGTGGTTCATATTATTGAGGTTATTGTTTCAGCGTGACAGCCAGGCAACTTATAATTTTTAGTAAAAGTCTACAGAGGCAGCCTATATATTTCTTCACTATAGATATAAGATGTCTGCTGTTAATGTGCCTGAAAAGCCTCCTCTGTGTTTTCCTGTTTGTTTGTTTGTTTATTGAGCCTTTACTTTGTGGCTCCCCAGCTGCCACCTCCTTTTTCACCGTGTGAGAGTACCTGTGCTAAAAATTACTTATTTAATTAAAGCAGTCAGATAGAATACAATCTATTTTACTTATGTTAGATGTCTCAGTACTTGCTGGTCTTTTTCAGAATTGAAGATCTTCCCCCTCCAACTAAGAAATTATCTCCAGACATGACTCCTCATGTATTGTTTACAGGGTTTGATCCCACCCAAATTCAGCAATATGTTAAGGTAAGGACCTTTTGGCAAACGTGAGCACTGAAGTAACTGCTCCTTTCGCAATGCTGGCGGCATGAACCATATTAAAAATAGGCTTGAAGTTTAGTATGTTTACATTTATTTTCCTTTTAAGTATTTAATGTTGGACTTTAAAAAAAACTTTTGTTTTCAGAAACTATATATACTTGGAGGAGAAGTGGTAGACTCCGCACAAAGATGCACTCATTTAATTGCTAGTAAAGTAACAAGAACTGTCAAATTCCTCACTGCGATTTCTGTAGCAAAGCACATTGTGACTCCAGAGTGGCTGGATGAAAGCTTCAAGTGTCAAAAATTTGTGGGTAAGGAATGATCTTATAATGGATAGGTGAATTTTTTCTGTGTGTGCAGGCTAGTAGTCAAGTTGCCCATAGATATATAAGACCATGTTGGTCTTATGTATCGGAAAATGATTTGAATGAAAATAGTGCTTTTAGCGCTGAAAGATGACCTATGACTGCTATGCATGTATTACTACACATCATTACAGTATCCATTTTGAGTAATTGTAATGTTAACCCATTCTTGTTTCAATTGAAAACAGTGACTAATTGTGAGAATGCCTAAGATTATGAAAAACCTTGGAGACCGTGTTGTGAATCACAAAAACAAGTCCTGTGTAGTGCCATGGTAAATGGTGGTCGCAGTCAATTTGCACCTAACAGTGGGAATGGCTTAAAGTGGGCTGAATAAACCAAACCTTAGTCTATTCCCTGTACATACTACACTCCTATGCCACAGTCTTTCTACCCACAAAATACTCCTAACTACTATGCCACAAGTGACTGTCTCACAGACACACATAAACCTCAGGACAAGGAATTGTTTTTTTAAAAATTACATTTTCCTTTCTGCACACACAAAGATATCACTTTTTGTGACTTATCCTACTTTAAAGAAGGTTGTTAAAACCAGCAATGTTTGAGACAATGGGCACTGGTCATAAATATGTAAAATTATTATTATTATTATTATTATACAGTATTTATATAGCGCCGACAGTTTGCGCAGCGCTTTACAATATTAGGGCAGACAGTACAATACAATACAATTCAATACAGGAGGAATCAGAGGGCCCAATACAAAGAGTTTAGAGGTCAAGAGCAAGTAACATACAATACAGCATATAGCGTTCACCAGTCATAATGAGAGGGAAAGATGGTGGCAAAGAAGAGATAGGGATGTTCGGTGTACTAAGGTGTCCATTTATGAAGCAGTGTAAAACATCCACTGCTTTGTTCTCTGGCATTAACAAAGGAGATTGTTCTCCTCTGGGTGCCAGTTTACGAACCCGTGCAGATTACTTCACCTCTTGTGAAGTTAAGCGATCTACAAACAGTGGAGAATGCCCCCGATACTGAAATCTCGTGAGATCTAACGAGATTATGGCACCAGAAATTCACAGAAACTCAGATGTCAGTTTATTAAGCAGTGATAAATTATCACTGCTCAGTAACGGACATTCTCGGAGGAGCCCGCCCAAATCATTAATAAAATAATTAGTCCCCCTACACAATATATGTATACATAAACACATATATGCACATATACATTATATATACACACTTGTGTGTATGTATGTATATTATTTATACATACATACATACATACATACATACATACATACATACATACATACATACGCACATATACAGGGCAGGGGGACATGGCTAATGTGTTGGGTCTGAACAAGGCAGGAGGAAGTCTATAATCTTCCTCCTTCCCCGAGATTCCCTCTTCACTCCCCCCGGTTCACCACCTCTGAGCTGATCGCTGACCGAGATCGCCAGTGAAGTGCGGAGATCGCAGCTTCATAAACTGGCCGTTTCTGTGTCAGTGAATGACAGTTCTCCATGTGCAGAGATAATCGGTGGAGAACATGTTCTCTCCTGATTATCTCTGCTTCATAAATCGAAAATGAGCTGTGATCCTTGGGATCACTGCTGATCACAGTTTCATAAACGGACACCTAAATGCCCACTCACCAGATATATGGTAACCCAGGCTCAGACAGCTTTGCAACAAGCAGCTAGGATTCAGAACTGCTGCGTTCCCTGGGTTCATATCTTTCCGGGTGTACATGCTCACGCAACGCCTTTCACAGGCAGTTGCCATACATTGCACACAATGGGGGGTGGTTTGTTTTCGTTTTACTTTTTACAAACTGTGAAAATACGGACAGTTGGCAATCCTGCTACTGTGTACAGAAAAATATGGTCAGCATTATATAAAGGAAACCTTTTACTATGATTTATCTGTTTTCTGAAGATCAACATTGACCCCCTTGACACAATTCACCTTTTTATCATCTCATTGTGAGTGTGTTTTTAATTTAAATGATGGTTAAAAGTTTGTGAATTCAAATACAAGGTTTGAGAATTCTGCAGAGTACAGTAAGAAATAATGCCAGAGTTTGTGTAGAGAGGCAGTATTCTTCTACAGTCACATTTTGCCTTGTATTTCCTATGCATTATCGTATTTGAAATATTGCTGTAGACATCCATTTCCCTTAATGCCACAATAAAGGTGTTCGTTTTTTACAAGATTTTTTTTTTTTGTCTTTCTTATCTCTTCTTTAGAGGAACAGAGCTACATACTTCGGGATGCTGAAGCTGAAGTGTTGTTTTGCTTTAGCTTAGAAGAGTCCTTGAAAAGAGCGCGGGTGACGCCACTCTTCAAGGTAAGGGCACTTCCAGTTGGAACGTTTTTCAGAGTGGTTTTCAAAATGCTTTACTGTTTTGACTGTGAAGGCTTTCTTTTATCCAGGCCTTGGTATATAGTTAGCAGTAGTAACGCTCAATTAGCCTTCTCCACTGTTGAGGACAGAGTGGAAGAAGCAACTTGGATGAGCAGAGAAACCTCTTTGTTATTGTAAAACTATTCTAGTTGAATGTGACAAACTACTGATAGCAATTGTACTGTTTTTAAATTTAGTTTGCAAGAAGGAAAAATGGTGTGTGAATCACTCAGTTTAGCTGGTCCAGTTTGCTTTCCATTAATAAAAACTTTAAAATAACTGTCAAGCAGAGTGAACAGTTTACTTCCCAGACTTTGCAAAACCTCCACTCTACTTATCACCTGCTGTTTTTTAGCAGTGCAGATCGTAAGGGGTGAAATCTGCTTCACATTGCTTAGTATGAAGAGTAGGCTTTCAGGAAGTTGCATGCTGTGGGCAGTCAGCGGTGGTTAACCCAATTATAGTACGAAGTTCTGCACTACTGCTTTCTTGCACACAGATATGTGAATTGAACTAGGGGACAACCGGTTTTCTCAATCTATTTACATGATTACATTTATGTATTCTAAAAAGTATAATTATGATCATAAAGCAAGCTTTTATTAGGTCGGACAAATAAAATGTGAAGCAAGATTAAAGCTTTTTTTAATTGCCACCAAAAGGTATTTGCACACTTACCGAAACCATGCTCATCAGCACTAAAGGTCTCAGGAAAACCGAGTAAAGCTGGATATGATAGATATATAGAGATATATACAGTGGGTACGGAAAGTATTCATACCCCCTTAAATTTTTTACTCTTTGTTATATTGCAGCCATTTGCTAAAATCATTCAAGTTCATTTATTTTCCTCAATGTACACACAGCACCCCATATTGACAGAAAAACACAGAATTGTTGACATTTTTGCAGATTTATTAAAAAGGAAAAACTGAAATATCACATGGTCCCAAGTATTCAGACCCTTTGCTGTGACACTCCTATATTTAACTCAGGTGCTGTCCATTTCTTCTGATCATACTTGAGATGGTTCTACACCTTCATTTGAGTCCAGCTGTGTTTGATTATACTGATTGGACTTGATTAGGAAAGCCACACACCTGTCTATGTAAGACATTACAGCTCACAGTGCATGTCAGAGCAAATGAGAATCATGAGGTCAAAGGAACTGCCTGAAGAGCTCAGAGACAGAATTGTGGCAAGGCACAGATCTGGCCAAGGTTACAAAAAAAATTCTGCTGCACTTAAGGTTCCTAAGAGCACAGTGGCCTCCATAATCCTTAAATGGAAGACGTTTGGGACGACCAGAACCCTTCCTAGAGATGGCCGTCCGGCCAAACTGAGCTATCGGGGGAGAAGAGCCTTGGTGAGAGAGGTAAAGAAGAACCCAAAGATCACTGTGGCTGAGCTCCAGAGATGAAGTCTGGAGATGGGAGAAAGTTGTAGAAAGTCAACCATCACTGCAGCCCTCCACCATTCGGGGCTTTATGGCAGAGTGGCCCGGCGGAAGCCTCTCCTCAGCGCAAGACACATGAAAGCCCGCATGGAGTTTTCTAAAAAAAAAAACACTGAAGGACTCCAAGATGGTGAGAAATAAGATTCTCTGGTCTGATGAGACCAAGATGGAACTTTTTGGCCTTAATTCTAAGCGATATATGTGGAGAAAACCAGGCACTGCTCATCACCTGTCCAATACAGTCCCAACAGTGAAGCATGGTGGTGGCAGCATCATGCTGTGGGGGTGTTTTTCAGCTGCAGGGACAGGACGACTGGTTGCAATCGAGGGAAAGATGAATGCGGCCAAGTACAGGGATATCCTGGACGGAAACCTTCAGAGTGCTCAGGACCTCAGACTGGGCCGAAGGTTTACCTTTCAACAAGACAATGACCCTAAGCACACAGCTAAAATAACGAAGGAGTGGCTTCACAACAACTCCGTGAGTGTTCTTGAATGGCCCAGCCAGAGCCCTGACTTAAACCCAATTAAGCATCTCTGGAGAGACCTAAAAATAGCTGTCCACCAATGTTTACCATCCAACCTGACAGGACTGGAGAGGATCTGCAAGGAGGAATGGCAGAGGATCCCCAAATCCAGGTTTGAAAAATTTGTTGCATCTTTCCCAAAAAGACTCATGGCTGTATTAGATCAAAAGGGTGCTTCTACTAACTACTGAGCAAAGGGTCTGAATACTTAGGACCATGTGATATTTCAGTTTTTCTTTTTTAATAAATCTGCAAAAATGTCAGCAATTCTGTGTTTTTCTGTCAATATGGGATGCTGTGTGTACATTTATTGAGGGATAAACATGAACTTAAATGATTTTAGCAAATGGCTGCAATATAACAGTGAAACATTTAAGGGGGTCTGAATACTTTCCGTACCCAATGCTGGGTGCCTGGGCAGCCAGTTGGCTAGCCCAAGGACTTAGACTGCAGTGGGTTTAGGAGGCAATGTTAAAGTGTTAATCCAGGACCCTCATTCACTATATCTGGTCTCTCACAGTACACAGAACATGGAAATGTAATTATTTTGGTAAATATAAACCGCTAAATACATTTTCTCATCAGCACTATATAGCAGTCTTATGACTTCTATTAGTGTCCGACTGAGCACTGGTTAAAGCCTATAGAAGACTGTTTCATTCTTTTCTGACCTATGAGGCTCCGTGACCCCTGACCCTCTGGCCTGCACAGTGCTGATTGGCCCTGTGCTGACCACATGCACCCTCCTAAAAAAAAAAACAAAAACAAAAAAAAACACTACTCTCTAGCAATACACACCGAACTGAGCATGTGCAGAAATCCTCCAAGAGTCCGTACTGTAAGGAGGTGGACTGGGGACAGTGGAAGAAGAGGAGGATCAGTGAAGACTGGATCAAACAGCCTTTTTATACAAAACGCAGGATGTACCCCTTAGCTTCCACAGCGAGTATAACAAGCATGCTTTACTGCATATACAGACTGATTTTACTGTTGTCGGTTTAGTAAAAAAAAAGGGAAGGGGAGCAATAAATATATATATATATATATATATATTATACATACATACACACACACACACACACACACACACACACACATATATATACACACGTTGCGCGAAACAATCATGTACAAATCAGCAGTAAAGTTCATGTGAAAAAAATACTCATATAAAAACAAAAAACTGAATAAAGTGTCCAAATTCCCAAAAAAATAAAAAACTATAAGAAAAAAATCCAACTTCCGTCAGACTGTGCAGACTAGAGCTGAATTGAAAGTTCCTCCACCCGGTGATTCACCAACACACAAGCAGACTGAATGCCTACCAGAGTAGATGGGCCCTCTAGTTATGGAAGGTCAAACGGACATATGGGTGTATGCCACCTCCAACATAGGTGAGATCTCACCACAGCTTCTCCTCCTTGTACCCCTGTTCATGCGTTCATATAGCACACCGGAAAATAAATGAAAAGAGGAGCACCGATAGTGTAGTATATCAAAATGGCATATTTATTCCAAGCTAAGGCACTTGTGAAAGGTCCAGTAGTCAGTAAGTTTAAAAGTTGTACAAATACTGGTATAAGTCAAGTAAAATCCAGTACTGGTTGCGGTGACACAGAAAAAACTCCTTACCCGACCAGGTTTTGTTGCAAAAGGACTTCTTCCGGTGCATAAGGAATGCTTCCGGTCACCGACATATATACACAGACATAGAGCCATGCCTCGATTTCAGCCCAGGCATCTGCTGTTCGTCAAAATCGAGCCTTCCATTCAATTCTGCCTAGCAACAAGGCACATCATCATAACCAATGGGATGTGATTGCCATATCCCAGTACAGGAAATGGCGTCTCAGACCGCATGGTGTCCCCAGAGGATGAAAATGGCTAGCTCTGGCTTGCTGTGATACACAAGGCACAACGTAACATAAATAACCAAAAACAATATATTCCTAATTAGCCACATCTATATATTCATACAGAATATGACTGTTGCATATATCAAAACTAGATCCTAAACAAATTAATAATTGATTAAAAATATTAAAATAGATACAGATTTTTTTTTTTTTTTTTTTTTTTTACATAAATGTCCACACACATACACCCATATGTAAATAGACAAAAATTCATATTCCTCAATCATACATTTTATATAAGAATTTGATAAAAATTCTTTTAAAAAAAATAACTTTTTGGTGCTTGCTCTGTGGCTTTAGGCCCGTTTCACACTTATGTGACTTGTCCTGCGACTTGTGACTGAAAAGTCGCATGGCAAGTCGTTCTCTGTGATTTCCAATGAGTACCGTTCATATCTGTATGACTTTAAGTTGTGCCGATTTCAAAGTAGTCCCTGCATTACTTTGGTCCAACTTTGATGCAACTTGAGGTCCATAGACTTCAGTGTTAAACCCTCAGTCGCATACAAATCGCACTTAGAAATAGTACAGAAATTGCGTCTATTATCCATGTGACTTTGTAATATGTTTTCATTGTGCCAAAGTTGTACTGATCCCAAATCGCGTCAAAGTTGCATTAACATCGCGTCTCACTGTACAAGTGTTTTCCTTAATACAGGTTCAGTTTGATAAAATAAATGTATTTGACAATAGCAATTCGATGTATATACTTTTTTTTCCCCCCCAGGGAAAGTATTTTTACATTACTCCAGGGATCTGTCCCAGTTTGTCAACAATGAAGGCTATTGTTGAGTGTGCAGGTGGCAAAATCTTAACAAAACCACCCTCCTTTCGGAAAATTATGGAGCACAAACAAAATAAGGTAAGTGATATTTACGATTTTCAGAGCCCCTGCCCCCCAGAATATCTTCTAATAAAAACTGCCATATGAATTGAGAGCGAAGGTGTTATTGCTATGTCATGTTTAAGAAGATTCCCTAGTAATTGGGTCAAAGGGACAGGAAGCGATGAGGAATCTCACTGTTCGTGACAGAGACTGACTATCTTTTAGGCTCCTTTCACGCCAATGGGTTGTAAAAAAAAGCCTGTAAAACTTTTTAGATTTTAGTGTGCGTTTTTGCCGCGCTTTTGAAGCGCTTTAATTAGCGCACTGCCAATGGCGTGTTTGAAGCGTTTGCATTTCCTAACAACCCCACCCCTCTACTTCACATCCTGTTCACTTCCTGGTATCTCGTGGAGGAAGAGAGAGTGCAGATTGAAGATGAAGTATTATGAGCTGCTCCTGATGTTTGTGCTACTTTTTTGGGAAAACATCCTCAAATAGAGGCAGAAACAGAGGCAATGTGTGTGTTTCTCTCTCCTCTTCTCCTCTCAACAGGATTTCCTGGTTTCCCAGCTTTCTACACTGCATTCCAATCATGTGACCTTTCCCACAGCCTCAGTGCACATTTCATGCGCTTTTCAAGCGCTTAACCATTATTTTCAATGGACATGGGCGTTTTTGAAGCACTATTTTGAGCTCACAAAACAAGCTGAAAAGATGCTGCTTGCAGGACTTGTAGCAACGCCTAGCAAGTGCGACACCTTGGTGTGAAAGCATCCATTGAGATGCATGGGGAGTGTTTTTGATGTGCTTTTTATGTGCTAATTTTAGTGCAAAAACTGCTGAAAAACGCCTTGGTGTGAAAAGGGGGGGGGGGGGTGTCTAAGTGTTTAGAATAATTAGAAAATGCGAAGCGCCTATTGTCTGTCCCCCTTATTTCTTGTTGTTTTTACAGATGGATAATAAGGAAGGGGTCCATTTTTAATTAGGACATGGCCAGGTGTAAAAAAAAAAGAAAACCCTTTTGTTGCACTTAAAGAGGAGGTCCGAGGGCTAAAAAAAAAATTAAAAGTCAGCAGCTACACATACAGTAGCTGCTGACTTTTAATATTAGGACACTTACCTGTCCTGGAGTCCAGCGATGTCGGCACCCGCCGCCGATCTTCGGATCGGGGGACGGGTGCAGCCGCCTCCATCGCGGGTAAGGGAACCCGGACGTGTAAGCAGTACAGCTTCACGCCGGGCACCTTACCGCGCATGCGCGAGCTCTGCCACGCTCTGCTACTGGCCAAGCGGCCAGAAGCAGAGCGGGCAGGGAGGAGGGAGCCGGGCTGCTGACGTCAGCGGCCGCGTCCGCTGGCCAGAGCTCCCGGAAGTGTGGAAAAGGACACCTGTCTAAAGACAGGTGTCCTCTTCCCCCTCCCCCCCGAAAGGTGCCAAATGTGACACCTGAGGGGGGGAGGAATCCAACCAGCGGAAGTTCCACTTTAGGGTGGAACTCCGCTTTAATGCAGCTTTTACACACTTTCATTATATCACAGCCTCATTAATATTTACACTGCTATAATCCCATAACATTACACAATAGTATAGATCGTTCATAGAAACACTTTTGGCCAGAAGCTACACTGAGCAAAAGTATAAACGCAACACTTCTGTTTTTGCCCCTATTTATCATGAGCTGAACGCAGAGATCTACGACTTTTTCTATGTACACAAAAGGCCTATTTATCACAAATATTACTCACAAATCTGTCTAAGCCCTGGTTCACATTGATGCTACTATGAAATCGCTGCTACTTCACTTGAAGTAGCGCAGTTTCAAAGTAGCAAGGTCAGCGCGATTTCAGATGGTACTTGATAGACATCTATGTGGCTTCATGCACAGATGTCTATTGAAATCGCACCTGAAATCGGCAAAAGTAGTGCAGGAACTACTTTTTGCAAATCGGTGCAGCACTGAAAAATCGGTATCGCACCGGTTTGGAACAGCGCCATTGCCGCCAATAGGTTACGACTTGTCATGCCATTTGATCTCTCAAATCGCATGACAGATCGCTCCAATGTGAACCTAGGCTAAATCTGTGTTAGTGAGCTCTTCTACTTTTGCCGAGATAATCCATCCACCTCACAGGTGTGGCATATCACGCTGCTGATTAGACAGCATGATTATTGCACAGGTGTGCCTTAGGCTGGCCACAATAAAAGGCCACTCTAAAATATGCAGTTTTATCACACAGCATAATGCCACAGATGTCGCAAGTTTTGAGGGAGCGTGCAATTGGCATGCTGACTGCAGGAATGTCCACCAGAGCTGTTGCCCTTGAATTGAATGTTCATTTCTCTACCATAAGCCGTCTCCAAAGGCGTTTCAGAGAATTTGGCAGTACATCCAACCGGCCTCACAACCACGTGTAACCACCCCAGCCCAGGACCTCCACATTCAGCATCTTCACCTCCAACATCGTCTGAGACCAGTCATCCGGACAGCTGCTGCAACAATCTGTTTGCATAACCAAAGAATTTCTACACAAACTGTCAGAAACCGTCTCAGGGAAGCTTATCTGCATGCTTATCCTCATCGGGGTCTTAACCGGACTGCAGTTTGTCTTCGTAACAGACTTGAGTGGGCAAATGCTCACATTCCATGGCGTCTGGCATTTTGGAGAGGTGGTGTTTTCACTGTACAGGGCAGATGGCAGACAGCGTGTATGGCGTTGTGTGGGTGAACAGTTTGCTGATGACAACATTGTGGATCGAGTGACCCATGGCGGCAGTGGGGTTATGGTATGGGCAGGCGTATGCTATGGACAAGCGAACACAGGTGTATTTGATGACATTTTGAATGCACAGAGATACCGTGACGAGATCCTGAGGCATTGTTGTGCCATTCTTCCACGACCATCACCTCATGTTGCAGCATGATAATGTTGGCCCCATGTTGCAAAGATCTGTACACAATTCCTGGAAGCCGGAAACATCCCACTTCTTGCATGGCCAGCATACTCACCGGACCTGTCGCCCATTGAGCGTATTTGGGATGCTCTGGATCGGCGTATACGACAACGCGTTTCAGTTCCTGCCAATATCCAGCAACTTCGCTCAGCCATTGAAGAGGAATATGTCAAACAACATTCCACAGGCCACAATCAACAACCTGATCAACTCTATTCGAAGGAGATGTGCTGCACTGCGTGAGGCGAATGGTGGTCACACCAGATACTACTCATCCCCCCCCCCCCCCAAATACAGTAAAACTTTTTAGAGTGGCTCTTTATTGTTGCCAGTGAAAAATCATGCTGTCTAATCAGCATCTTGATACGTCACACCTGTGAGGTGGATGGATTGTCTCGGGCAAGGAGAAGTGCTCACTAACACAGATTTAGACAGGTTTGTGAACAATATTTGAGAGAAATAGGCCTTTTGTGTACATAGAAAAAGTCATAGATCCGTTCATGATAAATAGGGGAAACAAAAAAGTGTTGCATTTATAATTTTGCTCAGTGTATTTAACCTTTTAGTATTGATTGTGGGCAGAAACTGGATCAGGGTTCCTTCACACTTGCAGATGCACCCTGTGTGTGATCAGCTGCAAGATCCCTAGTAAGGGTTCCCCCCGATTAGCTGCGAGTAGGCAGCCCCATTGAAGGCAATGGGAGGCTGACGGCTCTCAAAGCTAGTTACTCCCACTTGCATGTAATTGCTCAAGCAACAATTACATGTAAGTGATCAGCCCTAAGTGCAAGAAGTCTGTGTCTTGGGCCATTTGATTCCTGCTTGTAGTTCTTAATGAACTACGAGGGCCCTGATGAGTGCTGTCGAAGTCTATTGATTCTTCCTGCCATTTAATAACTGCCTGCCTGTATTCGAGGTGGGCAGATCGTGTACTGAGTCTGCAGGATCCAGGCATTGTTCCCGCAACCTGCTGATTGCATTTTGTGCATGCATATTTTTTCACCAGCAAAAAGATACACGTTTGTCTTTTTTTTTTTTTTTATAAAAGGTGAACGTAGCCTTTAAGCTGCCTTTATCTACTACTTTTTTTTTTTTTATTCATATAGGTGACTTTTTTTAGAATGATATATTATCCTTTAATTGAATGCCTTAACACATTACAAGAGCATAATATGGTTTCATTAAATTATTCTTTCTTTTTTATAGAGCTTGGCAGAAATTATCTTGATTTCATGTGAAAATGATCTTCATCTTTGCAGAGAGTATTTTGCTGGTAGTATAGGTAAATATTCTCATTTGGGTAGTTTAGTAGAAACATCTCGTATTGATCTTTTGAGGTCTGATGATTGTTGTTCCTATCTCTTATAGATGTCCATAATGCGGAATTTGTCCTCACTGGAGTTCTGACACAGACGTTGGATTATGAGTCATATCCTTCTAAAATACTGTGAAAATGTGCCTAAAGCCCATCTTGCACTTGGTGAAACTGGTGCCTTTAGTCATGTGCTGAGACCTGAACTCAAAGATTAAGCCTTCTAGGGGGAGAAATGCATCTGAGGAACCTTTCCTTTAAGTGGTGTGCAGAGCTGAAGCCATCTTGTATTACCTGGTTTCATTGTGGTCAATGGGAGTCGGCGTCCTGTGTGCCATCAGTTGCAATTTTTCTGTAGCATATGTAGATTAAAGAGGAAGTAAAGGTTTACTTCCTCTACATACACCTGTAAATTAGAAACATAATGGGCTACTATGCATTACATAGTAAGTAGCCCATTATGTGCCACTTACCTGCAAACGAGTCCAGCGCTGTCCCCTGTGCTGGCGGCGTCCATCTTCAGCCCCTCTTCCTTCCGGGGGCCGTGACTCCTGCTCTGTGACTGGCTGAAGTTGCGTGACGTCACTCCCGCGCGTGCGCCGCCAGTCATGGCACAGTGTCAGTGCGCATGTGCCGAAATGACGTCAGCACATGCAGAACTGCTGAACCGTGCAGTTTTGGGAGATATGCAGGGTACCTACAGGTAAGCCTTATTCTAGGCTTACCTGTATGTTAAAGTAGTTGTCACAGGTTGACAACCACTTTAATAAGCTGTTTTATAATATCTCCACCAGTTCATTACATGTCATGTTGGCTGATATCCGTGATAGGAGCAATTAGAGTTTTAATTTCTTTGGCTACATCATAAGTAGACTCACATTACAACAAGGTCAGAATCTGTTCATCTTTTCAATAAATGTTGCACTATAGGGTTTATGTTCTCTTCTCCTTGCACTGTTTTCCTTAACCAGCACACATATAAATTTACATGAATGTTTATAACTACACAAGGCCACATGGATCTTTTGGAAGCCGCAGTGTATTTGTGACGCTAAAAGGCCACAAAATGTCTTTTACTATCTTCATGTAAAGATTTCCTTGATGGATGTTCCTCGGTGAACAAGGAAGAAAAGTTTATCTGCATCTTTTCTTAGGATGTGAATTTTCTTAAAAGGAAACATAAGTAATTATGTTTGTATTATAATATGGTTTTAAAGCCCATCTAAAGGGTTAATAAAAATTATTTTCATGTTTTGTTTGTAATGTAAAATAATGAAGGTACCTAAACTATTTTTGTCAAAAGAAGAGGCAAATATTTGTTAAATAACCAAGGAAAATAAACCTTTTGTATTTTATATTTCTAAACCAGAGTTCATTTTTATATTGCTGTTTTCAAAATTTCTATTAAATGTCCTTTGGTTGTATTTGCGTGCCGGAGTTTATTTTATTTTAATATCCTTAACCGCTTGCCGACCGCTGATCGGCAATTGACGGCGACAAGGTGGCTCGTGAGCGCAAATCGCCGTCATATGACGGCGGCCGCGCTCACGAGCCTAGTGAGCGCGCGCGCGCCGCCAGAGGCGCGCCCGCACGCTCACTGTGTTCGGGGAGGGCCAGGGAGCGGGTGCGGCGGCTTCGATTGCCGCCGGCTACCCGCGATGGCCCCCCCGGAGCGAAGGTCCGTGTATGTAAACACGGACCTCCGCTCTGTGTGAGGGGGAAGGGATGTGATCACAGCCTTCCTGTATACGAAGGCTGTGACCACTTCCCTTCCCCAGCTAGGCAAGTCCCCCTACAGTAAGAACATGCCCAGGGAACACAGTTAACCCTTAGAGCGCCCCCTGCAGGTTAACCCATTCACTGCCAATGGCATTTACACAGTAATCAGTGCATTTTTATAGCACTGATCGCTGTATAAATGCCAATGGTCCCAAAAAAGTGTCAAAATAGTCCGACATGTCCGCTGAAATATCGCAGTACCGCTAAAAATCGCAGATCGCCGCCATTACTAGTAAAAAAAAAAAAAAAAATAAAAATCCCAAAAATGAATTCTCATCATCCGTAAACGCGACCACTTTTGCGCAAACCAATCAATAAATGCCGATTGCGATTTTTTTTATCGCAAATATGAGGAAGAATATAAATCGGCCAAAAACGGTGAAAAAAAATGTTTTTTTATATTTTTTTTTTGGATTTGTATTTTAGCAAAAAGTAAGAAATTTGGGTTTTTTTGCAAAATGGTCGCTCTTCTTTTGTTTATAGCGGTGATCAGAAATGACGCAGAGGTGATCAAATACCACCAAAAGAAAGCTCTATTTGTGGAAAAAAAAGGACGCAAATTTCGTTTGGGTACAACGACGCACGACCGCGCAATTGTCAGTTAAAGCGGCGCATCGCCGAATCGCAAAAAGTGCTCTGGTCCTAAAGCAGCAAATCCTTCCGGGGCTGAAGTGGTTAAGGAAAAGGGAAGAGTTGGGACTAGTGCTCTTCCTCGTTGTCACTCCAGATGGTCCCCATGAAGGGTCTTGTTCTAACATCTCTTGTGGATCACAGACAGACCATCATCCAAGCTTATATTGTCAAGGATCGTGTTCCTCCTCTTTCCTGTCATTCACTTTTAGATCTGTGAGTGCTTCTTGGGTTTTTCAGCATCCAGTTACTGTTTCCCAGCTCTGCAAGGCTGCCACCTGGTCTTCTGTTTACACATTCTACCAGGCCACAGTTTGTCATTAGGTCCTTCAGGTAGTTCTTTGAGCAGCTGGCAGTCCCCAGTTCTGTATTATTCAGTGGGCCTGTTAGCATTTTTGGACATCCCAACGGTTAATGACTTCTTGGGTACCTCATGTACTCACTGTAAAATCCTTTTCTTGGCATCCATTGAGCGACACGTCCCACCCCTCTTGTTTATGATCCTACACTTGGTCCTGCTTGCTACGAACTGAGGCGTGCTTGGGGGTGATGGTGGCTATCCTGGTCTGGCCTGCATTTTTTTTCATGTGTTTGTTTCTAATTTTCCTATTTAAGGCAGTATATGGGTAATAACTTCCTGTGTCCCTCAATGAACTTCTTTACAGCGAGTAAAATATCCTATTATTTGATATGGCACTCTCAGCGTGCTTCCAGTTCCTTCTTTTGAGCAAAATATTCTTAACCTTTTACAGCAGTTGGAAAATATTTTATCTAGTACTTCTTCCATTAGATATAAGGCTAGGATCATATATACAGTATCTCACAAAAGTGAGTACACCCCTCCCATTTTTGTAAATATTTTATTATATCTTTTAAAAGAATTGTTGCTCTTTACATGTTGGCAACTTTACACTGTTATACAAGCTGTAAACTCACTACTTTACAATGTAGCAAAGTGTCATTTCTTCAGTGTTGTCACATGAAAAGATAGAATAAAATATTTACAAAAATGTGAGGGGTGTACTCACTTTTGTAAAATACTGTATGTGGGTGCTTGAATGCGTGTAAATTGCATTCATACCCACCGGCAAAATGTGCTATATAGCAGGTATGTAAGCCTAGCTAAGAGATTCTGGCATGATTGAGCAATTTTTGTACAGTTGTGGGTCACTTGTGATGCAGTGCACACTATAAGCATGTTTCATTTTACACACACACTTGTGCTCACCCATGGATCTCTGTGAAGAATAGACCAGTTCTCCCAAGTAGTACAGAGGCTGCCAGTCACACAAGACAAGCACAGTCCACTCACACCCAACAATTCAGGCTCAGTCTAGTGGGTGTCTTTTTAGCATATCTTGCGGAAGAACTTTAACAGGAGAGGGGTTTAGGGTCACAGGATACTCCAAAATGATCAGTAACCGCGGAAGGAGAACAAACTTCTTTAATTTTTCAATAGCAGCAGTCTGGATGGATGTAGTAGTAGGGAATGGGGCAGTATTTTGAGGACCCTACTGCAGCAGTTCATTTTGCAACCTCTGGCCCTGGTTCCCTTTTGGCACTTGCACAACGAACAGTCCCTAGCAAGGTATTTACCCAGTGTCCCAGGAGCTGTCTCACCCAGGATCCACAGGTAGATTCTAAGTGATGGAAATTAACTAGATCATTTTCCAGACCCTGGACTTCAGCTCAATGTCTTCCATCAAATGTTATCCTCAAGCAATTGTCCCCAGGCCCTCAGCCTAGCAGCCTGCCTCCAGGGGCAGCAGCCCCAAGAAAACTGCAACCTTCCCTGGAGGGAAAAGAACCCTCTACTCGGACCTTCTGCACCTTTATCATCTCCCCAGCCACCATTTTGATGCCTCCTCCCAGGGATTGGCTTGGGCATAATGAATTTTCAACAGATCATTTGAATCTCCTGGCCCTATGTTCTGGAAATGTCTTCCAGAGGCAGGTGGGAGTAATCAAACCTGACCCAGGACACCCTATGCAGACCAATACAATCAATCACTACTCCATTCACCACAATGGAGTAAAAAAAAAACGAGATCTATCCAACAGCTCAACCAGAGGAGGGCGCTACACACGTTTATATCTGCAGCTTGATTATTACCTGATAAATTTTTAAGCCATTTGCACTCGGTGAAACTGGTGCCTTTAGTCATGTGCTGAGACTTGTGCTCCCGCAGAGAATATAACTCATTTCTTATTTGCCTCTATATTTGGTGTTATGCCATTTTGTGTTGTGGAATTTAAAAAAAAAATAGAATGGGATATTTGGGGATCATTTGTGATGTGTTAAAAAAAAAAAAAAAAAAAAAGCCAGTGTATGATTTTAGGTGATTTGTGGTGTAAAAGCCAGGCCAAAATGAATGGGCTGCCTTGGTGCAACACCCATTACCACATTGCATTTAATGCACAACTCACCACAATAGGGTGAAGTGCCTGTTATAGTTTGAGGATTTATCAGTCTTTCTAAAAAATATGTTTTTCTTTCCTCTTTGTTTATCCTAAGGCTGTCCATACATTATACAATTTTCCTTTAGATTTGGCAAAACCATATAATATTAGGTCAAACCTAAACCCTTTCAATTTGTATGCAATCAGGCAGGCACAGTATGCAGAGCAGATCCTGCAACCTGACAAAACCCACCCCTCCCAGCGCCACACTGTGCTATTGGTTGCCAGGATCACCATTCAAGTACTTCAGTGGAGACCTCTTGCCCCTTCTGGCTCCTGCCCGCTGTTAACATATGTGTCTTTCACGCAGCGTGCCTGTGTAACAGCCGGAGCTGGAAGGAGCTGCAGATCTGCACTAAAGAAAGCGGTTGTTACTAGTTTCAGTGTGTTTTTGAGGGGGACGGTGATTGGGAGGGCGATGAGGGGACATCAGTGTCTGCAAGGAGGGCTCTGAGGGGACATAAATGTGTGCAAGGGGGGCTCTGAGGGGAAGTGTGTGCAAGGGGGGCTGTGATGGGGACATAAATTTCCGTGGGGGTGGGGGGCTCTGAAGGGACAACAGATGTGTGTGGGGGGCACTGAGAAGGACATAAATGTTCATGGAGCTGTGATGGGGACACAAGTAAGGAAGCTCTGACAGAGATGCAAATGTGTGGGGGGCTCTGATGGGGACACAACTGTGTGGGCGGCTCTGATGGGGACATGGATGTATGGGGAGAATCTGATGGGAACAAAGATGTAATGCCCCATGCACACTGGAAACTTAGTCCCAGTGCCGATTCCTTTAAAAATAATTGACATTTTTTCGGCCCACGAATCTGTGTAAAATATACCATGTGGTTCTCGAAGTAAAAAGTTTGGAGACCCCTGCAGTAAAGGATAAGAAACTATATGCAACACAGCATTTTCCCACTTAAAAAGTAAGGTGTGTGTGTGTGTATATATATATATATATATATTTTTTTTTTTTTATATATAGAATTAAAATGCACTCTTAATTTATCTCATAGTAATAAAGACATTTGAGACAGTAGACTAATGTCGGGAACATTTAGATGGGTATTGTGCAACATTTTGCATTTTATTTAAGCACTGCCTAAATGCGACATGCAGCAAAACACTGTCCCAGTTTGCCTGTTATACAAAGTTATTCCAATACCTGCCTGGAGTTTTCATGTTGTGCCTGTGTGGGTTTCCTCCCACATTCCAAAGACCTGCTGTAGGTATATTGGCCCTAGTATATGTATGAATGTGAGTGTAGGGACCTTAGACTGTAAGCTCCTTAGGGGCAGAGACTGATGTGAATGTACAGTACATGTGTAAATTGATGGTGCTATTTAAGTACCTGTAATAAGTAAATAATATGAAATGCTCTATCCAAAGACATGCAAAGAGGTCAACCGCCTCAGAACAATCATCCACACTACACTATTAAAGGGCTTCAAGCATATATAGGAAAGCAACACTACACCAGAAGCCCTAACGTAGATTTCTTCACTCATGATGGCATATTGGTCAGCACTGCCCTCTCATGGAATCCTCTCAAGAAATCATAGTTCCTCACATGCCCCTTAAATATGTTATGACATTTTCTTACATATTTACACACACGTTTTTTTTTTTTGCCCCCTTTTGGTCACTGTGCACACTTATCTCCTGCACAGGAACACTAGGCAGCCTCTAGTGGCCTGTGCGGCAGAATTTTGTGTGAAGACAGTACGTGAAACTCACAGGAGTCACTTCAGGTGCGATGCATGGTTCCTGGGTAGGGACAGGTGTTTTGGTGGAGCATCCAGTTCTGCCTGCTCCTGTTGTATATTAGGTGGCTGTGGTCAAAGGTGTGGCATGCTCCCAGAGATTGGGGGAGCTTCTGGCAGGCCCTATCCCTCTTTCTTCTCTCCTAGGTATATTAGTGGGTCTTGTGTTTTCCTTACCTTATTGCAGAATGTAAGAGGTCCAAGGATGGAACCTTGGGGGGACCCTGACAGAAAATGGAAGAGGAATGGAGAAGGTAGAGTTGTAAGTGACACTAAAGGTGCAGTGAGATAAGTCAGTGGGGAACCAACAAAGCAGAGACACGGAGGCCAAGGGACTGGATTTTTTGAGCAGGAGGGGATGGTTAACTGTATCTCAATTGTACAGGTAATATATCCAACATAAATATAAATGATGTCAATGTTAGCCTGATGCATTGCGCCCAATCCGCTTTCTCAAAGGCTTGCGGTTTTGTCAGCTTGTGAGCTCAGAATTGGCAGGAGTGGAGTACAGTAATATTTATGGATGGCTATGTAAGCTATTGTGAGTATTTTGAATTGCATTCATTGGGTGAGTGGCAGCCAATGGAGGGATAGGCAGAGCTGGGTAGCAGATGCTGAGTAGTTTGTGAGGTGGATGAGTCTGGCAGCAGCATTCATGATGGAACCATGTCCTGTGGTCTGATGAGACCAAGATAAACTTATTTGATTCAGATGGTGTTAAACGTGTGTGGCGGCAACCAGGTGAGGAGTACAAAAACAATTTTTTCTTGCCTACAGTCAAGCATGGTAGTGGGAGTGTCATGGTCTGGGGCTGCATGAGTGCTGCCTGCACTGGGGAGCTACAGTTCATTGAGGGAACCATGAATGCCAGCATGTACTGTGACATACTGAAGCAGAGCATGATCCCCTCCCTTCGGAGACTGGGATGCAGGGCAGTATTCCAACATGATAACCCCAAACACACCTCCAAGACGACCACTGCCTTGATAAAGAACCTGAGGGTAAAGGTGATGGACTGGCCAAGTATGTCTCCAGACCTAAACCCTATTGAGCATCTGTGGGGCATCCTCAAACGGAAGGTGGAGGAGCGGAAGATCTCTAACATTCACCAGCTCTGTGATGTTGTCATGGAGGAGTGGAAGAGGACTCCAGTGGCAACCTGTGAAGCTCTGGTGAACTCCATGCCCAAGAGGGTGAAGGCAGTGCTGGAAAATAATGGTGTCCACACAAAATATTGACACTTTGGGCCCAATTTGGACAGTTTCACTTAGGGGTGTACTCACTTTTGTTGCCAGCGGTTTAGACATTAATGGCTGTGTGTTGAGTTATTTTGAGGGGGCAGCAAATTTACAGTTATACAAGCTGTACACTCACTACTTTACATTGTAGCAAAGTGTCTTCTTCAGTGTTGTCACATGAAAAGATGATAAAATATTTACAAAAATGTGAGGGGTGTACTCACTTTTGTGAGATACTGTGTGTATATATATATATATATATATATATATATATATATACACACACATGCACATACAGTGCTCAGAATAAATGAGTTGTCAGGAAACCTTTACTCTCCTTTCAGAATCAACATTTTCTATGGGACACTTTACTACAAAATACTCCCACAAATGTATGCCATTGATTGCAACCAAAATTTGTTAATTTGCACACACAAAAAGTATTACTCTTACGTTCACTGACAGACACAGCCTTCTTATGACACGTGGGGTTATGCTCATATCATACCTAGTAGACTAGGCAAAAATAAAACAAAAGCATAGGTTGGCCCCTCCCAGGGGGCCGTCCTCGCCTTAGCATATAATCCCCCTGCTCTGCATAGCACATCAGTTTTTATTGCCTAGTGCAAGGAGTAGACCTGGTTCCCTATGGGATCTGCAGTCTCCTGAAGGTTTTTCTGATGAAGACTGCTATCAAGAAGCCGGCTGGCGGTATAGAGGATATCTAGAATCCAAAAACTTTCCCCAGTCCGGCCAACGTCTATGCGAGCTACCCTTAGCGGGGCACGCCGCATATCACCCGTTTCGTGCGGGCGGCCAGTGGCTAATCCCACTAGAGCCCAGTGACTGGTTCTGTTCCTGTCCAGGGGCCTGGCCAGCAGCATGCCACTCCGTGGGGAGGTAAGTCTGCTCCGGGTGGTTACCCGCTGCGCCCGTCGGATCGGTGAGTAGACCCTCTTCCATCTTCGGGGGGGAGAGTGGGCACCTGGGCAGCATCTAAGGTAGCCGGCCGGTGGGGGCCTATTATTGGGGACGCATCTGGGGTGGTCATCTCCCGTTCCCCCTGTCGTGCTTTTTAGGAAACTTTTTCCCGCACGGTATTTTTGTATTAAGTTCTTTTATACGAGAGTACCTTTAAGATACAGGATCAACCAATATGAACACAGACTAAAAAATAGGATATTTATTAGTCAGACATATATTCATACAAACACAGTTATATAAAGGTGGACACAAACAACACTACATAAAATTAAAGATAGCTGAAATACCCGCTAATGGGGAATATTAATACTCTTTAAGCACACAATTTGTAAGACCTCTCTATGAAATTCGTAACCAAAAATATGACAATTAGACAGAGCATCGATATTTCACAAATGTAACCGTTACTTTACTGCAGTTAAGTAAGTGATCAATATCGTGAAATAATAATTGGATGTCTGCTATGTCAAAAGGATAAAATGTCAAAAATTAGAATAATAAAAATAATGTACGTTTTAGAGAAAAATCTACCATGTGTTACGAATTCGAGAGAAGTACCTATCTGACTGTACTTGATAATAAACAATAATTCAATATATCATATTCTAAAACAATTCAAATTAAGGTAAAACTAGACAATATAATTACACTTTCAAAAGTAGTT
Organism: Glandirana rugosa; assembly: GCA_018402905.1. NCBI lineage: Eukaryota > Metazoa > Chordata > Amphibia > Anura > Ranidae > Glandirana > Glandirana rugosa. The sequence goes on from BLSH010284679.1 coordinate 112,150, forward strand.
ACTGGTCTATTGTAATAGTTACCAAAGTTCAATATGGCTGCAACTTTCCAAGACTGGGGGGTGTTTTGAGTCCTTAGAGTTTCAAAGCAGGAAGTTTAGAGGAGTCCTTATGAGCATGGAGGGTGTATGAATGAATAGAGGTATGGATGTGATGGACCGGATGTCTGTTGGGGTGTGTATCCGACCATCCTTTGGGAACCTGTCTCTGACCTTTTATTTCATCCAATACAATACTCTCATAAAAATTTCCCTAACCTGGCCCAGAAGGAGTGGTGTTAATTTCATTGGGTGAAGGGTTAATCTCCACCCGGTTAGGACGTCCCTTCTGAGTATCTTGTCACTGCCCCAAGAACCACCCGGGATCATCTTACAGCAGAAATGTTTAATTTAAACTATTTTAAGTATTTCTTATCAAATGTTGTATTTTTGTATTATGCCTCTGACTATATTATTGTAAATCTGACTATATTATTGTAAATGTATCTTCTAATATTTAAGAGTAATGGTCCCCAGTATGATAGGGTAAAATTAATACCGCCTAAAATGATTGAAGAGGAATATCTATGTCACACTTGGGGATACGATAATTAAAACATATTCTAGATCTAGACATATATTTGTATACATGGTTAAGATATACTGTATATATTTATCTCATTAACAGACATTGGCTATACTTGAGACAATTCTTATTCTAATACGCTTTACGGCAAAATAATATATATAGGTTTTTGTCTTATGACAAAATTATCAGTAGATGCAAAATCATAACCGTATCTATGACCAGAAATATACTTTATAACTTGAATGACTTATAATCATATGTATCTTGAAACTTCCCTGGGTTAAACAATTATTTATTAAGAAAATGTTTAAAATTAACCCTGGGACATCCCTTGCAGATACTATGATTAAAACACCTTCTATATCTAGACATATTTTTGTATACATGGTTATGATAGATATATTATATCATTCACAACAATCATTAGATATACTTGAAACAATTCTTATTCTAATAGATTTTACATAAAAAAATAATATATATGTTTTTGTCTTATCACAGAATTTTCATTATTAGTAGATGTGAAATCATAACTGTATCTATGACCAGAAAGATAGTTTATAACTTGAATGGCAATCATATGTATCTTGAAATTTCCCTGGGTTAAACGATTATTTAGAAAGAAAATGTTTAAAATTAACCCTGGGACGTCCCTTGCAGATATTATGATTAAAACACCTTCTATATCTAGACATATTTTTATACATGGTTACGATATACTGTATATATATTTATCTCGTTAAAAATCATTGGATATACTCGAAACACATCTTATTTTAATAGATTTTACATCAAAATAATATATATAGTTTTTTTTCCTCTGAATCACCCCTGTGTTAAACATATATTCACAAGTGTTTGGATATCCTTCAACTTGTTTAGGTAGAATGTAACTAGATAACTAGTTATTGGGGGGTTTTCATTGTATTTTCACCAGTTGAAACAATGGCGGCTCAGTTGAGTCTGTGACTTGCAAAACCAACTTACTTTACGGACAATGGGAAACTTTAAAGTATTCAGTTTGTTTAAACATGGGCCATTTCCTTATCTTCTTGGCTCTGTTGAAAATTCATTGTATAATAAAACTTGTTTGTAGATGTCAACAAGGTGATAAATGCCATTGTATTCTGTTCTGAGAGGATCTAGTATGGAGTCATGAACCTATACATACATACATATATATATATATATATATATATATATATATATACATGAATTTTTTTTATTTACTTATTTATTTTTTTACCGTAGTTCTGACACCCCCTCCCCCCCCCGCAGTACCGCACCCCGCACTGACCGTTCGGAGACTGCATTTGGCGGTTCGCCACCATTCGGTGTGGATCACCGTTCGTTCGTCCGCCGACCACGCCATTTTGCCGTAAGCTCGGCTTGTGTTGATGGCAGCAGCCATTGTTTGGTAGCCCATGCGGTTTTCAGCCTGTCCTCTGGCGGCCCCCAGTGGCCGTTCTCGGTATTACAGGAAGTGATAAAAACAGCAAAGCACTTCCGTTTTTGCTTGGACAACGTGGCTGACAGACGGCGGTGCAGTCTCTTGAAGTGCAGTGGATTTTTGGCATTGCTCATTCCGGTCACAGTGCTGAGGCATTTAAAACAGCAAGTATAGCTGGCTCTCCCTGGGTGCTGGTAGCGGTGGGTGCAATCCTCCCGGGTCTCCCTGGCTGATTGGTGGGGTAGAGGTGGTGGTCACACAGTGGGGGTGCCGGAACTCTGGGATGTCAGAGGCCGGCAGTGCTATGGGAGCAACAATCCACCCCGGGAACCTTGGTGTCCTTGGAACAGCTGAGGGCGGTATTTGGGGAGTTCTTTCCCCGGGCGGGGGACCCGATTCTGGGGGGCCCCAAAAAACATCCGCCCCCCATCATTCTTCGGGGGAGTATTCAGAACCAGAGAGCGCCTCGGTGGTCACGGGAACCCCCGTGGACCTGTCAGAGGGTGAACTGATACCCTCAGACGGCGAAGGTGGTCAGGAGGCTCCATTTTCGCGCGACAAATTGATAGTGGCCGCTTTGATCACTGATATCCGCGACTCCATGCGACTTGACCAAGCAGGGGAGTCGCTTGAGTCCACATATATTTGTGGATCGCTTAAGCCCTCTAGGTCCCCTAGGGCCTACCCTTATGATCAGGTGTTTGAACAGGCGGTGTTCAAGGAATGGCTACGGCCACAAAATTCCTTTGCTTTACCCAAAAGCTTTGCTGTTCGCTACCCCTTTGAGGATAGCTTTACTAAGAGATAGGCTTCCCCAGCAGTGGACCCACCAGTGGCCCGTCTGAATAAGGCAATGACCATTCCCTTGCAGGGGTCTCCGTCTTTTAAAGAGGCGGCCGATCGCCGCATGGAAGCAGTGTCTAAGGCACTGTTCTTGTTGGCTGGGTCAGCCATGCGGCCAGCTCTGGCAGCTGCTATGGCGGCGCAATCTCTTCACGAGCACGCTGCCACACTACACACCAATTTAACTTGTGAGTGTGCACAGGCTGAGGTGCAACGCGCACAACACTTGGAAGAAGGTCTCCGCTACATATGCGATGCGGCCTTGGACCTGCTTCCCATACTGTCAAAAATGTCTGTTTTTGCAATTGTTATCAGGCGGGTGCTGTGGCTCCGCTCTTGGTTGGGCGACCAGGCTTCGAAGAAAGCTCTTACAGATCTTCCCTTTTAGCGAGGGCGTCTGTTTGGCCCACAGTAGGATGAAATCATTAAGGATTTCACGGGAGGGAAGAGTACTTTCCTTCCGGAGCCAAAACGTCAGGATTTTCGCAGTAGGCAGGGCCCTGTTTCTTCAGGTCAGAAGAAGTTTTTTCATGCACCCGGCTCAGCAGGTAAGGGCTTCAAGTCCGGTAAGGCTTCTGCTGGGTCCAGTAAAAGGCCCTGGCAACATAAGTCCGAAAAAACGAAGGATAAGTCAACCTCTGCATGATGGGTTGCCCCTGCCCGACTCACGGGCTGCCCGCATCACCGATTGGTGGGTGCTGGAGGTGGTGTCCTCCGGGTACAGGATAGAGTTCATCTCTCTACCCCCAGAAAGGTTTTTCCCTTCGAACTTAAAACTCCCTCAGGGGCGTCGGAAGGCGCTTGCCGAACAGGGGGTGATTGTACCGGTAGCCGCGGTGGAAAGATTTCAGGGGTTTTACTCAAACCTCTTTGTGGTGCCCAAGAAGGGCGGTGTCAGACCAGTTCTGGACCTGAAGGCACTAAACTGCTTTGTAAAGACAAAGAGATTCAGGATGGAGTCCATCCGCTCGGTCGTGGCCGCCCTGCACCAAGGGGAATTCATGGCGTCCCTGGATATCAGGAACACGTATCTTCACGTTCCAGTTTGTCACAGTCACCAGCGTTTTCTACGCTTCGCAGTGGGAGATCTGCATTACCAGTTTGCGGCACTTCCCTTCGGGCTGGCTTCGTCTCCCCGAGTGTTCACCAAGGTGGGGGCCCCGATGCTGGCACTGTTGAGACAGAGAGGTGTCGCGGTGGTGGCGTACCTCAACGATTTACTCCTGAGAGCAGAGTCAGCTGCGGCTCTGGAGGAGAATGTGATAATCACAGTGTCCACGTTAAAAGAATTTGGTTGGCTGATCAACCTGCAGAAGTCATCATTGACTCCATCCTACCGGCTGGAATACCTGGGTCTGATTCTGGACACGGTGCAGGCAAGGGTGTTTCTACCGCCAAGCAAGCTCCTAACATTACAGGCAGCAGTGCGAACCCTGTTATCACGCCAGTGGTCCTCCTTACGGTTCTGTATGCGAGTGTTGGGGCTCATGGTGTCGGCTTTTCGAAGCGATACCTTACGCCCAGAGTCACATTCGGCTCCTGCAGAAGGCGATTTTGTCGCAATAGGACAAATCTCCCCTATCCCTAGACAGACTGATCAGGTTGGATCATCAGTCCCGGGGATCCTTGGTTTGGTGGATTCGGGCTCCAGCCCTAAAATTGGGAAAATGTTTTCTCCCCCTCAATTGGTCGATAGTAACGATGGATGCCAGCCTGTCGGGCTGGGGAGGGGTCCTGGGGCAGTTCTCTGCCCAGGGTCGTTGGTCAGTTCAGGAAGCTTGCCTTCCGATAAATGTACAGGAACTGAGCGATCAGGCTTTGTCTGTCCCGTTGGTCGGTGAGGCTGCGAGGCCTCCCTGTCCGGGTTCAGTCGGACAATGCCACGGCTGTGGCATATGTGAACCATCAGGGCAGAACAAGAAGCTCGGCAGCAGCTGCGGAGGCGGCTCTGATCCTTCGGTGGGCAGAACTTCACGTGCCAGCTCTCTCTGCAATCTACATTCCAGGCGTGGAAAACTGGCAGGCGGACTTTCTCAGCCGCCGGACTCTGCATCAGGGGGAGTGGTCCCTACATCCAGAAGTGTTCCGCCAGATTTGCCTCAAGTGGGGCACACCAGAGGTGGACCTCATGGCCTCCAGGTTCAATCACAAGGTACAGACCTTTGTGTGCAGAACAAGAGATCCGATGGCGGTCGCCTCGGACGCACTGGTTGCACCCTGGGGTCAGTATCGGCTACTGTACATCTTTCCTCCCCTAAAGCATCTACCGCGGGTTCTGTGCAGGATAGAAGCAGAGGGAATCCCGATAATCCTGGTAGCTCCGGATTGGCCTCGGCGTCCTTGGTACGCCGACGTGGTGCGGATGGTGACAGATGTTCTGTGGCGTCTTCTGCTTCACGTAGACCTACTGTCTCAGGGGCCCATCTTACCCTTGCTGGCTTTGACGGCTTGGCTATTGAGTCCCAGGTGTTGAGGGATAGGGGTGTCTCGGACTTCGTGATCCCTACTATGATTGAAGCACGTAAGGGTACTTCACGTAAGATTTATCATAGGACCTGGAAGGCCTATATTGCCTGGTGCGAGACAGGGGGTTGTAACCCCCGCTCTTATACAGTGTCCAGAGTACTGACTTTTTTACAGCAGGGACTGGACAAGAACCTGGCATTAAGTACGCTTAAGGGTCAGATTTCGGCCCTGGCGGTTCTTTTTCAACGGCCCTTGTCATCACATTCGTTGATCCATACATTTTGTACAGGGTGTACGTCATGTGGCTCCTCGGATACGGTCGCCTCTGGCGCCGTGGGATTTGAATCTGGTGCTTTCTGTGCTGCAGAAGCCACCATATGAAAAGATCAGGGGCATTCCCTTGTGACTGTTGTCACAGAAAGTGGCCTTTCTGGTGGCTGTTACATCCGCTAGGCGGGTGTCTGAGTTGGCAGCATTATCCTGCAAGTCACCTTACTTGGTACTTCATAAGGACAAAGCGGTTTTGCGACCTTCCCCTTCGTTTCTTCTGAAAGTGGTTTTGTCTTTTCAATTGAATGAGGATGTTGTTCTTCCCTCATTGTGCCCGCACCCGTCGCATCCCAAAGAAGTTGAACTGCATTCTTTGGATTTGGTGAGGGCTTTGCGGGTGTATTTGATTTCTACAGCTTCTTTTTGGAAGTCTGATTCTTTATTTGTGCTGATGGAAGGGTCGCGCAAAGGCATGACGGCCTCATCAGCTACCATTTCTCGTTGGATCAGGAAGACCATGACTCATGCATATGAGGTTCGGGGCAAGGTTCCCCCGTTTCCAGTCACAGCTCATTCCACCAGGACAGTTAGTACTTCCTGGGTGTTTAGACACCAAGCTTCGGTGTCTCAGGTGTGCAAAGCGGCTACTTGGGCCTCACGGTGCACACGTTTACTATGTTTTATAAGATGTCTCAGCATCTTCGGATGCTGCCTTTGGCCGCAAAGTATTACAAGCGGATGGCGCCGCCTGAGAGGGCTTTTTTGTTGGGTACTGTTGTTATAGTTTGCCCACCCCTCTTGATTGGCACAGCTTTGGGACATCCCCATGTGTCATAAGAAGAGCTGCTTCTGTCAGTGAACGTAAGAGTAAAAGGGATTTTATAACTTACCGTAAAGTCCTTTTCTCTGAGTTCACTGACAGACGCAGCACCCACCCCTCTGTGGAGTTTGTACGGCTTGTTATAAACTGATGTGCTATGCAGAGCAGGGGGATTATATGCTAAGGTGAGGACGGCCCCCTGGGAGGGTCCAACCTATGCTTTTGTTTTATTTTTGCCTGGTCTACTCCTAGTGATATGAGCATAACCCATGTGTCATAAGAACAGCTGCGTCTGTCAGTGAACTCAGAGAAAAGGACTTTACGGTAAGTTATAATAAAATTCCTTTTTTTTCCCTAACAAATTCATTCAAGACCATGTTGCAAAAATAAATACACCCCAATGATGTCCAGGCTGTCCACAGAAGTTAACACCTCGAAAGCAACGTCTTCTGATCAGAAGGGTTGCCATGTAAGTTCACTGCAGTTCGCTAAAGAAGTAGAAAGCCAAAGGGTGATTGTTTCCTGTGACACAATACGGCGTACACTGCAGAGGAATGGCATTCATGGGTGTTGTCCACTAAGGAAGCCTCTCCTAAAGCCCATGCACAAAAAAGCCAACCTAGAACTGGCCAGGGCCCATGCTGAAAAAGAAGACTACTGGCACTCTGTACTCTGGAGTGATGAGACCAAGATAATAGAAAATTTACTATCAATTACTTACCTTAATTTTCCTTTCCTGATGGACTCCATGACAGCATACGTTTGGGTAGCCCCGCCCTCGCTCCTACTCTATAGGACCCTACTCCTCTATTTTCAGGCTAAGCCAGAGGCCACGTTCCGTAACTAGCCTACTCATGACTCTGGGAGGCAACTCCTGCTGCCATGGGCTCCATCAGAAAAGAAAAATTACGGTAAGTATTTGATAGTAAATTTTCCATTTTGCCAACAGACCTCCATGGCAGTATATGTTTGGGAACAAACTAGCCCAAAAAAACAAGGGTGGGATGTCTGAAAAGTAGGGTTTCAATTATGGCCAACAGAAACCCTATGGATAAGCATAAGGAAGTTAGCTACACCTCACAATGACCCAGAACAGCTTTAATGGAAGACATGTCATCCTCCAACAACTATACCTGGTGCCGTATCACAGGGAGCCCTCAGAGCCTACACAGTCCTGGATGAGTGTGTGGTGACTGCTTCCGTAGGAACCATGCCCTAAGCTTTATAAGCCTAATGGCTAGCTGGAATGACCCATCCAGCAGAAATTCTGGATGACATCTCTGACCCACTGATTCTGCTAGAGAGCGCGACAACTATGTCCTAAAACTCTGAGCAAAGCTGTAGCTTGAGAGCATGCTCGAAGTGTCCCAATATCCATGGCATGGAACAGGATATTCTTGGTGGCCCTGCATATGGCAGGAACAAATCCTTTTTCTCATAGAATGCCAAAGCCACCTCAGATTGCTGCCCAGTACGGATATAAACATTACTCATACCAGCCATAAAGCCCCTCTTGGAATAGGGGCCAGTTCCCTGCAAACCTCCTGACTCAGGAAAAATAACCCATAGAAAGGTTGCCTTCATGACTGAGACTTTACTCAAAACTGGACTAAAAGATTCCATTTGAGGAGCAAGCTGTCAAGGGGCCTTAAAGGCCCTGATTCTGGTCAAGTTTCCTGCTGAGGATGTAGCCCTAGAGAGATTCACGTCATGGCTAAACCTTTACTCCAACTGGACTGGAAGGGATCCCATTTGGAGCTTTAAGTCACCAAAGGATCCTGCCTAGCCTAAAACTTTGATCTTGGCAAACTTCCTGGCTGAAGTGATTGCCCTTAGAGTGCATATCTTCATAGCTCAGTCTTTACCCAATCTGGACTGCAAAAGATCCCACCTGGAGCCGGCAAGGAAGTCCAGAGCAAGAAGTAAACCCTGCCTAGAGTCTTGGCTCTCTGAGTTTCGGATTCAGCCCCCCATCAAAGTATTGGATGAGTAGGGGATAGTTTACCTATGAGATACTGGATATGACAGGGACTGCAGAGATCTGCCCTCTAAGAGAGCTTCAAGATAAGTTGAAGTCCGGAATGCACCTGACCAGAGAACTGAAGCAAAGAAAACAAAGCAGTCCAAACTGAACAAGCTCTATTCAAATTCTTTTGTAGGATTTATAGATATTAGCTTAGAGAAACAACAGCCAAACCTGATCAGTCTCTTCCCGCCAGAATGAGAAAGTGGAAGAGATGAACAAGGGTAGAATATTGCTCTCTATGACAGAAGATCTCATCCGAGAGAAAGGACTTCAATCCGATACCCCTGTATCAAAGGCAGGAACCCAGGCCTGGTCTTTAGCAACAGACCCCCCCCCCCCAAAAAAAAACTGTATATGGATCGAACTGGAAATCATATGGCATGTGAGACCTTTCCTGATCTGACACAGCATCTGCACCCAGGGTTTGGCCCAGGCCCCTGGGGAACAATTTTTCAGCTTGTAACAGTAAGGAGATGCTACCAGATCTAACTCTGAAATCTTGTCCAGAGATAAAAATCCACTTGGAGGGGCCTGGATGTAGGAACCACTTATTGCCCAATTGGGCCACAGAATATTGATTCTTCCCAGAAATTCTATGTAGATTCAAAAGAGATAAGGAAGATTCTACTCCACCCAGATCACAGTCATCTCTACCTCTTCTCAGTGGACTGACCCTGCAGGTTCTGACCTGCCCCCTGATGTAGGACACCACTGTGGTGCTGTTCAGCCTCACTGGAGACTAAAAAGCCTGCTGTCAGGTGACAAAATGTGAAGGGAGCATGAAAGAGCTGGCCAGAAAACCTGTGTTCAAAACCAACTTCCCAACTGGGGAGTTCTACTGGCAAACCAACTTCCCAACAGGGGAATTCCACTGGCAATAACTCAGCAACACAGAAGATTTATTATTGTGCCAGCACCCACTGCTTCATCTGCCTGTTTGTGAGACATTAATCTCTGGGTGCATGATCAACATTGGAGAAAAAAAGGATTTCAGGACAAGGGGCCATTTCCATTGAGCACACCTCATTATAGGGATGGGAGAGACCATGATCTTGATCGTCAGGTATTAAGATGCTGACAGGTGAAGAGAGGAAAGTCAGGATTACCCAGCATCCTACCACCAGTATGCTCTAGTGGAAAAAACTATGTATCCTGAACCGTGATGGATTAAGCTCTCAGATACACAAGGATTTGCACCAGAGTCACATGACCCTTTTGAAAGTCTAGCCAGCCAATCTCTTTTAGGGTTCTGAGAACTCCCTCCATATACTTGACAGGAATCCCTGTCTCAAGGAGGAGTGGATCGAGAACCCAACCAGCAGACATATATGCTGCATGATGTCTTAATCCATGGAGAAACAGAGGTATGTCAGAAAACAGCTCTGGGAGTTGGAAATAGGCAACCCTATAAGCAACAATAGTACTCCTCTTAAAATCACATTTGCTGGAATTGGATTTGCTGTCCCTAGAGGCGGCAAGAGCCATGTTGGCTAGCAGAACTTGCTTATTGTTGATGGAGCAAAGTATTCCTCCTGGCACAGTCAGGGGCTTGAAGGTGACTGACTGACCCACATGGTCTGAAGTACTTGACTTGAGAGTCCCACCATCTGAGACCCAGGTACCCATAAGATACGGATGGGTGGCACAAATATAAGAGTCCAGCAAGCAACCTCTCCCCTAGAAGTGGAGCTCTTTGCTGACTACTTGGTTGAGGACTCTTTCTTCAATTCTTTCTTGATTCCAGGCCAGAACTGCAGGCTGACTCTTGAATCGCAGTCCTCTTTCATTCAGCAGACATGTACTCTGAAGCCAGACCAAACACAGCTTTTAGCTGTCAAATGAAGCTATCCATTGAAGGGGACTGCTTAGACTCTCACAATGCAGACAAGATTTTCCCACTTGTAGAATTATTCCTAGCTATTTGCGATCTAATGAAGCTAGCCCTTGAAGTGGACTGCTAGACTCTCGCAATGCAGACATGATTGTCCCACTTGTAGAATTATTCCCAGCTATTTGCTATCAAATGAAGCTAGCCCTTTTCATGGGGTTGTTTAGACTCCTGCAATGCAGACAAGATTGTTCTACTTGTAGAATCATCTCCAGCTAATTGCCATCCAGATAAAGGAAGCCTTTAAACGGGGCAGTTTAAACTCTTGCAATGCAGACAAGATTGTCCCACTTGTCAGAATTATTCTTTAGGGTAGAATATTCTTCCTCCAAACTTCCATTGCATTGGAAGAGAGGCAAGGGTTAAGGCAGGCTCTCAGGCTGCAACTGCAGACAGATATACTCCTCTGGAACAAGTCCTACACAAGGCTACCACCAGAAGATGCTACACCCCCCCCCCCCCCAAGGACGCACCCACTCATCCTGATTGAGTATACCCCTGAAGGACACAGCATCCTCCAATGACAACTTCATGTACTGTATACGGCTAAGCTGATGAAGGCCACATCAACCAAACCGGTGACTCATTATGCTGGAAAACCTCTTCCCCATAAGTGTTTTAATCTGACAATCTGCATTGCAGATAGATGTGTCCTGGCTGGGTTTGAACTTGAGCAACCCAGAACTGCAAGGTGCTGACCACTAAGACATTCTGCTGCTCTGTCCTTCTGTTCAATTTGCACCCTTCTTCAAGAATGAGCTTCTAGCTTAAACATCATAGGAAAAAAGTCAATGCACTCCTTTGGAAGTGCTAAAATACTTGCACTGCAGGTACTTGTAATGTTTATGGTAACTTTTATGTGTAAGGAGTTTTATGTATTTTGATGTCCAGTAAAGTTTTGTTTTTTGCTTTGTATCAAAACTGCTTTTGGTGTGTCTGTTCATTTTAAATGTTCACTAGATATTTGAGTGACTCTTCAGTATCCCTTCATTATACATTTTGCTGTTTTCAAATTTGATACAACTGGCGTAGTATACTGCATGGTCACTAAATATAAAATATTTGGATGAAATATTGTGTAGGATCATTCATTGAATTGCTGCAAGAACGAGTCAGCAGTTTAGTGAATAAGCCCCTAGCACAGTCACTTTGAGCCAGGACAATACATAGAGATTGTGATTGTTGTTTTTGAATTGTGTTCCCCCTGGGAGTAGAGATGCATACTCTGTTTAAAAAAAAAAAGCAAAGGAGGGGGAGGGAAGGAATCAGCTTGTATGTATGGAGTGATTCCAACATGGGTCTGTTCTGGGTACTGGCAACCCTTTGCAGAGGAATTGATTAAATATGCTGCTCCCACCTGTCCAGACCTTGGTACTGAAATTGGTACACAGGTTTTGCGTTTAGATTTGAGCATATATTCTAAGAAGGAGCGGAAAGCCACTGCCACTACTGGGTGGACAGTCGTACAGGCCCTTTGTCGTGAGGTGCAGAAGAATGAAGCGCTTGAGAAAGAGTGCAGAAAGTGAAACAGATGTTGGTTATGACCAAAGAATGTATGCAATGTAATGCATGTCAAATGATTGCCCTAGAGGAGAAGTGTAAAGTGAAAGCGATGATTGCAGATCCCACATGGAATTTGGAAGACACGCTCCAGTCTTCAGATGATGAGTATGTGTCTTATTCTGATGATAGTGATGATCTGGATGAGAGTCAGGCACGTCCAGTAATTACACAACAGAGAAAAAGGAAAACAAATTGTGAGCATGGTGGAGAGAATGGTTTGCGGGATAGTGCTCATGATGAACTAAATTAAGTGGTAAAGGGGTATATCCAAACTAAGCTCAAGGAGCATCTTGCATTGGTGACCGGGTGTTTGGAAGACACTGCAAGCAAGGCAATTGATTTAGGATGTAAAAATGTATTTAAAGTTAAACCTGCAGTGGCTTTGAAGTGTGTTCAGACCCCTGTAGGCAGAGCTGAAGATTTGAATGAGCAGTGTGAAGCCCTCATAAACAAGTCTAACAATGCCCTAACAAAGGACAAAGGCCCTAAGCCTGTAAGCAGAAGTAGGAGATGTGCCACTGTTACTTCCCATAAGCGGGAAGCTGAGGATCTGATCAGCTATGGCGAAATTGAGTCAGATACAAGGAAGGCGAGGCCATGGGTCTCCAGGAGACACATGTGGACTGATCTACTGAAGGTGGGGATCCCTAGAGAGGAAATAGATGGGATTCCTACACCAGCTTTGCTTGAGAGGTGGAAGCAAGTGGTTGAGAATGTTAGATTTAGTCACATTAAGTGTTTTAGTTGTCATAGAATGGGGCATTTTGCTAGAATGTGCCATGTTGTAAAGACTGGACAAAACAGGCCTGTGTTCACAGGACAGCACGGAGAGACATGCAAGTTTATTCCTTCCATTGGAAGTCCATGCCTTTCCGTGAAAGTGTTTCAAGGCAACAATGGGCACCCTACAATAGTTTTTCAGTTAAAAATCATCAGGTAGAGAAATGTGAGCAGTGAGCTATGTTTTTTGGCACAGGTGGAAGAAATATATAATCTGCTTTGTCTCTTACTCTTTTAAGGTACTGAGCATCAAGAGGTGGAGCAGGTGGAGCAGATGACCAAGCCAGATAGGATATGGCAGACCAGAAGATTGGATGAGAGCCTGAGGATGATGTGGGTGATTTCTGAATTGGAGTGGACTTTCATTTGAGCATTTTCCTAAGACCAGGAAGAGGACAAGGGACTTTCATCATCTGGAATTTTCTTTCCACAGACTGCCAAAGACATTGCTAATCCTGTTCAAATGTTGGAGTTTTCCCAGGGATTTTGCCCAGGACATTTGGGGGTTTATTTCCCCCTTTAGTGGAGAAGGAATGTGTTGCTATGGATATTATACATAGTTCATAGCACAAGATCATGTGCTGTGAAATAAGCAGAGGAAGCTCTAAGCAGAGATTAAGATGTAAGCGGAGGTGAGGGGGAGGGTGTTTTGGGAAGCATAAGAAACAAAGAAGAGGATTGGTTTGAAACACAAAGGACGAAGACATGCACTGGGGGATTTTGGAGAAATCAGTTTGGACTCTGGGCAAGGAACCATGAAGACGTTTCATCAATTGAAAGCCCACATTGAGTAACTGTTTAATTTACGTATTGCATACATATTGTACATGCTTATTTTGAATTAGCTTGTGCATGTTGTAGGCATATTATTGTAACTATGAATTGTGTTGTGTGTGTGTGTGTGTGATGTGTATGGGAGGAAAAAAGCATTGAGGAAAGGTAGGCCCATACTAGAAGTAGAAATGTATGAATTGTAATCATTACGTATGGGACCAACAGGTGGATTGTTTCAGTTGTGGATATTTTTAACTGATTTATGACAAATTTCCCCATACATGTGTAATTGTATCTCTCACCCACAGGTGGTATAGTAAGCTTTGACGTCTTTTAAAATGGCTGCTGCATATTCAGTTGACCATGCGGTTGTGGAGGGAAGTGCAGCCATGTGTTGCTGACATCACTCAAAACATGATCTGTGATTGGGCAAGATCAATGACTACATCCTGTGGGTGGTCTCTGGTATGCAGGACTATAATGGAGTCACTAGCATGCTTTTTAGGGAGAAGTCTCTTTGGGAGGTTGGTGTTTGGAGCTGTGGAAAGACCAAGCACGCAGCAAGGATTTCTCATTGTCCTGTTTCCAGTGGAAGCTGTTGCCAGAGTTAAGTATTTGAACTTTCTTTGTGAAATAGGAATGTATGTTTAAGTCTTGTCAAGGAGCTTTATGTATTTTGATGTCCGTTAAAGTTTTGTTTTATGCTTTTTATCAAAACTGCTCTTGGTGTGTCTGTTCATTTTAAATATTCACTAGATATTTGAGTGACTGTCCAGTATACCTTCATTATAAATTTTGTTGTTCCCACATTTGATACAGTGGAGTTACTCCCTAGCAGCCGGCATGGCGTCTGTTCCCTTCTACTGACCTCAAGCCAAACATATTCACATATCCTGGACCTCTTCCACAGGGAAATCGCTGTATCTGCAGGATGACTCGGATCACAGGAACAGCAAGGACACCGTCATGTTGGGCACACTATAAAGGTCACCCGCTGTTAGCAGGACATCCAACCTGGCGCAACTACTTACCATTGACAGAGCTTCCATTATTACAGGTGTCAATCCTATGCGCATGTGTGCCATTCACCACCCTTCTGTTAGCCAGGTACTCAGTAACTACTGGAGCCATCCTGGGAACTTCTGGACACCACAGGACCCCAAATGATGCTTCCAATATCCACACGGCTGTCCTGCGTAAGACCCTGGTTGCCACATCTTCCAAAAGGTAGGAAACTTCATACAAAATGGTCCCAGAGTGAGGAGGACAAAAAAAAGAACACAGCCTCTGGCTCAGCCTGAAAATGTATGGAGGTTTGGTCCTATGGGGTAGGAGCGAGGGCGGGGCTACCTAAATGTATGCTGTAATGGAAGTCTGTCAGGAAAAATATTTTTGGAACTGATGGCTTCAAAATTGTATGGCGTTGCAAAGGTGAGGAGTACAAAGGAAAATGCATGGTGCCTACAGTGAAATATGGTGGCAGTGTCCTTCTGTTGGGCTGCTGGTGTAGGGGAGCTGCACTTCATTCATGGTATCATGAATTCACCAATGCACTGCTCTATATTGATAGAGAAGATGCTACCATCACTCTGTGCCCTTGGTCATCGCTCACTAAGGCCACTGTTGCATTTCTAAAGAAGAACAGGGTGAAGGTGATTCAGTGACCAAGTATGTCTCCTGATCTGAACACAACTGAACACTTATGGGGAACTCTGAAGAGACAAGTTGAGCATCACTCTCCATCCAACATTCAGGTCTAAAAGAGGTTGTTCTTGAAGAGTGGAAAAAGATAGATGTTGCAATATGTTGCCAACTTGTTCATTCCATGCCTAGAAGACTTGGTGCTGTCCTTACAAATCATACAGTAATACAAAATACTAGATGTAGTAGTTTTTGTTTTGGGGTGTATTCATTTTTGCATCAACTAATTTAAGTAAAACTGTAGATTTTGTAATCTAAGTTATGTTATCAACCTTACTTTCATGTAATGAGCTAAACAAATGTACTATAAGACTCAGTTTTGTCCAGCATTTTAAAGCTGTTATTTCTCCTCTGTTAATGAATTCAGAACCATATGCACTTTTGTGCAATTTACTTTGCCAAGTGTTCCTATTCCTGGAACACATTTAAACTCATTCTTGTTGAGAGCCACTTTCAAGAAAATAGATGTAGATTTTGTAGAGTCTGTCTTTGAAATTGCCAATTCCACCTTTGAAATTGATCGCAGGTAATGCTTTGTGGAGTGCTTGAGTAGTTTATCCAAGGGAGGATTTAACTATTCCCTCACTTAAATATTTACACCATCTACTTTATATATGCATTGCATTTTTATTGGTAAAAACTGAATTACCTAATGAGAAATGTTCACTTTTGTAGACTGGAAAAAAATATACAGTTACATGTTAGAAGAGAAGAATGTGTCCCCAGTGATATTCTCGGGAACACTGTGCTCTAGGCTATGATATTTCAAAGCAACAGCCAATAGTAATGCGTTTCCTTTTGGTTCCTAAGTACAAGTCAACCCCCCGTATTTTTGCTTGATGCAGAGAACAGCATCATTCAAGTCTTCAGACACAAACTACATTTTCTCCAATATATTAAGGTTAAGTTCAGTGTCAGAAAAGGCTTTACTGCTTAACCACTTCAGCCCCGGAAGGATTTCCCATGTTAGGATCAGAGCACTTTTTGCGATTCGGCACTGCGTCGCTTTAACTGACAATTGCACGGTCGTGCGATGTTGTACCCAAACAAAATTTGCGTCCTTGTTTTCCCACAAATAGAGCTTTCTTTTGGTGTTATTTGATCACCTGTGCGTTATTTCTGATCGCCACTATAAACAAAAAAAGAGTGACAATTTTGCAAAAAAAACAAAATTTCTTACTTTTTGCTAAAATACAAATCCAAAAAAAAATATATATATATATAAAAAAACGTTTTTTTCTTTGGTTTTGGCTGATTTTTATTCTTCCTCATATTTTTGGTAAAAAAAAAATCACAATCGGCGTTTATTGATTGGTTTGCGCAAAAGTTGCCGCATTTACGGGTGATGAGAATTAATTTCTGGGGTTTTTATTTTTTTTTTATTTTTTACTAGTAATGGTGGCAATCTACGATATTTAGCAGTACTGCAATATTGCAGCGGACATGTCGGACCATTTTGATACATTTCTGGGACCAATGACATTTATACAGCGATCAGAAATTTAAATGTCCACTGATTACTGTATAAATGTCATTGGCAGTGAAGGGGTTAACCTACAGGGGGTAGTGAAGGGGTTAACTGTGTTTCCTAGGTGTGTTCTAACTGTGGGGGGACTGGGCTGTTATGGGCATAGGAGATCTAACCAAACCCAGTGACAGGGATCAGTAAATCTCTTATGTCCCCACTGACAGAGCGGGGAACCGCTGTGTTTACATCGGCGGTTCCCCGTTCTTTGGCTCGGGCTGCTCATCGCGCCCTGCCAGCGGACATCGGGTCCACCGGAGCCGCGGGCACACTCCTCCAGCAGCGCACGTGCGAACTCTAGCAGCCACTCTGCAAATGGCCGTTTATTTATGGCGATACGCGGGACACGTCCACACTGCCGCAGTAAATATACTGCGCGCGGTGTAGAAGTGGTTAAATTGTATGCAAACCCTTTAGTTTAAAATAGAAATGAAAGGCAAAACATTTGTGCATGGATTTAAAAAAAACATAAACACTTTTTTCCTTTTATAACTGCATAGGGGCTAGGAAAGAGAAAGTGCTTCCCAGTGAAAGGCTGTGCAGGGGAGCTGTCAGGACAAGTCTGATCATTGGAGGAGAGCAGGCTGAGTTCCCAGCATAGCTAGAGAACTGACCATGTTGTGTTCTCCTGCTTAGTGTGGTCAGTTTTTAACAAGAAAGCAGTTACTGGCAGGAACACCAGGGATATCACACAAAGGAAGCAATACAAAGAGAACAGGATACTTTTTTATACAAGTACATGGTACAGCGGGCAGGTTTTTCAGCCAAGGCACCCTCTAAAATTTGTAAGAACCTCTGGACTCACCAGTCAAAAGTGTAAAAAGTAAAAAAATTGTAACACATATTTCAAAGTTCAGTAGTTTGTGAGGAAAATAACTCTGCCTTACACACTACTAAACTCTGCTTTACAAACTACGCCTTACAAACTACTAAACTATTGATTACAAACGATTGAACTATGAAATATGCGTTACCAACTACTACTAAACTCTGTCTTACAAACTACTGAGCTGTGAACACAGTTCAGTAGTTTGTAAGACAGAGCTGTCAGGCAGGGTTCAGTAATTTTTAGTGCAGAGTTCAGTAGTTGGTAAGGCAGCCTCACCAACTACTAAACTCTGCCCTTCAAACTACTGAGCTCTGAACTTTGCCTTACAAACTGAACTATGCGTTACAAACTACTGAAGTATGAATGCAGAGTTCAGTAGTTTGCAACATAGAGTTCAGTTTAGCACAGTGGTGTAGTGGATAGCACTCTTGCCTACCAGCAAAAGGGTCGCTGGTTTGAATCCCAACCATGACACTACCTGCCTGGAGTTTGAATGTTCTCCCTGTGCCTGCATGGGTTTCCTCCGGGTACTCCCATGCTGTCTAAATTGGCCCTAGTATGTGTATGTATGAATGTGAGATAGGAACCTTAGATTGGTAAGCTCCGGGCAGATACTGATGTGAATGTACAATGTATATGTAAAGCGCTGCGTAAATTGACGGTGCTATATAAGTGCCTGTAATATATAAAATAGAAGTCTATAAAACATTTGCTGTGCAAACATCCGCACAATCAGAACAAAAGAGTCACACATTTTCTGTATTATGCTTAGTTCTTATATCTTTATTGGCCAAAATACTTTTTATCCAGGATTACCGCAATCAGAAAAAAACACATTATGGCCACTGCATGGTGCTGACAATATAGGATCTACACATATTAGAGAAGATACAGTGAACCAGCGGGCTTTATCATAAAGCTCAATTTAAAAAAGCACTGCAAAGACCTCCTCCATGATTAGGCACATTGAGTGAAGTATGACAGAGGGGTGGTCCTGGGGGGCCTGCTCAAGCTTGTTGGCTAATTAGGCCTCATACACGGACGTTTTTTGACGCCAGCGTTTTTTGCAGCTCTCCATGTTAGTCAATGGCCCCATAAAAACGTCAACGTTTTTGAGCTGTAGATGGCGTCGGCGTTAGTGAGCTGAAACTAGAACCCATGGCCAGTGCGTTCTGAGGCTGTAACGTTTTGGCGTTTTTTGACGCCGACGCTGCAAAACGCTCACTAACGCCACCTAACGCCGTACCGGCGTTAACCGGCGTTTTTTGACGCCGACGTTTTTAGGTTGAAAAATAGCAGAGGGATGTTTTTTTTTTAACCACTTCAGCCCCGGAAGGATTTCCAGCTTTAGGACCGGAGCCCTTTTTGCGATTCGGCGCTGCGTCGCTTTAACTGACAATTGCGCGGTCGTGCGACGTTTTGTAGGGAGACGATAAAAAGTTGGATTTTTGCAGCCGCAGTTTTTTGCGGCCAATTGCGGCCATGCCGCAATCCACCGCAATCACTCGCAAAACGTCGCAGCCGCAGTTTTTTGCGGTTTTGCAATGTCGGAGTCTTGCGTGACCGGTACCCAAGATCAAAGTCGAGTGATTGCGGCTGCGGTAGATGTCGAGTTTTTGCAACTGCAAAAATACCCCGGTAACTGATTGTACCTCTCGACGTTTTTTGCGACCGCAGTTTTTTGCAGGCACATACTCCGGATTAATCGGTTGTTCGAACTCGTCCGGGGGGTCCTG
>BLSH010284679.1:138358-151314 GCA_018402905.1 Glandirana rugosa
TTTTTTTACATTAACCTTGTTGTCTGACTATAGATTTATGTTTATCCCAAGCATGTTTGAAGCCATTTACTGTTGACTGTCTCACAACCTCTGTTGGTAGTTTATTCCAATCATCAACCACCCTTTCAGTAAAATAATACTTTCTAAGATTCGTTTTGAACTTCCCCCCAGTTAGTTTGAGGTCATGTCCCCGTGTTCTTGATTTAGGTTTCATATTGAAAAGACTGCCCTCCTGAACCTTATTCACCCCCTTGATGTATTTAAAGGTTTCAATCATGTCTTCCCTCTCCCTTCTTTCCTCCTTCTTTCCTTTCTTCAACATGTAGTTGAAGAACTCTACAGTGTTGCTGCTTGTACTGGATTTTTCTGACGACAGATTTTTAAGAAATCAAAGTAAGTATATACAGTATCTCACAAAATAAAATGTAAATATTTTATATCTTTTCATGTGACAACACTGAAGAAATGACACTTTGCTACAATGTAAAGTAGTGAGTGTACAGCTTGTATAACAGGGTAAATATGCTGTCCTCTCAAAATAACTCAACACACAACCATTAATGTCTAAACTGCTGGCAACAAAAGTGAGTACACGTGTAAGTGAAAATGTCCAAATTGGGCGCAAAGTGTCAATATTTTCTCTTTCATTCGTCGACAGGCACAGCGACTCATTGGACTAAGTGGCAGTCTCCACTGGCAGATAACCCCACACCCAGCTCTGCTAGCTCAGTTTTTTCTGCCTAGTGCAAGGAGTAGATCTAGGCTCCCTGTTGGGATCTGTGGTACCCCTCTGGGTCCACTTCGGCTGTCCTGATGGACAGCCTCACAGATGAAGACTACAATCAAGCAGGGTTTTGGATCCAGGTAGTCTCCCATGCCGGTCATCACGCGCTAGACAGGATGCTTCGCGCTGGGTCGACCACGACAGACCCCGAACCGGACGGGGTGGCCCCACAGGTTAAATGCCCCGCCGTCGCATGCAGTTTGCCCAGGGCCGACAGCTCCCTCTGGCCTAGCCGGGAGCGCGAAAGCTGTCTTGGGTGGGATCCCCCGCTCTGCCCCACTAGATGGGGTAAGTACGTCCACCCCTCCCCCTCGGGGGTCAGGGGGGGAGCTGGCGGGTGTAGCGCAGTGGGTGGTCTTTTTCCCCCTCTCCTTCACTCAGCCATTTTGCCGGTGCCCGGCCGCCATTTTCTTGTAGCCGGCTGCATTTTAAAGCCTGGGGAGCAGCCGGCGACCATTTTGGTGTAGCTGTGGCTCTGTTACAAGGTGTTTTGGCCTCTAGAGTGCAGGGTGGCCATTTTCCTGAGGCTTCTACACGTGGAAGGCCTGTGTGTGCTAGGGGGGCGGCCTGGCCATTTTTTGGCACCGATTTACCCCCCCAGCATGGCGCGCATCTCCCTGGCAGCAACAGTAGTGGACAGCAGCAGCAGGCAGCTCCTTTCCGGGTCGGATGGTGAGTCCCTTCGGGGTGCCCCTTCTGCCCAGCCTTCCTCAGCTGTGGGGTGGGGGGTGCAGTGGTCTCCTGGCAATAGGCCTTAGTTTTTTGGCACTGCCAGGGTGGGTGACAGAATGGCAGCCAATGCGGGTGCTTCCCCACCGGACCTCTCTGTGCCTGCAGCCAGCACTTCAGGGGCCCCGTCCCTAGTAGACGCCATGTCGATGGTCCTGGAGATGTTTGTCTCCCGGGTAGAGTCGCTGTTGAACCGCAGGGACGCCAAAAAGCGCCTCTTGCCCCCCCTTCCTCGGGGGAGGACTCGGACAGCGAGGGGGGCTCCTCCATTGCGGGGACCCCCGCTTGAGCTGTTGGATGGCGAGATCCCCGACGCTCCTGATAGCAGGGATGAGTCTGAGGCGTCCGGTGCTGCGCATGAGAAGGCTGTCATAAACGCTCTGATCACCTCAGTGTGTGAGACCCTGCAACTGGAAGAAGCGGCGGGACCCTCTCGGAGGGTGCTCATCCCCTTTGGGTCATATAGACCAGGCCCTGCGGCTAAGGTCTTTCCGTATGGGGATTTTCTGGATAAGTTTGTCTTTAAGGATTGGGCTCGGCCTCAGAGCTCCCTCCCTATTCCGAAGCGTTTCGCTGTGCGTTATCCTTTTAAGGATACATTTTTGAAGAAATCGGCATCACCCCCCGTGGTTGATCCCCCCCGTGTCCCGTCTGAGTAAGGGGACCACTATCCCGGTGGAGGGCACGCTGTCCTTTAAGGACCCGACTGACAGGAAGGCCGAGGCTTGCGTCAGATCCCTATTTGTTCTAACGGGGTTAGCCATGCGGCCCGTTGTGGCTTCTGCACAGGTGTTGCAGACGCTCACTGAGTGGGCAAAACTGTTACACAGCGAGTTGTGCAAGACTCAGGCTTCTCCTGAGTGTGTGGATCTTGTGGATCGGACATCCAAGGCGTCCGCGGTCTCTGTGGTGGCCAGGCGGTGGCTTTGGCTGAAGTGCTGGTCCGTGGACCAGATTTCTAAGAAGGCACTGGCAGACTTGCCTTTCCAGGGGGGGCGGCTCTTTGGTGACTCCTTGGATGAGATGATCAAGAATTTCACTGGAGGGAAGAGCACCTTTCTCCCGGAGTCTAGGAGGAGTACGGACCTCCGTCGCCAGCAGGGCCCTTCCTTTCTGGCCCATAGGCGGCCTTTTCATCCCTTCCGCTCCTTGGGCAAGGGTTCACAGCCCACCAAGGCCCCCGCGGGTAGACAGAAGCGTCCCTGGCCACGCACCAAGCCAGAGGACAAGGTCTCCTCCGCATGAAGGGTTGCCCGGTGTTCGGGTGGGGGGACGTCTCCTGGGGTTCGCAGGCAGGTGGTCCTCCCACATTTCGGACCGCTGGGTGCTCGAGGTGGTCTCCTCGGGGTACAGCATAGAATTCCGTTCCCGCCCCCAGACAGGTTCTTCGCCTCCAACCTGCAGCTACCTGCGGGCAGGCTGCGTGCCCTGTTCGGGCTGTGCAGTACCTGCTGGGTCAAGGGGTGATTGTTCCCGTTCCATGGGCAGAACGTTCCCAGGGTTTTTATTCCAACCTTTTTTGTGGTTCTGAAGAAGAATGGGGTTCGTCCCATCCTGGATCTGAAGGACCTCAACAGGTTTGTGCGGGTCTGCAGGTTTTGGATGGAGTCGGTCCGCTCGGTGGTAGCAGCCCTGCACCAGCGCGATTTCCTGGCCTCCCTCGATATCAAAGATGCATACCTGCTTGTTCCCATCTGTGCCCAGCACCAGTGCTTCCTGCGCTTTATGGTTGGGGAGGATCACAACCAGTTTGTAGCTCTCCCGTTTTGCTTGGCCTCAGCGCCTCGGGTCTTCACAAAACTGCTGGCCCGGTTCTGGCTCTGCTGAGGCAGAGGGGCATCGCAGGGGTGGCGTATCTGGACGACCTTCTCCTGCGAGCGGAGTCGGCTCCAGCGCTCAGGGACAATGTGGCGATCACCCTGCACACTCTGCAGGAGTACGGATGGGTGATCAACCTCCTGAAGTCGCTTCTGTTTCCGTCTCACCACCTGGAGTATCTGGGGCGATCTTGAATGCGGCCCAGGCAAAGGTTTTCCTTCCGCCAACCAAGCGGCAGTCGCTTCAGTTTGCGGTTCGGTCCCTGCTGTCCCAGAAATGGGCCTCACTCCGGTTTTGCATGCGGGTCCTAGGCCTCATGGTGGCCTCCTTTGAGACGGTCCCTTATGCTCAGTACCACACCCAGGTTCTGCAACAGTAGATTCTCCTGAGATGGGACAGGTCCCCATCTTCCCTGGATCGGGTGATCAGGATGGATCACTAGGTAAGGGCCTCGCTGCTCTGGTGGCTGCGGTCCCCAGCTCTTCGGTTGGGGAAGTCCTTCCTCCCCCTTCACTGGACAGTGATCACGATGGGTGCCACCCTGCCAGGCTGGGGCAGAGTCCTGGGGCTGCTCTCAGCCCAGGGACGGTGGTCTCCATAGGAGTATCATCTCCCGATCAATGCCTGGAATTGTGGGCGATTTGGTGCTGCCTCTCCCATTGGACGTCGAGGCTGCAAGGGTGCCCTGTCCGGATTCAGTCGGACAATGCCACGGCCGTGGCATATGTGAATCACCAGGGCGGGATGAGAAGCTCGGCTGCGGCCTTGGAGGTAGCTCCCATTCTGCGGTGGGCAGAAAATCACGTTCCGGCAATCTCTGCCGTTCACATATCAGGCGTAGAAAATTGGCAGGCAGACTATCTCAGTCATCAGCGCCTGGACCAAGGAGAGTGGTCCCTGCACCCGGATGTGTTTCATCAGATTTGTCTGAGATGGGGTGCCCCGGACGTTGACTTGCTAGCGTACCGTCTCAGACCTTCGTGAGCAGGACAAGGGATCCCTTGGCGGACACGGCGGATGCTCTTGCAGCTCTGTGGGCTTGGTATCGACTCATCTATGCCTTTCCTCCTCTCAAACTGCTTCCGCTCCTTCTGCGCAGAATAGAAGCGGAGGGTATACTGACCATTCTGATAGCTCCAGATTAGCCAAGGCGTCCTTGGTATGCCGACGTGGTGGTGGGCGTCCCCTGGCGGCTCCCGCTTTGTGAGGATCTTCTGTCACAGGGGCCCATCTTGCATCCTGCTTTATCCTCTCTGGCTTTAATGGCCTGGCTATTGAATCCCAGGTGTTGAGGGATCGAGGTGTCTCGGACTCAGTGATTCCCACCATGTTGAAGGCACGTAAGGCCACTTCACGTAAGATTTACCACCGAACCTGGAAGGCTTACTTCGCCTGGTGCTAAGCCAGGGGGTGGAACCCTCGTTCCTTCTCGGTGTCTCGGGTTCTGGCCTTCCTACAGAAGGGCCTCGACCAGAAACTGGCGTTGAGCACTATCAAGAGTCAGGTTTCTGCTCTGGCGATCTTTTTTTCAGTGTCCTTTGGTGACGCATTCATTGATCCGTACCTTCATGCAAGGGGTTCGGCATGTCGCCCCCCAGGTACGGTCGCCTTTGGTGCCATGGGACCTCTATTTGGTCCTCTCGGTGCTTCAAAAGCCGCCTTTTGAGAATATCAGGGAAATCTCACTGCAATTGCTTTCGTAAAAGGTGGCTTTCCTGGTGGCTATCACATCCGCTCGGCGGGTGTCTGAGTTGGTGGCTCTATCTTGTAGGTCTCCTTATCTGGTCCTACATAAGGATAAGGCGGTCTTGCGCCCGTCGCCCTCCTTTTTCCCGAAGGTGGTGTCATCTTTCCAAATCAATGAGGCCATTATCCTTCCTTCGCTGTGCCCACGCCCGTCTCACCCTAAGGAGGTTGCTTTGCACTACCTGGATGTTGTTCGGGCCCTGCGGGTGTATCTGGCGACCACGGCCTCCTTTCGGAGGTCGGACGCTCTCTTTGTCATGGTGGATGGTCCACGCAAAGGTTTGGCGGCCTCATCGGCCACTATCTCACGTTGGATTAGACAGACGGTGTCTGGAGCCTCCTTTTCCAGTCACGGCTCACTCTACCAGGGCGATTAGCACTTCCTGGGCTTTTCAACATCAGGCGTCGCTGTCGTTATCTCAAGTGTGCAAGGTGGTGACTTGGTCCTCTGTGCACACCTTTTCAAAGTTTTACAAAGTTGATGTTTCAGCATCCTTGGATGCTGCGTTTTGCCGCAAAGTTTTGCAGGCGGCCATGTGAGATACTTGTGGTTCCTCACAGAGGGTTCGGTTGGGTGTACTTCTGTTGTTGTCCTGTTAGCCACCCCTCATTTTTGGCACTGCTTTTGTACGTCCTACTTAGTCCAATGAGCGCGGTGCCTGTCAACGAACGAAAGAGAAAATGCGATTTTTTGACTTACCGTAAAATCCCATTCTCTGAGCTCGTCGACAGGCACAGCACCCACCCCTCTTTTTGCACTGCTTGTTACGAACTGAGCTAGCAGAGCTAGGTGGTGGGTTATCTGCCAGTGGGGACTGCCCCTGGGAGGGGCTGTGTCTGTTACTGTTCTTTTTTGTTGTTAGAACTGCCTGTTCTACCTAGTAAACTCCTGAAGAGGGCAGTATAACCCACTTAGTCCAATGCGCGCTGTGCCTGTCGACGAACTCAGAGAAAGGGATTTTACGGTAAATCAAAAAATCCTGTTTTGTGTGGCCACCATTATTTTCCAGCACTGCCTTAACCCTCTTGGGCATGGAGTTCACCAGAGCTTCACAGGTTGTCACTGGAGTCCTCTTCCTCTCCTGCATGATGGCATCACGGAGCTGGAGGATGTCAGAGACCTTGCTCTCCTCCACTTTCCGTTTGAGGATGCCCCACACATGGTCAATAGGGTTTATGTCTGGAGACATGCTTGGCCAGTCCATCACCTTTACCCTCAGCTTCTTTAGCAAGGCGGTGGTCATCTTGGAGGTGTGTTTGGGGTTGTTATCATGTTGGAATACTGCCCTGCGGCCCAGTCTCCAAAGGGAGGGGATCATGCTTTGCTTCAGTATGTCGCAGTACATGTTGGCATTCATGGTTTCCTCAATGAACTGTAGCTTCCCAGTGCCGGCAGCACTCATGCAGCCCCAGACCATGACACTCCCACCACCATGCATGACTGTAGGCAAGACAAACTTGTCTTTGTACTCCTCACCTGTTTGCTGCCACACACGCTTAACACCATCTGAACCAAATAAGTTTATCTAGGTCTCATCAGACCACAGGACATGATTCCAGTAATCAATGTCCTTAGTCTGCTTGTCTTCAGCAAACTGTTTGCAGGCTTTCTTGTGCATCATCTTTAGAAGAGGCTTCCTTCTGGGACAACAGCCTTGCAGACCAATTTGATGCAGTGTGCGGTGAATGGCCCGAGCACTGACAGGCTGACCCCCCATCACTTCAACCTCTATAGCAATGCTGGCAACACTCATACGTCTATTTCCCAAAGACAACCTCTGGATATGATGCTGAGCACATGCACTAAACTTCTTTGGTCAACCATGGTGAGGCCTGTTCTGAGTGGAACCTGTACTGTTAAACCATTTTATGGTCTTGGCCACCGTGCTGCAGATCAGTTTCAGGGTCTTGGCAATCTTCTTATAGCCTAGGCCATCTTTATGTAGAGCAACAATTCTTTTTTTCAGATCCTCAGAGAGTTCTTTGCCTTGAGGTGCCATGTTAAACTTCCAGTGACCAGTATGAGAGAGTGAGAGAGGTAACACCAAATTTAACACACCTGCTCCCCATTCACACCACCTGAGACCTTGTAACACCAACGAGTCACATGACACACTTTTGTTGCCAGGGGTTTAGGCATTAATGGCTGTGTGTTGAGTTATTTTGAGGGGACAGCAAATTTACACTGTTATACAAGCTGTACACTCACTACTTTACATTGTAGCAAACTGTCATTTCTTCAGTGTTGCCACATGAAAAGATATCATAAAATATTTACAAAAATGGGAGGGGTGTACTCACTTTTGTGTGATACTGTATATATATATATATATACTGTATATACAGTATACAGTATATGAAATAATCAAACACCATATACCGATCTAAAAAAAAATCTGAATGAGTTCTACTGGTTCATTACCTACAGTAAGTCTCAATAGGTTCTGTCACAGTCAGGGGTCATACTAGGAGACCCGTAGCAATAGCAACAGGGAGGCTCCCACTTATCCCCTGGATAAGTTCCCAAGCAGGTCACCTTAGGATCACCTCACCAGGAGATGAGCAAGCCAGGGTTCAGTAGCAGATATAGCAGGTAGTGATCAAGCTGAAGGGAAGGCAGTAAACAAGCCTAAGGTCACTAACGAGTTGTTGCAGGTTGGGATCAAGTGGAAGCATAGTTGAGGAACAAGCCAAAGGTTGGTTAATACGTAGTAGTGAAGATACGGATGACAAGAATGAGATATTGGCTGGAGAGAGCACAATAACCTGGCAAACAGAAAGTGTAAAGGCATGGCTTAAATAAACATTAATGGGAGGAGCAAATAGTTCAAGATTCAACAGAAACAAGGTTCAAGGCAAGATTATCCAATGAATTGTCCAGGGAGCTGTCCAGCATCTCAGGTGGCTCAGCAAAAAGAGATATTGCCAAACAAAGCAGAGGTTGCAGGTTCAGAACTAGGTCCTAATAGGTTCATAATATAGCATTGACGAGACCTGTGGCTGTGTGCAGGGTGTGTCAAACTTGTTGCCTATGATCTTCACCATAGAGACCTCTCATAAATGTTGCATGATTACATTTATGAATAGTTTGTGGACTATATGTGCATGGCACCTCATCCTGGTTAGATAGTGGATTGAGAATTGGAAATGGACTTGAAAGGTGCCCAGGAAGTACACAATATACTTAAAATCGTCCAAATGTTTTAATGCAAAATCTAAACAATATTCGCATAGTTAGCAGTACCAAACTTAAAGACAATATCCTGCCCAAAAATGTATTATTGCAACAGAAATATAAGACTCACTGCTATTGTCAAGGCCCCCTTGATATCCCACACTTACAACATAATTTCCCACATACATGTACAAATAAACTGGTTAGGCATAAAGAATTCAGCCTCATATGGTAAGCCAATTAGCTGGGGTGTGCAAGAGAGCTGATACCTAAACACGTTTCGCAGGAATGGCCCACTTTTTCAGGAGAAGGGGGGAGACCCATAATTCTGCAAATAAATGTTGCATGGTCATGGTGGAAAGTAGGAAATAGGAAAAGCAACAGAGAAGGGAAATGTACAGTATGTTCACAATACAATGGAGTACATAATGTTTTTGTTTTTGTAGGCTTTTAAACACCCTTGTTGAGGGGAAGGGAAATGAAAAATAAGAGAGCAAGCTACATGAAGATGTCCTGGGTATTGTTGGGGAAGTAGGTAACATTGTTTTTGAAATAAGCTGAGGCATTGAAAATAATAATAACTTGAAGTCCACCTTTCCATAGAGCACCAGGTGACGGTATCCCAGTTGGAGGAGTGGATCACTGTTTTTTTTTATAGTCACTTATCAAAAAATAAAAAAAAAACATCTATCAAGCATGAAATCCACAAATCAGGCTGCACTTCTGTCATCACAATCTCTGCGACATGTTTACTGTGTATTTTTGCAACCCCTTTCGCCTGTAACCCTGGGAAGCCAAATACAATTGATTAGCAAAGTTCTGATACAGATTTTTTACTGAAGACAAGACACATTTTCCTTTTAAACATACACTTACTAAAGTATATTTGAAGGCAAAACTTTTTTTCCCATTTTTGACATAGTGGAGGGGGATTAGAACACCTTCCAGGCTGCTGTCTGTGACTCCGTTATGGAGATTTACCCTCTCTATTAGTTCTGTTTACTATTATTACTGTTGTCCCCAGAACAGTAACAGAGGGGAAACATTCCAATGGGGACACAAATTCTGAAGACTCTGGTGACACCCTGGGATTCCTCCACTTTAGAGGGATTTCTTGTTTGGGCTATGGGAAAGGAAGTGAAGGGAAATCACCCCAATAGGACACAGATAGCAAAAATAAAAATGACAGAGGTTATAATTCTTTCATCCTCTATCTAACATGTTTAACCACTTCAAGACAGGACACTTACACCCCCTTCCTTCCCAGACCAATTTTCAGCTTTCGGTGCAAAAAGTCGAAAATTTCGAAAAAAACCCCCACTTTTTTTTAGTTTGTATTGAAAAAGTTTTACAAAAAAGTAATTTTTCTTCATAAATTTAGGCCATAATTTATACTGCTACATATCTTTGGTAAAAATAACCCAAATTAGTGTATATTATTTATTCTCTGTGAAAGTTATAGAGTCTACAAGCTATGGTGCAAATCATTGAAAATTGATCACACCTGATGTACTGACCACCTATCTCATTTCTTGAGACCCTAACAAGCCAGAAAAGTACAAATACCCCCCAAATGACCCCTTTTTGGAAAGTAGACATTCCAAGGTATTTAGTAAGGGGCATGGTTAGTTTTTTGAAGTTGCAATTGTTTTCCCACAATTCTTTGCAAAATGAAGATTTTTTTTTTTTTTTTTTACACAAAATTGTTAAACAACAAGTTATTTCTCACACACAGCATATGCATACTTGCAATGACACCCCAAAATACATTCTGCTTCTCCTCCTGAGTATGGCGATACCCCATGTGTGAGACCTTTACACAGCCTGGCCACATACAAAGGCCTAACATTGAAGTAGCACCTTCAGGCGTTCTACGAGCATAAATTACACCTCTACATCTCATTTCTCAGCCACCTATTACATTTTTGAAGGCCCTGGAGCACCAGGGCAATGGAATTGCCCACAAAATGACCCCATTTTGGAAAGCAAACACCCTAACGTATAATCTATGAGGCATAATGAGTCTTTTGAAAATGTCATTTTTTTCCAGAAGTTTTTGGAAAATGTGGAAAAAAAAAACGCATTTTTTTTACACAAAGCTGTCCATTTATAAGATATTTCCAACACATAGCATGTACATAGCAAAAATGACACCCCAAAACACATTCTGCTACTCCTCCTGAGTATGACGATACCACATGTGTGAGACTTTTACACAGCCTGGCCACATACACAGGCCCGACATTGAAGTAGAACTTTTAGGCGTTCTACGAGCATAAATTACACATCTCATTTCTCAACCACCTATTACACTTTTGAAGGCCCTGGAGCACCAGGACAATGGAATTGCCCACAAAATGACCCCATTTTGGAAAGCAAACACCCCAACGTATATTCTATGAGGCATTATGAGTCTTTTGTATGGTTAAGTCTTTGAAAAACGCGGAAACAAAATAAAAACTCTTATTTTTGCACAAAGTGGTCAATTTATAAGATATTTCTCATAGCATGTACATAGCAAAAATGACCTCCCAAAATATATTCTGCTACTCGTCCTGAGTATGGCAATACCACATGTGTGAGGCTGTTACACAGCCTGGCCACATAGAGAGGTCCAACATGCAGGGAGCACCATCAGGCGTTCTAGGAGCATAAATTACACATAAAATATCCTAATGGCCTATTACACTTTTGAAGGTACTGGAGCACCAGGACAATGGAATTTCCCACAAAATGACCCCATTTTGGAAAGCAAACACCCCAATGTATATTCTATTAAGCTTTATGAGTCTTTTGTACGGTTCATTTTTTTCTACAAGTCTTTGGAAAACGTGGAAAGAAAATGAAAACTTATTTTTTTTACACAAAGTTGTCAATTTATATGATATTTCTAACACATAGCATGTACATAGCAAAAATGACCTCCCAAAATATATTCTGCTACTCGTCCCGAGTATGGCGATACCACATGTGTGAGACTTTTACACAGCCCGGCCACATAGAGAGGTCCAGCATTGAAGTAGTACCTCCAGGCGTTCTAGGAGCATAAATTGCACATTCCTACCTATCACACTTTTGAAGGTCCTGGAGCACCAGGACAGTGGAATTACCCACAAAATTACCCCATTTTGGAAAGCAAACACCCCAATGTATATTTTATGAGGCATGGGCTGCAGGTACGTACTTGGGTACTCTTATGGGCTGCAGATAGGTACTTGGGTACTCTGATGGATTAGTAAAAGGTACTCGGGTACTCTGATGGGCTGGTAAAAAGTTCTCGGGTACTTTGATGGGCTGGTGACAGGTACTCCGGTACTCAGATGGTCTGGTGCCAGGTACTTGGGTACTCAGATGGGCTGGTGACAGGTACTTGGGTACTCAGGTGGGCTAGTGACAGGTACTCAGATGGACTGGTGACCGGTAGTCGGGTACTCTGATGAGCTGGTGACAGGTACTCGGGTACTCTGATGGGTTGGTGACATGTGCTCGGGTACTCTGATGAGTTGGTGACAGGTACTCTGATGGGCTGGTGACAGGTACTCAGGTACTGTGATGGGTTGGTGACAGGTACACGGGTAATCTGATGGGTTGGCGACAGGTACTCAGGTACTCTGATGGTCTGGTGACAGGTGTTCGGTACTCAGATGGGCTGGTGACAGGTACTTGGATACTCAGGTGGGCTAGTGACAGGTACTAGGGTACTCAGATCTGAGGTCTTATTGATGCCAGATCTCACATTTAAGAGGTCCTGTCATGCTTTTTTTGTATCACAAGGAATGTTTACATGACCCCACAATTTTTTTTAAAAGGACAGTGTAAAAATAAAAAGTAAAATAAATAAGAAAAAAAAAAATTAAGCTTGTGCGCAGAAGCGAACACATACTTAAGTCACACCCGCATATGAAAACGGGGTTCAAGCCACACATGTGAGGTATCGCCGCGATCGTTAGAGTGAGAGCAATAATTCTAGCACTAGAGCTACTGTAACTCAAAACTGGTAACCTGTAGAAATTTTTAAACGTCGCCGTTTGAGATTTTTAAGTGTCAAAGTTTGTCGCCATTCCACGAGTGGGCGCAACTTTGAAGCATGACATGTTGGGTATCAGTTTACTCGGCGTAACATTATGTTTCACAATATAGAAAAAACTGGGCTAACTTTACTGTTGTCTTATTTTTTAATTAAAAAAAGTGATTTTTCCATACCCTGCCTAACTCCATGTTCTTCTGCTTTCTCCAACTCCGCCATGCACTACAATGCCAATTCAACGCCTCCCCTCCTGACCTGACCCCCGTGGACATGATGAGTATCCTAGGGGCAGATGAACCTGAACGCCTGATCTCCTCCTGCTATGCTGCCCTCCTCGCCCCTTCTGCCCTTGTACCTCAATCCGTCCCATACCTTTTTAGTGAAAAAAATTAATTTTTTATTCTGTTGTCATTTCAATCGGGTCAAAAAAGATATAACACTTTGTATTACAATGCGGCTCATTTGACTATGGGTTGTACAGTACGAAGTTTCAACGCGGGTGAGCACCTTACCGCTGTTTGAAACTGTGAATTTTTAGAGTTTGCCGCTGCAAATTTTTAAAGATGTCCAATGGTCAAAACTCAATGTCATCGAGATCACGATCTTAATAACGAGAGTGAGATTGCTAGCGCCGCTATGGAGTGTACACACCGAACTTGGGGCAAAAGTATACGCCC
>BLSH010284679.1:151324-179828 GCA_018402905.1 Glandirana rugosa
AAAACATACCCTCCCTTACCAAATGACGGCGGGCGGTGAGAACTTTCCAACCACTACGTCGAGATTCGGTGAAGGACCGATAGTAGTCAGACCGACGCTTATCGCAAAGGACGTACTTAACCTTTCAAGAGTGGCGGGCGGCAGTAAACCATTCCCTCCCATACAAAAAGTTACTCTACCAACATAGAAAATGCCCTAACAAATACCATAAAATATGGGATAAGTGGACCCAGTCGTTGTCTACAACTGATGATGTGCTGAACACATAATTTTTTTTCGAATGTCTTTTCGTTCTGCTTTGTTATGTGAGGTGGCTGTAATATATTGCGGTACTGAATCTGTGGCTTTACCACGTATGGTCCTTCTTTCTATGTTGGAACTGCTGAACTCTCCCGTACTACGTTCCATTCACTAGGGCCAATTTTGCAGATACATATATTCTGATATGCAATTGTACGATACACAAGTTGTAAACCGCTTGATATCTATATTATACATGTGACATAACCTGTACCTGTATACCTCAATGTACCAATAAAAGTTTATTTTGGATTAAAAAAAGTGATTTTTTAAAAAAAAAATGCATTTGTAAGACCGCTGCGCAAATACGGTGTGACATAAAGTATTGCAATGACCGCCATTTTATTCTCATATATATAAATAGGCGCATCTTCTTTTTGCATATAAGCACCTGTTATAAGGATCAGGGTCTTTCTGACCCTTAAAGAGGGTAAAAAGCCAGTGAGGAATCTGTGTCCATGCCTGTATCACGTTTGTAATCTGCAGTTATCCCCAGAGGGGAATACCGCTGTTTTGTTTCAGCTGTGAGGTGAGCAGTTTGCGACATTGGTGGAGGAGACCACAAGCACCTTATTTGCATATGTTTGCACAGTTGGTGATTTGAATGACTATCAAGATACACGTCAGTCAACTTTATTGCACTTTTGATGAACTTTATTTGCATATATAAGCACTTGCACTTTCACTTTCAGGAATTTATACGGATATTCATTGCAATTTTGCACAAGTTGATTCACTATTTCCATTTATCTTGAATGATTTATTAATTCATACATATAAGCACCAGCACTTTGATTTTCAGGAATTTGCTGTATGGACATTCATTGTAATGTTGCACAGTTGAGGAAATAATTTATTATTTTAATTATATTCACTTTGATTGATTTATTTATTCACTTTGTATATTGATTCATAATAGTAGCGCAGCACTGTTTATGTATATACTGGTTTAGCTAAGTGGAGTGAAAGCACTTATTTAGTGACAGCAGCTACTCTGTTTTTATTTTTTATATTTTTCAGTAGATTAACTGTGTACTTGTGCTGATTGATAGTTATGCACTTTTATTCTCTAGGGTGTTTCTAAAAAATATATATATATATATATATATATATATATATATATATATATATATATCTGTATATATATATATATACATATATAATGTTTGGGGGTTCTAAATAATTTTCTAGCAAAAAACAAACAAACTGATTTTAACTTTTAAACACCAAATCTCATAAAGAGGCCCGGGCCTTAAGTGGTTAACAAATGTTTGCCTGTAGTTGTACTATAATAAATAGTTAGGTTTCTTTTTTCATTCTGTTGCAGTACTGTATCATGTTAGCCATCAATTAAAGCAGTTTGAATTTTAAGTGAAGCCCTTAATACCTTAAGTTAGAAATATCACCTAGGGGTCTAAGTTTAAAACATTTGTTGTTCACAATCAGGATGAAAATTGCTTCCTCTGTTGTGCATGGTTCCTATATAATCAGTGCCATCTAGTGGCCACAATACATTTTTATTCCCTGACTGAGGTATTTCTGGAAAAATATGTATTATGGCTACTAGGTGTCACTGAATATATTGGAACTGCGCATATTAGAGAAAATATGTAAATTTTCTTTACGATTTTGTGGATATTTGTTATAACCATACAGTCAACATTTTATACATAGACCCCTAAAACTTCAAACATTCTGCATTCCGTTGCAGTGCTAATTTAGAGCAGGGGAGAGAAGTTGTTATGACTCAAGCTGTAACATGTAGTCATAGTAGTAATATTTCCCTGCTCCTGCTTAGTATTGCCTTGCTGTGTAACAGAATTGTTTAATGTCTTTATAATACTAGAATTCATATATGATATTAAAATATCAGCAAGCCTGCAATTTCTTCTGTAAAACTTCAACCTGCCAGAATTCATGGGGACAGGTTTAAGTTTTTATTCATACGCGTGGACACAACACTTTGTAATTTCACAGATAAGCTGGTGTGAACCAGTAAAGAGAAGGAGCTCCTGTAGCAAACTTTTGGTAAATGTAAGTTGTGCTATTAGTGTAGATTTTCTTTTTCACAGTTTAATGTCTGAAATGACATAGGGGAATGAGAAGACCTTAGCTAAAGCTATGGTGTAGCTGGCAGTTTGTGATCTCCACTGTTTACATGGAGTGCAGCATAGAATTATTATTATGGTTCCTGGTTCTGAAGACATTGAGGTTGTCATCTAACTCCTCTCGAATGGGAATGCTGGAAAATTTGTGTTTGACCATCACTGCAGCCAATCGGCTGCAGCACTGATCAATGTAATCTGGCAGCAGAGGATTCCCCGTTGTGAAAATACAGTAGCACAGCAAGGAGGATTCCTCCATCCACCTCCCTTCTGTGGATAGAGGAATTCATTCTTTTTTTTATAGTAGCCCGCTGACTGATCAAAAAAGAAACCATGCATCTATGGCCAGATAATAGGTTATAACTGCACAGTTATTTGGTTTCCTGGATATGCTGTATATTAAAAGTACCATTACTGGGAAACACAGTGGCTTAGTGGTTAGCATTTCTGCTTTGCTACAGACTGGGGTCTGTAGTGCATCCCCCACAGGAGTCACATGGTAAGTTGGGTTGTTTGGTGCCTTGACTCTAAGAACAAATAACTGAGGTTTTGCATGCAAGTTATGTGACAAGGCAGTACTGGAGATGTTTCTTCTGCTGGATATATATTGAGGCTCTTTAAGAAAGGTTGGTGTACTTAATGACAGTCCTGATCAACCCGCATGCAGTTAAGGTTTCCCGTAAGAGTAAAATAGGCTTTGCATGGACGTAATGTAGATGTGGAACAATTACCAGGTAAAGATGCATCAGATGTAGCGAAAGTTCCATAAAGTTGTGGTATGGAGTTGGTAGGGGTTGGTAGGGGTGCAGTGTAGGTCTCGGATAAATGCAGTAAGAGCTGGGTGTACTTGGCGACCTGCTCTCAGCAACTCTATACCTGTTAGCCCTCTCACCAATCCCCAGGGAACAGCTGTAGGCATCCATGGCAGAAGGGGCCCCCTCAGTCTCTACCTGGAGCCTCCAGAGAGCAGCAGTGGTTGTGGGTGGTGAATGATGCTCCAACCTGTGGGTGTTACTGGTGCAGCCGATGCAGTGCCGCCACCAGTGTTCTCAACCCCCAGTCACAGGACCCAGTTCCCTCTGGCTGGTCTCCCCCATTTCCAGGAGCTGGTATACAGAAGTCCTCTCGCCTCCTTGTCTAGGTGATAAGAGCCCAAACTTCCCCGGGCAGTGTAATGTAAATCCTCCTCCAGCTCCTACTGAGTCTCTAAGTCTGTCTGGATTTGTAGTTCAGAAAGTCAATTCCTGCATTATAGAAAAGCTGTTTTGGACTAAATCTCCCATGATCCAAAGCACTCTGCAATACAGTCTTGGAGATTACTTAGCAAGCTCCCTAATTGGTCCTTTGCTACCAGGAAGGAAGGAGTGAGTGAGGGGAAAAATCTAACAGAGCCGCAGTACAGCCAGCATGGGAAGAGGATCTTACACAATGTGCTCTGGTTCCCAGCTGTGGCTGTCCCCAGCCTAGTGCAGATGTGTGGGTGGGGAAAGGAGGGCGAGACAGCTCACAGCATGGCTGAGTCTCCCACTACCCACAGCAGTAAGGGGGGGGGGGGGTCCGCACAAGATAGCCGACCCTTGGCTACACTAGTCTAGAGTGCACTCTAGGAGAATGGCTAAAATATGGTGCCATGTCTCGAGAGGTGCAGTGAGGGAAAAAAGTATTTGATCCCCTGCTGATCAGTCTATAATTTTAATGGTAGGCATAATTTAAAGAGGAAGTAAACCCCAGGTTTCTCTTCGTTGCTCAGCATTACCCTGCAATGTAAAAGCATAATAGGCTAGTATGCATCGCATGCTAGCCTATTATGTGACACTTACCTGCATTGGAAACCCACGCTGTCCCCGCTCCAGGAAGCGTCCATCTGTGCCCCTCTTCTTCCGATCTCAATTAAGAAACGGCACGGAGGCCGTTTCTTCACTGCGCATGTGCCCGATATTGTAGGCACATGCGAGTAGAAATGCGTTTTTCTGGATATTTTTGTTGTTATTCTGTCTCTCACTGTTAAAATAAACCTACCATTAAAATTATAGACTGATCATTTCTTTGTCAGTGGTCAAATGTACAAAATCAGCAGAGAATCAAATACTTTTTTCCCTCACGGTACCTCCTAACATAAGCAATAGGTGAAGGGCTCTGTGTAGCAGCTGTAAAGGAACAATCTTTTGTTCTAACTTTTCAGCTGTCTAGCAGTGGCGTTCAGTTGTACTATTGGTGCAAATGAGAATAGTCCCAGTTAAACCTACAGGCAGCAAGCAGTAAGGCTACTAGATGGCTGTATGGTCAGTTCCTAAAGGGCTCAATCTCTCTAGCAGCATATAGTAAATCCCCACAGCAGCAACTCACCAGTCTCAGTGATATTACAGTTCACCATCTGGTCACACACAGCGATTTGTCCACTCTCTCTACTCTGCACCCAGGTGACTGTGTTTGTTGACCTGGACTCAACACTCTGGATCCCAAACAGGCCGCCGATGAGCAACAGTGGTGGTGCATGCTGGACAGTGATGTGCACTCTCCAAGCTCCCTCATGGCAAGAGGAAGCTGTGCCTTGTACAGCTTGAGAAAATGCAGCCCCCCCTTCTGGCAATCTCCCTCTGGGAAACAGAGTTCAAAAGCTCTTGATTACATTAGAGTCTCTCTCTCCTCTGAACTACAGTTCCCACAGTACAGTGCAGTCTGATTTGGTCTATTGAATTCTTCCCACTCAGCAGCTCCCTCTGATATAGCTCTTAACCATTTCAGCATCACAGGGCAGCAGCCACAGAGAGCTTCTGCAGCCATTGTTTCTCTCACTCTCCATTCTTAGCCACCTGGCTACAGGTCTCTGGTTTCCTCCCTCACTCCAAAGACATGGAGGTAGTGTAACTGGCTACTTGAAGGCAGGGACTGATGTGCATGTAAAATAGGTAAAGTGCTGCACAAATTGCACTATATAAAGCAGGGGTATTTTTTGTAAAAATGCGTTTACACTTAGTGAACACATGTGGCTGAAGAAAAATTTGAAGGTGACTCTTTACCTGGACTTGTATAAGTTTTATTTTCCCAAAGAAAAGTATCCAACTCTTCACAATCACATCTTATTCATGTCATTGGTTTTCGGCAGCACCTATATTTATGAGCAACTATTTTCAAGGATGAACCGCATAAAGGGCAAAATTAGAACCAAAATATATGATGAGCACCTTGAGAATTCATTGAGAATTGCTACTATATCCATCCAACCAGATACTGATGCGTTAGTTTATCAAAAACCGTGTCAGATATCACACTCTTGTTATGTTGCCCTCTTTTACGTTTATAATAAAAAATATTTTTTATCACTCAGGTACATTATCTATATCAGTAATCATTAACTTTTGATCTGTCCGACTTTTTCTACTCATCGGCTATCCTTAGTGTATTTTATGTGTGGCCCAAGACAATTCCTCTTCCTCCAATGTGGCCCAGAAAGGTCAAAAAGTTGCACACCCCTGATATAAAGATTTAAAGACCTGCAATAAATAAATAAAATGCCAATAAAAATGAAACATTTCCAGGGTATCAGCCTCTAATTTTACTGTTATTCTATTGCAAGAAAAGAAAGTAAAAAATACTAATTGATTGTAGTAGCTTCAGCAACATCCAAATTTAAAACAATATTGGGCTTCTTAGTTACCTGTATTTTGGAATACCACCTAATCTATAGTTGTCTTCTGTAGATCATGGAATGTATGTTCTGCGCACTACGATTTCTGCATCAGTCGATGACAGAGATTTAAAATTTGTATATTACACATATTGTCTTTGCTTCTCCCTTCTGATGTAAATGAGATATTGTGCTAAAACATAGAAATCAATTATTTTCCATTTAATCCAGCAAGGGACTTGTAATTCAAATATATGTTCTTTTGCTGCCACCATGTGGCTAAAATACCTAAACACAACTGGTCTGTCTAATGTGTAATCATGGTTTGCTGCTGGGGGGCATTCTACTTCTATCATTATTATTATGCCATTAAAAATTACAGGTGAGCATGTGCGACATCTGTGCTTAACCCACATTTATTTTTAGCATATTTATTGTAGTTAAATAGACAACAAGTATCCCTTGTTCACACCAAGCAGGGTATGGTAATGTGTGCAACATCGCATGTTTTCCCACACCGCAAGAAAACACTCTGTGCTCTACAGACGCATGCAGGTTGCAATAATTCTTAATTGCATCCCCATGCATCTGGCAAATGCATGTGTATTCGCTCCTGGCAAAACTATAGTACCATGCAATTTGGTGCGGTGTGATTTTAAAAATCGTGCCTGCACTATTTTTTTGCACATTTTACATGTAGCAAAGTCTATTGAAATGACTTCCCTAAAGGAGAGGTAAATGCACAAAAAAACTCATGTATTAGGACACAGCTTATGGTTTAGACAAGCCCTTAAAGCGATAGTAAAGCCTGCTAAAGCTTACCTGTAGGTAAAATAAATATATCTCCTAAATGTGCACCATTTAGGAGATATTCACCCTGCAACCGCTGATGTCACCAGCACATGCGCTCTGAAGTTCCGGCATACCGTGCTGGACCTTCAGAGCTTTTTGCTGGAACTGAGGGCTCCCACATGCATGCATGGAGTGACATCGTCGTGGGTCCGGCCACTCACAGCGCCAGAGCCCGGGAACACAGCGCATTATGCCATTGTCTTACAGGTGTTTTTTTTTTTTATTATTCTGCAACGGCTTACTACCGCTTCAAGGTGTAGCTAAAGGCAAAACTTTTTTTTTTTAGTTTTGGATACAATGGACAGGGATTGGAACACCTGTCATGTTTTATAGCTGTCGGTGCCCCCATTAGTGAGATTCACCCTCTCTATTTGTCCTGTTTATTGTTATCACCAAGAGGGAAAGTGAAATAAAACCTCAAATTTTGGATTGTCACCAGAACTGGAATACAGGGGAAATCTTCCAATGAGGACACAAGTTTTTTTGACCCTGGTGATGCCCAGCAACTCCTCTCCTTTGGCTATGGGACAGGAAATGAAAGGAAAACTCCCCAATGGAACATGAGTTGGGGAAAAAAACCTGACAGTTATTATAGCCCTTCCTTACTTTATCCAAAATGAAAAAAAAGTTTTGCCTTTAGTTCTATTTTAACCACCTCCAGTGGCGGCTGGTGAAATTTTAGGATGGGCGGCACTAGACCCCGCCCTTCCTTTTTGATCCCTCCCACTTCTCATAAGCCCCACCCCTTATATAATCCACCCACCCTGTCCCCTGTATTCCACCCATAGTGTCAGAAGTATACAGTTCAGCCTCACAGGACAGGGTATACAGCTCAGCATCACAGGACGGGGTATAGAACCCAGCACCACAGAACAGGCTATACAACCCTGCATCACAGGACAGGGTATACAGCCCAGCATCACAGGACAGAGTATACAGCCAGCATCACAGATGGGGTATACAGCCAGAATCACAGACTGGGTATACAGCCAGCATTACAGATCATGGTATACAGCCAGCATCACAGATAGAGTATACAGCCAGCATCTCAGATAGGGTATACAGCCAGCATTACAGATCATGGCATACAGCCAGCATCACAGGATAGGGTATACAGCCAGCATTACAGATCTTGGTATACAGCCAGCATCACAGATATGGTATACAGGCAGCAGCACCGGGGAAAGGTATACAGCCAGCATTACAGATCATGGTATGCAGCCAGCATCACAGATAGGGTATACAGCCAGCATCACAGGATAGGGTATACAGCCAGCATTACAGATCATGGTATATAGCCAGCATCACAGATAGGGTATACAGCCCAGTATTACAGGATAGGGTATACAGCTAGCATTACAGATCTTGGCAGTCGCGCCCCCCCGGGCTGTCGTGCTTTGAATGATAATTACTCGTGCAACACTGTACCCATATTCAATTTTTATAATTTTTTTCACACAAATATAGTTTTATTTTGGTGGTATTTAATCACTGCTGGGTTTTTATTTTTTTGCGCTACAAATGGAAAAAGACCAAAAATTTCGAAAAAAAAATGCTTTCTTAGTTTTTGTTATAAAGTCATTTTTCTTCATACATTTTAATGAACATTTATACTGCTACATTTCTTTGGTAAAAAATAAAACAAATCAGTATATATTATTTGGTCTGTGTGAAAGTTCTAGAGTCCACAAGCTATGGTGCCAATCATTGAAAGTTGATCACACTGATGGCCTATCTAATTTCTTGAGGCCCTAACATGCCAAGTCAGTACAAGTAACCTCCAAATTACTCCTTTTTGGAAAGTAGGCCATCCAAGGTTTTTAGTAAGAGGCATGGCAAGTTTTTTGAAGTTGGAGTTTTTTCCCACAATTCTTGAATGAAATGAAGAAATGAACCACTTCAATACCATGCACTTAGAACACTTCCCTACCAGACCAACTTTCAGCTTTCAGTGCTCTCACATTTTGAGTGACAATTATTCAGTCATGCTACACTGTATCCAAACAAAATTTCATCATTTTTTTCTTACAAATAGAGCTTTCTTTTGGTGGTATTTAGTCCCCACTGGGTTTTTTATTTTTTTTTAGTTTCTACTATAAAATTTTGCAAAGGGCCATATTTCTTCATAAATTTGGGCCAAAATGTATACTTGCTACATATCGTTGGTAAAAATAACCCAAATTAGTGGATATAATTTAGTCTCTGTGAAAGTTATAGAGTCTACAAGCTATGGTGCAAATCACTGAAAATTGATCACATCTGATCACACCTAATGTACTGACGGCCTATCTCATTTCTTGAGACCCTAACAAGCCAGGGAAAGTACAAATACCCCCCATATGACTCCTTTTTGGAAAGTAGACCTTCCAAGGTATTTAGCAAGAGGCATGGTGAGCAGAGGCATAACTAGAACATTCAGGGCCCCGGGGCAAGAAATTATGAAGGGCCCCCCTGACCCCTGGCCCTTTACTCCCATTGCGAGTCCCTTTATTACGGTCCCACCGAATAAGCGAATAGTTGCATACCGAGCCTCCCATTCATTCGGAAACGGAAGTATAGTAAAAATTATTTACTATGCTTCAGTTAGTTATGAGTGAACCAATTGGTACCAATCACTGACTCTGTCCATTCAGAAAAGGAAGGAGCCGGTAAATGACAAATTTACCGACCCGTTCCCATCTCTCCATCATGACACATCTTCTACAGCAGCTGGCAGGAGAGAGGAGGGGGGGAAGACAGCAGCTCTGTGGGGGGACCAGGGAAGCGCACAGGGACCCTGGGAACAGCAGAAGACTGGATAGGAGGGGCGGGGGGGGCAGCATATAGAGGAACCAATCTCCTTCATTAGGAGGAAAATGGGCGAGATTGGTTGCTCTAAATGCCGCCCCCGCCATCCCTCCTACCTTGGTGTACAAGGGAGGCACATGGGCCCCATGGAGTGTGGGGCTTGGTTGCAATTGCAACCCCTGTACTTAGTTTTTTCACAGTTTAATTTTTTCCCACAATTCTTTGCAAAATCAAGATTTTTTTTTCACAAAATTTTCATTATAACAGGCTATTTCTCTCACATGGCATATGCATACCACAAATCACACCCCAAAATACATTCTACTACTCCTCCTGAGTATGGCGATACCACATGTGTGGGACATTTTCACAGCCACATACAGAGGCCCAACATTGACATAGCACCTTCAGGCGTTTTACAAGCATAAATTGCACATCTCATTTCTCAACCACCTATTACATTTTTGAAGGCCCTGGAGCACGGGGACAATGGAATAACTAACAAAATGACCCCATTTTGGAAAGCTAACACCCCAAGGTATAATCTATGAGGCATAATCAGTCTTTTGAATGGTTCATTTTTTTCCAGAAGTTTTTGTAAAATGTGGAACAAAAATGAAAACACATCTTTTTTTTTACAAAAGTTGTCCAGTTATAAGATATTTCTATGACATAGCATGTACATACAAAAATGACACCCCAAAATACATTCTGCTACTCCTCCTGAGTATGGTGATAACACATGTGTGAGACTTTTACACAGCCTGGCCACATACAAAAGACCAACATTGACATAGCATCTTCAGGCGTTCTACGAGCATAAATTGCACATCTCATTTCTCAAGTACCTATTACACTTTTGAAGGCCCTGGAGCACGGGGACAATGGAATAACCAACAAAATTACCCCATTTTGGAAAGCTAACACCCCAAGGTATAATCTATGAGTCATAATCAGTCTTTTGAATGGTTCATTTTTTCCCAGAAGCTTTTGGAAACTGTGGGAAAAAAAATGAAAACTCATTTTTTTAAACAAAGTTGTCCATTCATAAGATATTTCCAACACCCAGCATGTACATAGCAAAAATTACACCCCAAAATACATTCTGCTACTCCTCTTGAGTATAGCAATACCACATTTTTGAGACTTTTAGAAGCATGAATTACACATATCATTTTCTGACTACCGATCACATTTTTGAAGGCCTTTCATATTTCTAACACATAGCATGTACATACCAAATAACAAAAGATTACTTGTGGTTTTAGTAGTGCAGTGGTCCACAGAGAAGAGCA
The DNA here is from genome assembly GCA_018402905.1 of Glandirana rugosa. NCBI lineage: Eukaryota > Metazoa > Chordata > Amphibia > Anura > Ranidae > Glandirana > Glandirana rugosa. The sequence goes on from BLSH010284679.1 coordinate 162,292, forward strand.
TCGGTCCAGGCAGCAGGCAGGAATACTGTCCATAGTTCGTACAGGCAGAGATACTGTCAGCACAGCCAAAGCATTGCTCCAGGTAGCAGGCAGAGATGTCCAGGCAGAAATATTGTCCATAGTCAGTAGAGACAGCCGGCAGAGATATGGTCAACACAGCCAATGTATTGGTCCAGGCAGCAGGAAGAAACATGGTCCATAAAGTCCTGGGTCATTACAGACTGCAATATGGTCAGCACAGCCAAAGTATTGGTCAAGGCAGCAGGAAGAAACATGGTACAGAAAGTCCTGGGTCATTACAGGCAGCAACATGGTCAGCACAGCCAAAGTATGGGTCCAGGCAGCAGGAAGAAACATGGTCCAGAAAGTTCTGGGTCATTACAGGCAGCAATATGGTCAGCACAGCCAAAGTATGGGTCCAGGCAGCAGGAAGAAACATGGTCCAGAAAGTTTTGGGTCATTACAGGCAGCAATATGGTCAGCACAGCCTAAGTATTGTTCCAGGCAGCAGGAAGGACCATCAAGCTTAGGGCCAGGGGGACAGGGGTAGAGGCTTCTCCCACCCAAACGCTTTGAAGTCTTTGGGAAACCAGACCCTGTTCTGGGAACACAGAAAACCACAAACTGTTTTTTTCTACTCCGAATGCTTTTCTGGAGTCCCTCACATATGTGAGACCCTTGTGTACTAAAGTAGAAGGGCAAAAGATCAGTACAAGTGGCAGGCAAAAGACACGGTCAATTAACAGGCCGAGGTCGGTGCATGTGGATGTCAGAAACGTGGTTTAAACTGACAGGCAAAGGCATCATCGGTAAACAGTCCAAGGTTGGTGCACGTGGTAGTCCGAAACATGGCTTAAAACGGCAGGCAAAGACATTGTCGGTAAATAGACCAGGGTCAGTTAACATGGAAGGTAAAAACGTGATAGCAGGCAAATGATCCCAAAAGGTTGAAATGGGGAAATGACAACCTTAAAAATAAGGGGAACTAATCTCTGACAGATGTGTGATAAATCTTGAAACAATCTCCAATGCACTGACCAGGTTGGGAGGGACATTGGGGGCATTAGAAACTCGTATCTCTTCCAATTCTTCTTCTGCTGCAAACACAACATTTCCTCTGGTGTCTTCTCCCAGATTCTGTGTGTGGGGTGGGGGGGGCTGTTGTAGGGAAAATGTTGCTTATGAAGCCGGCTCACACTATCAGAGTGAATGTTTGCTGGCACGGGTCCTTGTTGGTAAATGAGGGCAATGACAAGATCTTCAATATATTTGAGGTAGGTAATGGGTGGATGCTTTTTGGAGGCAGACAAATGAATTGTACAAGGCCATGTGAAAAAGTTGAAATGTCACCTTCTTGTACCAATGATGGGACTTTCGGTTTGACATATAGGGCTTCATCATCTGGTCATTTAAATCCACCCACCCATGAACATGTTATAGTCCTGGACACGTTAAGGCTTTACAACGGGGCCGCATCTTCTCTGAAGCTCCACCACGGTGTCATTGTGGATGGTAGAGAGGATGTGAATGTCTTTCTTGTCCCTCCACTTCATCGCCAACACTTCCTCCTTTCTCATAAAGGCAGACTCCCGGTTGTTTAGCCGTTGCGTCAATAAATCTTGTGGGAATCCCTTCCATTTTTTTTGAAGGTGCTGCAGGCCAAGGTGTCTTTGCTGTAAAAGTGACAAAATGTGGGGCAGGCTGGTATAATAATTATCGATGTATAAATGGTAGCCTTTTCCAAACAGGGGGTATGCCAGCTCCCAGACAATCTTCCCACTGGTTCCAATATATGTGGGGCAATCATGGGGTTGGAGCTGGGAGTCTTTTCTTCATAGATTCTGAAGGTGTATATATATCCAGTGGCTTGATCACAGTTTTACCCCATACCTGGCTCCCTTGCTGGGTATGTACTGCTTGAACTGCAGCCGGCCAGTAAAATGTACGAGGAACTCGTTCACACATATATTTTTATTGGGGATGAACATTTCTGCAAATCTCCGTGAAAAGGAATTGATTAGGGGCCGTATCTTGTAGAGTTTGTCGTGGTTGGGGTGATTTCGGGAAGGGCACTGCGCATTATCATTGAAATGCAGGAAATGCATAATTGTATCGTAGCGTGTCCTGGACATAACCGCTGAGTATATTGGCATGTTGTGGACAGGGTTGGTGGACCAATAGGCGTGGTGTTCGTTTTTCTTTGTAAGCCCCATATTAAAGGTAAGGCCCAAAAATAATGTTAATTCATCTAGCGTGAGATGACGCCAATGGAATAAACGGACATAGGAGGAATTGGGGTTGGCAGAAATAAATTGTTCTGCATACAAGTTAGTTTGGTCCACAATACTCTGCAGAAAATCCTCAAGGAAAAATAAAGAAAAATATTCAAATTAGGTGAAATTTGTGGTGTCGGGCTGCACACCTGGCTGCGTTGTGAAAGGAGGGATTGTAGCAGACCCTGAGTTGGCAGACAACCATAAGGGGTTTGCCAGGGGTTCAGGAAGGTAGGACTGGATTCTTTGGGCAGGACGTCTAATTCCAGTGCTAGTACTGGGCTTCACTTCCTGGGGTCTAGCGCTGCTGGTGGAACACAGGTCTCCAGATCTTGGGCCTGATCTTCTAATTCTTCTAAGAGGCAGGGCGGTGTCCTCCTCTGACTCTGTCTCTGATCCGCTATCCTCCACTGGCTCGTATTCCGAACCAGAATCGGATGATGGGAGCTTCCCACTGCTCTCATCCGACATAGCAAGGATCTCATATGCCTCCTCAGGTGTGTACACTCTCTCAGACATGATGACGGGCCTGTGTGACGTTATTTATGAGAGTATTGATGGCAGTATTGATGGCAGTACTGGTATCAGGCCTGTGGCCTGGGCTGTGACTGACGGGCTATGACAGATGCTGACGGGCTGTTACTGACAGGCTGTGACAGATGCTGATGGGCTGTGACAGATGTTGACGGGCTGTGACAGATGCTGACGGGCTGTGACAGAGGGGCTGTGACAGAGGGGCTGTGACAGATCCTGACGGGCTGTAACAGATCCTGATGGCTGTAACAGATCCTGACAGCTGTGACAGATCCTGACGGGCTGTAACAGATCCCGATGGGCTGTAACAGATCCTGACGGGCTGTAACAGATCCTGACGGCTGTGACAGATCCTGATGGCTGTGACAGATCCTGATGGGCTGTAACAGAGCCTGACGGGCTGTGACAGATGCTGCCGGGCTGTGACAGATCCTGACGGGCTGTGACAGATCTTGACGGGATGACAGGTTCTCTTTATTGGGTGGGCTGTGTGCTGTGTTGGTGACAGTTGACAGTTTTTCCAGACAGACACTGTCAGGTACTCACTGATCTCATCTCCTAACACAATCGGTGTGAGGAGAAGCAGAGATCAGTTAGTAACTGCCAGTGTTGTGTTTACATTTGTGACCGGCTGTGATTGGACACAGCCCGTCACATGGTAAACAGCCATTTCATTGGCTGTTTACCTTCATTGGGGAAACACTGTGTCCAAGGGACACCTGCCCCCCCAATCGCTCATGTGCACTCCTCCGGGGGCGTGCTACAGGCACGCCTCCGCTCTCTCTCATTCTGGTATACAGGAAGTGACCAGCTGTGTTTAGACACAGCCAATCACGTGGTAAACAGCCACCCGTGGGCGTGCACAATACTGTTATCCTGCTGGATGCCATATGACGCCCAGTCAGGATAACTGAACCACTTCCAGGCCGTCATCCTGTATACGGCGGTAAGGAAGTGGTTGGATACAATTTTTTTTTTTTTTACAAAAATCTCATATTAACAAATTATTTCTCACACATGGCATAGGCATACTTGCAACTACACCTCAAAACACGTTCTGCTACTCGTACTGAGTATGGTGATACATCATGTGTGAGACTTCTTTACAGCTTAGTCTCATAGAGAGACCCAACATCAAAAGAGCACCTTCAGGCATTATCCACTTTACGACCAGGCCTTCTTCTGACACTTTTGTTTACAAGAAATAATCTGTATTTTTGATACTAATTACTTAGAACCCCCAAACATTATATATTTTTGTAGCAAAGGCCCTAGAGAATAAAATGGTGGGTTTTGCTAATTTATATGTCAAACAGTATTTGCACAGCAGATTTTCAAATGCAATATAATATCCAAATTTTTGGTAAGATATAAAATAGGGTGTTTCATCGGCTAAATAGATAGCAAACATGTCACGCTTTAAGATTGTGAACGCTTGTGAAATGGCGCCAAACTTAAGAATTTAAAAATCTCTATATGCTATGCTTTATAAGCCTTTATTGGTTACTAGTTTAGAATTTTACAGGAGGTCTCATGCTAGAATTATTGCTCTCGCTCTGACTTTTGGGGCGATACCTCACATGTGTGGTGTGATCGCTGTTTACGTATGCATACGGGACCAATGTGTGCGTTCCCCTTTTCACACAAGGTTCGGGGGGGGGGGGCTGGGGCACTTTTAATTTTTTAATTATTTATTGATGGGATACTGGTACACTGACAGATGTTTTTGTGCATTTGTACACTATAACAGATGTTGATCGTCCACCGGTAGACGCTGACAGCTGTTGATGTTGCATTGGAACACTATTGCAGATGTTTTTGTGCACTGGTACACTGGTACAGATGTTCATGGGACACTGGTACAGATGCTCATGGGACACTTGAACAGGGACAGAGGGTGCTTGGTGTACTGTGTGCGAATGGCTGCAGTATGTGTGATCTCTGTGTAACTGAACACTAAATTCATCAGTTACACAGAGCTGTCACAGAGGCTGCAGAATCCCCCCCATCCCCCCGCACTGAGCCCTCACTGAGCTCAGCGGGGAGAGCTGACACAGTGACACGAGTCTCTGTTTACACTGTGAGAAGGCTGCTATTGGACACAGCCATCGTGTGATCAGGAGGGCCAATCACAGCACTCATGTCCCGATCTGTGATGGGCTGTGTCCAAAGATCACAGCCATCACAGGATCATGCCACTGTACAGCCTCATGGGTGCTCGTTCTGAGCGACATACAGGTACATCCACTCAGAACAGGGCAGCAATTAGCAAAGTGGTTCTACAGCCTTTTTCCTGCATTAAGGTAAAAAACCTTCAGTGTCACAGAATTCGCCCCTCACCACTCTTACACTTACCTGAGCCCAATTTCAATCCAGCGCTGCACATGAGAGCAGCGGCTCTTTCCACTCTCTCCCTACTCGCTGGGCAAATCGTTAGCAGTGAGAACCATTGGCTCCTGCTGCCGTCAATCAAATTCTGTGACGAGACAACGGAGGGCATGGCTAAGCTGCACTATCTGTGTCAATAGATGCAGATAGGATGGCTTGGGAACAGGTCTGTATGAGTGCCCCCAAGAGAAAGCGTCTTTCGGTGGGCACTGGCTGACAAATTTCCTTCAACAATCACATCAAACTTCTTCAGAGTGCTGGCTGTGTGATTGTCGAATGAAACACATCAGTGACGTCATCACGCACGTGACATCTTCCTGCATGCCCACCGCTGCAAACACACGCAGCTGAAACCCATCCTCCACCCCTGAGCCCATAGTCACTTTATGGAGAAAAAGTTGGTATGTGCAGTGCTCAAAAAATACAAATAGTGTAACCTTGTAATGTAATGTGAATACAAATAACCAGTGTATAGACTTAAACCTTCAATGTGCTTATTGTGAGGACTTAATCCAACCAGAAAAAAACAAGTTTTAAAATGATATACTCCATATACCAATTAAGAATAAAACTTATATACACAAATGGTGAATAGGTAAGTAGTGAATAATAAAAAAATATATAAAACAAATCAATTAATGAATTAAGCATTACTTACAGCGGAGTTCCATCCAGTTAAAAGTCAGCAGCTACAAAAAGTGTAGCTGCTGACTTTTCACAATCGGGCATTCACCTGTTCCTCGCTTCAGTGATGCGGTCGCCCGAGGGCTCACTCTTGTCCCCCTCACCTTGGCGGCGCTGGCATCATAAGTGTGGGCACCCGTCTTTGGCTTCAAAGCCGGGCGCGCACTGCTCATGCACGAGTCTCACTGCGCCTTGTGAATGGCCGGCGTATCTTCTGGGACCTGTGACAAGATTGCCGAGGGGGGGAGGTGAACTTCCTTCCGGAGCTGCAACTCTAGGAGAAGAAGTGAACCTGGGACCCTGTGAAAACAGGGTCCCTGTCCCCCCCCCCCAAATAAAATGACATGCCAATTGTAGCATGTCAGGGGGTCACCTTCCCTTAAAGCGGAAGTTCCATTTCTGGGTGGAACTCCACTTTAAAATTCATTGTCAAAAAAACTAAAGAAGAAAAAAATCCAAAGTTCATGTGTACAGATCAAAATAAAGTGAATTCAATCCAAATGCGACATCAATGGTTCCGTGTATGAAAGAGAAGCGACCCCCGATATTTAAGGGGCTTACCAGATTGAATGGACTCAGTAAGACATACGTCCACTAAGTCAACCAGGCATATGGTGTAATAACACCAGAAATGGGAAACGTTCCGCACTGCCCTCTACTCTATACAACCAGGAGGTGATCTTGAATTGATGTTGCAGATGAAACTTGTAACCACAATAGGTTTAGCAGTAGTATACCCGAAGAGCAGAAAATGTATCTCACCATGGAGCGATATAGCCAGAAAAAGGGAAAAATACTCCACATAGTGTAAATCAGCAACCATAAAAATGTATTAAATATTAAGGACCAGTGGCGGCTGGTTGGTTTTTCTTTAAGGGGGGCGGCAACAGAGGCCGTTTCTTCACTGCGCATGTGCTGAAATGATGTTGGCACATCTAGTACACTGTATATCTCCTAAACAGTTTGGGAGATATGCAGGGCACCTACAGGTAAGCCTTATTATAGGCTTACCTGTAGGTTAAAGTGGTTGTCACAGGTTGATAACCACTTTAATATCATACAGGGATCAACTTAATACTTATAATCCTTATATATTAAGAAATCTTAAAACACCCATTCCAAAAAAAAGAGAAAAGAAAAGGAAAAAAAAATTCTCTCCCCCTACCGCCCCCCCCCCCCCCCCCAACCCCTCCATCCAGGGGCTCATATCCCTCTCTGTTCCCCAATTTTTTTTACAACATGTCCTATTTCAATCAGTTCCCTCATCTCCAAGGATGCACAGAAAGATATCCACGGGGACCATACTGCATGGAATTTCTCATGATTATTGCTTAATATTGCAGTCAATTCTTCCATTCTCTGCAGGTATTGCTACTGGCCTATGCGACTGTTCACTGCTTTGTGAGTTTTTAGTTAAATAAAAATATTGTGAAAGAAAAATTCCTGAGCTGAAAGTGCACCAACCAATTTTCCCGCACCTGATCGGTTCCCGCGGTCAATTCCCTTAATGGTTTTGAGTTATTCCCTGAGAGAGTATAAGATATTGGGGAGATAGAGAGGGCGTCCACTTAAATAGACCCTGTTTGAGTAATTCTGGTGGGAAATCTTGATTACCCAAAATTGGTGTCATTGGGCCTACATATGTTGAAATGGATATTGTTTTTATTAAATTATCCCAGGTTTTTTAAGAATGGTAGTAATAACATGGGTAAATCAGTCTTTTTTGGACGTTTTCTAATGGATATCCAAGGGATAACGGCGGGAGGGGAGATAGAAGAGCTTCTATCTGCACCCATTGTTTGTGCTTTACATGATATATACTATCTATAAGTCTGCCCATAAGGGCTGCTTTGTGATAAAGTGCTAGGTTGGGAAATCAAGATTTACTCGGAAGGGTAATCCTAGGAGGTAATCCAAATAACAAGGGATGAATAAAGCTTTCAACCAGAGGAGAGATGCTGAAGGTGCTGTTTTACCCTGTGGGCCCGTTCACATCTGTGTGTTGTAAAACACGATCGCAGCAGAGGAGCCTGCAGGAATGAAGGATCGAGTGAATAAAAAGTGCTTTACTAAGTCCCCTAGATATACACAGCCCTACTTCAAGGGAGGACTTTTAGTTTTTGTGAAGTTCAGCTTTTAGGATTGCTATGAAAAATGAGCCAATCCAGGGCCCTTCTTTTGGAGAATGGCTATAGTAGAAGATATATATAGCAGGCATGTAGCAAACATGCTTTCAAAACAGCTACTAAGCAAAAACTGATATCGGAGACCAGAGAGATCAGCAAGCTTTGCAGTTGTGTGACCTCTACGTCCATTATGTGCTCATGACAGAATTTTGTCCAATCACTGGTATGTTTTTCATTCCACTTTTTAAGGCCAATATCTATAATGCCATAATCTGTCCAAACTACAAATGTTTTGGCTGGAATCTCCTTCTCTTGGTCTTGTCTTTGCTCATAGTGTGGAAGGGTAGCATCAAGTACAAAAACTAAGGAATGGAACACTAAAGGCTAACAAAATCTTTATTTTTTGTTTTATTCACTTTTAAATATAACAGGGGAAGGTTTAGCACCTCTAGTCAGGTATTTGTATATACGGTTTATACCCTGTTGGAGCAACTAACTCACTTCTCCCCTTCCAAGAGGCCACCAGCAATTTAGAAAGAAAGTGAAAAAATATCTCCCCAATGGAGACTTAAATTGATATTAAAGCCTTGTTTTTTTTTTAATAACAAACATGTCATACTTACTCGCTCTGTGTAATGGTTTTGCACAGAGCAGCCTGGATTCTCCTCTTCTCAGGTCCCACGTCGGCGCTCCCGGCCCCTCCCTCCCGCTGGATGCCCCCACAGCAAGCAGCTAGCTTGGGGCACCCAAGCTAGTGCACTCCCAAGCCGCGGCTCCCTGTGTCCATTCACACAAGGAGCCGTGGCTCAGACCGCTCACTCTGTCTCCTGATTGGCTCACTGTCTGTGATTGACAGCAGTGGGAGCCAATGGCTCCCTTTGCTGCCAAAAGCCAATCAGGAGTGCGAGTCCCTGGAGAGGCAAGGCTCTCGTGGACATTGCTGGATCAAAAGGGGGCTCAGGTAAGTATTAGGGGGGCTTACGCACATAGAAGATTTTTTACATTTATGCATAGAATGCATGGAGATAAAAAACCTTGAGCCTTCACAATCACTTTAAACATCAAGAGAAAAGCTGGCAGACTTTCTTAAAGTGGCATTAAACTTGAAAAAAAAAAAGCTGACAGGTAGGGTTTTTATGGCAGAAGCGACTCTATCAGCCTTTTCTGCCTTACATGCTTCCTCCTGCCTGTTAGTGGTAATATACACTGATCTGTACAAACACAGTTCAGAGTAGTACATAATGGCACCCGCTCTGCAATGTGGAGATGCGTGCAGAGAAGGGACGTCATCACGACCCGGCCATTCAAACGGCCAAATGGAGCGGACCCACAAGGAATACCAGGAGAATATGGAAGCACTCCCGCACTGACAGCGATGTGCTGGATGGCTTCCTTTGACAAGTAAGTCTGTCACATAGTATGTTGTACATACTCACACATTTTGGAATACAGCTGTAGGGAGCCAGAATAAAAGAAAAAAATACGTTTACTATCACTTAAAGCAGCGTTAAACCCAAAACCAAAAATTTAATATTTTGCAGCTTGATGTGGCGGCTGCATTCGTTTTTTTCTCTCTGCTTTCCCCTGCTGATGTGGCCAGTAACACATCTCCTGTATAAGGCCTGATTCACACCTATTCATTTTTAGTGCTTTTTGCAGATTTGCACTACAGTCCATTTAACATGGTTTCCCATGGAACACGTTCTGTAGTGCAAATCTGCAAAATGCACTAAAAATGCATTGGTGTGAATTAGGCCTTAGAGTGCCCTGACTCTGGAAGAAGCAGCACAGGGGCACATGTGGACAGCAGCATTGTTAATTTGGGGGGGGGGGGGGGAGTGTTAGATCTACTAGCAGATTTAAATACACTAAATCAGGGGTGCTCAACTGCTGGCATTTGTTATCACTCTGCCTAGGACAAGAACCTTTTTAGCCACTAATGATACCAGCAGAAACTGAAAGGTAAAAGGTCAGTTTATTAAACATCGCAATTTAGCAATGGGCATATTATGTATTAAACATTATAATTTTGCGATGGTCATATATGAGCACTTTAAAAAAAATGTCATTAGGTCACTTTGACACTGATCCACAGGTGCGGTGCAGTGCGCATTTGGCTTTCCTGTAGGTTAACTGCACTGAGCCGTAGACTTCTATTATATCCTGTGGGTGGCAAGTGCACCACAAATGCAAGATAAAATAGAAGTCTATGGTGAAGTGCAGGAAAACTGCAGGTGGACTACGCTTCATCCGCAGTGCAGGTAAATCACAGCGCATCAGTGTGAAAGCAGCCTTAGGCCCCTTTCACACAATCAGTCCAATCGGGTCCGTCTGTTCAATTTCTTTCTTTTTGTGATTAAACAGTGGCTAAACCTGCAATGGGGATTGGTCTCACGGAAAATGATAACCCTGATGGTTGTTTAGAATCTTCATTATGCTATTCAAAATAAAACATTTGAAATTCTGAACCATTTAATTCCATTGTGGCCTGCAACCGATTACCAAATCACTTTAATGGCCCTCGCTCTTCAAGGTTGAGCACACCTGCACTAAACAAATTAAAGCCAGCTAACACTTTACAAGCAGTAACAGCAAACCTTTTTTTTTTTTCATTTTGGGATAAAGGTTTTTCATAACTAAATTAAAGCTGATGTTGTAAGCACCCCTGTCAGTGTTGAATGATTTGTCTCATTCCTGTAGCTGCTACATCTGCAGGAGAGTTTGTTCTTTTGAAAAACAGACTTACTGGGCAGATCATCAGATGAAAACAAAGGAAAGAAAGCTTAAAAAAGAAAACAAATGCAACCATCACATCTAAGAATTAGTAAGCTGCAATATAACAAATGTTTTTGCTTTTGGGTTTATTGCTGTTATAACAGGCTTCCATTGGTGCTTTGCCAGGTCTGAGCTCCAAAGGGAAGTCAGCTTGATGCTTCATCTGCTACACTAAGTTTCCTTGGATGAGTACTGTGTTTTACAGTACGTCCTCAATGTTGCCAACAAAAGTGTTTTTATGTATTTATATAATTTTCCCTCACTTCCAGCTAATGGTACCAATCGCCAAAATAAAAAGTGAGAGGGAATCTGACAGCAGTTTCTGACTGTACCCTACTCTATCCAAAACACCTTTTCCCTAGACTTCTACTTCAAATTGTTTTTGCTTTGGTAACCAAGACAGGTTTAAAGGTCAAGTTCACCTAAAAAAAAGAAAAAACAATAAATGCATATATTTATGTAGGAAAATGTTGAGATCAAGTACTCAGTGGGGGCCTTACCATCTCTTCCAGGACTCCTTGTCCTTCTTTTCACTGAAGATAGTTATTTGCAATGCTGTATGCCTTGCCTCTGCCTTGCTGTATGTTTGGAGTCGCTGTCTTGCTGCAGATAAAAAAAATCTGATGATATTCCATGAAGGACAAGTATCTGCCTTTGCTTTTCAGCATTGGATGACCGGTAGTTCTGACCAAATCCCCAACTTTATGTGCAGAAGTGCAGCCACAAACCTGTTTAGCACCCCCAAAGTGTAGACGCTTTTTGTGAGGTCTTTTTGCTAGGAGAGGCAAAATGTAGTCAGGCCTGACTGTAGGAGCAGGCCTGAATGTTTTGATCTGAGCTGGGGAGTGGCTGGAGATGGAAGGAAGGAATACCCCTTGGAGTTTCCTCCCCTTTTTGAGCAGAGAAGGCACTGGAAAGCGGGATGGATGCGGAGGTGTTACTTCTCGATGTATGACAAGGAGCCCTCACCAATCTACAGTCTGGATTGGTAGGGGGCAGGCCTCCTTAAATACAGCAGTTTGCCAGCTGGGGCAAGGAGAAGTTGGGTGGAAGTGTGGAAGAAGTAGCAGAGGTGCTGTGAAGGCCTCAACCCGGGAGGGAGCCCCCAGTCTGGGGGGGGGGGGAGGCTACCTTGAGGCCTAGAGACTCGGGTGCAGCCAGGAGTGGAGTTGATCCCTGGAGCAGCACAAGGGAGTAGGAGAACAAAAGAGGTGCTACTTAGAACACTTTAAAGTATCCACTGGAGTTGGTGAGTGACAGACTCTGGGAACTGGAGGAAAGGCTGGAGCAGGCTGGGAGAGGAATAGTGGATAGTCTGTGGAGGTCTCCGGAGCCAGTCAGGGGAAGGAGTGTCACTGGGAGGAAAGCAGGTCGGTGTGACCTGGAAGAGGGATGGGCAGGAAGTTGTAGTCCATCAAAAGCCCAGCTAGCAGCAACGTAATAAGCTACACTTTGAGGGGTCTTTGATCCTGGCCTGTAAGGGGTGGTCTGGAGGTCCTGCTGATAGTGCAGGCCTCACTATGTGCTAGCTGTGGTGAAGAGAAAGGAATGGCGTGAGCCTGATAAATATCCCTTCAGGTCAGGAAACTAAGAAAAGTGCTGGAGAGAAGTGAAGGAGCAATAGTCTGCAAGAGAAGTGCAGGAGGAAGTAAAGTGTATATACAGTCGTGTATATAGGAGGTCCTGTAACCAATTCTTTGGGCATCCCACAGTCACCCCTTTTCCCCACCCAAATGAAATCCCCTGAATAAAACAATCAAAAACAAGAGGCGGCCTGTTCAGTGACTCTGGATGTGTGAGATATGGTGGGATTGAGGGCAGCTATAAGGTGAACCACAACTACCAGCCACTCCCAAGGGAGCACATGGCTACACCTGCAAGGAACCTCCACCATGCTTCATTGCTAGCTGCATACACTTATCATTGTACCATGCTCCAGCCCTTCTGCAAACAAACGTTTGTACCCAAACAAAATTGACGTCCTTTTTTTCCCACAAATAGAGCTTTCTTTTGGTGGTATTTGATCACCTCTGCGTCACTTCCGATCACTGCTATGAACAAAATAAATTTGTAAACAAGACAATTTTGAAAAATAAACAATATTTCTTGCTTTTTGATAAAATACATATCCAAAAAAAAATATAAAAAAACAAATTTATTTATCAGTTTTGGCCTATATATATTCTTCTACATATTTGTGGTTAAAAAAAAAAATTGCAATCGGCGTATATTGATTGGTTTGCGCAAAAGTTGCCGCATTTATAAACAATGAGAATTCATTTAAGGGGCTTTAATTTTTTTCTTATTTTTTACTAGTAATGGCGGCGATCTGCGATTTTTAGTGGTACTGTGACATTGCGGCGGACATGTCGGACACTTTTGACCCTTTTTTGGGACCATTGGCATTTATACAGTGATCAGAGCTATAAAAATGCACTGATTACTGTGTAAATGTCACTGGCAGGAAAGGGGTTAACACTAGGGGGTGATCAAAGTGTTAACTGTGTTCCTTGGGGGGTATTTCTAACTGTGTGGGGGCTGGGTTGACTGGGGGAGGAGAGTGATCGTTGCTCCCATATACAGGAAGCATATGATCACACTCCTCTCCCCTGTCAGAATGGAGATCCGTGTGTTTACACACACGGATCCCCGTTCTGTCACTGCGGGGGAATGATCGCGGGTAGCCGGCGGAGAACAAGTCCACCCTACCCGCTCCCTGGCTCCCCCGCTACACATTGAGCGCGTGAGCTCACCTCCATTGGCGCATGCTCACGATCCACGATCTTGCACCCACCGTCAGGTCACGGCGATATGAGATATTGAGCCAAGTTGCCGCCGTCGAGCCACGGCGGGCGGTCGGCAACTGGTTAAGTATATATGTGCCATATCTGAAAGATCCATGTGGAAGCTGGAAATCACTGAAGGCGCCAATATTAATGTCCTTTCACACGCATGGACCGTTCAGGTCCGCCTGTCTGTTTTTCAGGAGGACCTGAATGGATGCTCCATTGTCCTTTATGGAGTGACGGATGTCAGCGGTGACATGTCCGCTGACATCCGATCCGCTCCGATCCGATAAACACAGACGGATGGAAACCCTATTTTCCATCTGTCTGGCAGATCGGATCAGATGAACATCTGATCTCTCATAGAGGAGAGTGGAGCTCTGACAGGTCTGTTTCTGCACGGAGTGCAGAGACGGTCCAGTCATCAGCTGGCTCAGCGGGGATCGACGGGGATGGGCTCTGCTCCTGTGAAAGGACCCTTACAGTGAACAATGAAAGCAAAGCGCTCTCTAATTGGATCAGGTGTAGAGGCAGGGCAGTAATGTCCCAATCTCCACCTCGTCCAATCAGAGAGTGCTCTCTTGTTCTCTGAATGGTGCCTGTGCCAAGCAAACAACACCTGTATTCACAGCATGGAAGCTAGTGGAGATCATTGCAATATCAATGCCTACTACAGGGATTTCCAGCTTCCACAGGGATCCGTCAGGGATAACACATACTTCCTTACATTGGTCCAAGCTGAACTATCTATGCAAAAAAAAAACTAAACTTCAGCTTTAATGATTGTATTTTAACCCACATGTTATCTTGTTGATCATTAGCACCTGTTTGCTATGATTGTTTAATAATACATTGGAACATATTGCCTGCAAATCCCTGTATGCAAGTGTACCTGGCAGAATTCATGCTTTTCAGTGGTGGACCCACAAATTATTAGTTTTTTTTTTTGTTTGTTTGTTAATTGAAGAATGTAAACTATTAATGCCGCTATTTTTGAAAGCATCCTCACTTTACAGCATTTTTTCACAAGTGCCTAAAACTTCTTCACAGTACTGTATACCAATGTATTGACTATACATTGTAAGTGTTTCCTAGAGTCCACCAGAGAGCAGCCTTGCAATGTTTCCGTTAGACTTGCTTCAACAAGAAGTGCTAAGCAAACTGTTGTGAAGGCCTGAAAAATTCAGGTTTCTTAATTTCCCGCATTCACAAATGTCCAATGTGCAGAGAATCAAACAATTTGTAAACATCATGGACTGCATTCCTACATAGATTGATTCTCAAAGGATCAAACAAATCTTCATCCTTGAAAATCAATAAATGTGATGAATCAGTGATTCTGGTGATTTGAGCAAAGTGTGAAAGCTGTGCTCAGCAGAAAAAGACAATTCTGAATTCAGTTCAGAGATTAAAAGTAATGTGTCTTTGAGCAAAACATCTGTGCGAGAAGGCCCCGATGGAAGCAGATTCCCAAATGTACTGTATTTTTTCACACATATTCCTTTAAATGAATGCCATAACTTGCCATTCTGCAATGGAGCAATGAGGTTGGCAGCAGGTAGACCCTGTTTACACAAGTGTGATTTCTCCTGTGTCTGCTTTCACATTGCAATGCACAACATTGAAAATCACATTATTCTCTATAATGCCAATTCACATCAATGTAATATGGTGCAGTGCAATTTTTGAAACATGGTGGGAGCTTCTTTTGGTGCAGCATACTACATTTTTAGCCCCGTAGTCTTCAATGGAAGTTTATGAAAAACTCATGTAAATGCATTTTTTGGCAAATTTTTGTGCCTAACAACCAGTTTCCGCCTACAAAAAAAAACCACCCAAAACATAAAAACGTGCAAGTCCGCTAAAAATGATAGCTCCCATCTGTCCCTCATTTGGAAGGACTACTCCTCCATAGAAAATGTGTAAAAGTGTTATGCTGCACTAAACTTTTTACCCAACCTATAGATTACTGCATTTGCTTTTTTGATAAGCCAATATAAAGGAAAAATAGAGGTCAGAAAGCACTTAAAGCAGAGTTCCACCCAGAAATTTTTTTTTTTGGCATCCGCTCTTTTAATACTAAATAGATGTAATCTTTTGTTTTCTTACTTTCAAACCGCCTAGTAATTACATGTATTTTTTAATCACGATTTCGTTTCTCTCGCTGCTGGACTTTTCCATTTTAGGTGAGGGTACCTGAAGCCCATCCATAGTCTCCTGGCATCTCTTCCTGAAAGAAGTGCATGGTAGGTAACCATCATGCACTCCTCGATCTCGGTCCGCCTTAAATCGTGTCATTCCCTGTCTGGAAATAACATGATTTTACAGTACAGGGAAGCCCACTGACTCCTGGGAAATGATGAGTCACATCTCCCAGGAGGCCAGGCAAAGCAGGAAGTGAGGAGAAGAGCCTCGGACCTAAATGGGGCAGATTACAGAGACCACCTAGCAACAAGCGACTTAGGGTGAGTATAAAAATGTTTTTTTTCCTTCAAAGGTAAGTCTATATAGGCAAAGGACTTGAATGATGTAAAAAAAAAAATTCTGGGTGGAACTCCACTTTAAGTGATTTAGCCAATCATTTTCTTCATCTTAGATCTTTGTGATCTGTATAGCTGATGCTGTGGCAGGGACATGTCCTTTCCCTACATACTGCGTGATAAAAGATGTCCCTCTTTATCATTTCAGAAAGTTGGGAGTATGCAAAAACACAGTAAAACTGCATGATAATGCAACAGTAGCACCAGTATGCAGTACGATTGGGTGTAGGGAGACTGGATGGAGGGAGAATGGCAGCTGTAAGAATGGGTAATTGTTGAAATGCTATATTCACAAAAAATGCACTCTGCATATCACCTTTTATAAGCAATTTAACATTTCCAGTGTAGCAAGCTGATTTATTGTATATATTTTCTCCAAAGAGAGTAACCATTGCCCACCTAAGTTATTTCTTATTGATATGGTAATAATTGATGCATTCTGTACAGCTGATTTGGTTAATTAGTGTGCTTTAACCTCCCGTTGCATTTTTTCCGGGGGCACAACCCCAATTCCTCATATATGCCTTCATGACTTAGCTTAAAGTGTTATTAACCACTTGACCACTGGGCACTTAAACCCCCTTAACAACCAGACCAATTTTCAGCTTTCAGCACTCTCACACTTTGAATGACAATTACTCAGTGATGCAACATTGTACCCATATGAAATTTCCGTCCTTTTTTTCACACAAATAGAGATTTCTTTTGGTGGTATTTAATAATCACTGGGTTTTTTATTTTTTGCGTTATAATTAAAAAAAGACCGAAAATTTTGTAAAAAAATGAATTTTTCTTCGTTTCTGTTATAAAATTTTGCAAATTAGTAATTTTTCTTCATAAATTTTGGCCAAAATTTATACTGCTACCTATCTTTGGTAAAAAAAAAACACATTAGTGTATATTATTTGGCCTTTGTGAAAGTTATAGAGTCTACAAGCTATGGTGCAAATCACTGAAAATTGATCACACCTGATTTACTGACGGCCTATCTCATTTCCTGAGACCCTAACAAGCCAGGAAAAGTGTTTCCGGTTTATTATATGTGATTACACAAAAAAAAAATGGTTTCTATCCATCGTCATATTTAAAACCGGTTTTAAATACTTCTTTTTAATGATTAAACGTTTTAAAATATTGTCTTTGCTTCTTTTTAAGTAAAAAAATGTTTTAAAAGCCAGAAAAAAATTAATATTGCGTTTTTTATTTTTTGGGTCACTAATAATTTATGGTGGTTTTCTTTAGAGATAAACACACTTTTTTTCCTGCCTTTAAAGTATACCCATGTTACAACGTAGTGACTCATTAACAGTAAGTTTCACACTCTCACGACTTTCGACTTTTAACCAGACCAACAATTCCCCCAAATTCACGGGTCACCAGTTCACCAATTATTGTGAAATTCGATTCAGTACTTCCGTATATAGACAGAGA
>BLSH010284679.1:180837-197513 GCA_018402905.1 Glandirana rugosa
GGGGGTCGGTAGTAGTCGGTGGGTGGGTCGGTAGTAGTCGGTGGGTGGGTCAGTAGGTTGGGTGGGTGGCTGATGATGGCTGGGTGGGTGGCTGATGATGGCTGGGGGGTGGTGGGTGGGTGGTAAATGGATGGTGGGGGGTCACTAGGCAGCGCTGTGGGCATTACACATCGCCCACAGCGCTGCAGCACGTCCTCTCTCCCCCCTCTCTCCTCTCACACTGCACCGATCGGTGCGGAGAGGAGAGAAAAGCCGGCGCTTCCGCCGGCTTGTTTACATGTGATCACGCCGTCATTTGACGGCGCGATCACGTGGTAAAAGGCCGCTCACAGCGGCCATTCACCACGATCCGTGATCAGTCAGGTCCCCCGGACCCGACGGTCACGGATGTTCCCGTGTGCGCGCCCCAGGGGGCGCGCGGGAAGCGCGATTCTGGGAGGACGTCAATAGACGTCCTCCCAGAATTAAGCAACCGCTCTGTAGACGTCATTTGTCTATAGAGCGGTTGTTAAGTGGTTAAACCCACAACAGTAAAATCAGTCTGTATATGCAGTAAAGCATGCTTGTTATACTCACTGTGGAACCTAAGGGGTTAATCCTCTGCATTGTTTAAAAAGGCATTTGATCCGGTCTTCACTGATCCTCCCCTTCTTCCACTGTCCTTAATCCTTCTCCTGATAATACAGAGCCTTTGGAGTCGCACTGCACATGCTCAGGTTGGTGTGTATTGCTAGAGAGATTATTTTTTCTCTTGAGAGGGTGTGTGTTATCATCACAGGGCCAAACATCATTATCCAGAAAAATGGTCAGGGGTGCTTCAGCCTCATAGGACACTCAGGTGAGAATTAAATCTTCTCCTACAAGCTTTAACCAGACACCAATAGAAGTCACAAGACTGCTATATACTGCTGATGAGAAAAGGTATTAAGTAGTTCATATTTACTAAAATAATTGCATTTCTATGTTCTGTGTACTGTGGGAGACCAGATATAGTGAATGCAGGGTCCTGGGTTTAGGAACACTTTAAGCTTTCCCCCTAGTCCCTGAAATCGTTTTATTCTCAGGAGGCTATAGCCACAGAGAAAATATATCACTGCCCCCTTCTGTTTTTTCTTTTTCATTCTGAGATGTGACATTATTAACTGGACCTTAATTGGGTTGAAGCATTTTTAAAGCTAAAATGATTTTCACACACTATGAAATAAAAAGTGCTACACTGGTACATAAAGTTTGGGATTGACATGGAACCATACCCTTGTTCAAAGAACATTAAAATAGGTGCATTGACCTTAACACTATGGGGTAGTAACTGAAACAATCAGTTGCAGTATTTTTTATTTAAAGCGGAGTTCCACCCAAAAGCAGAAACTCCGCTTATCTGCTTCTTCCCCCCCCCTCCGGAGCCACATTTGGCACCTTTCGGGGGGGAGGTGGGAGCGGATACCTGTCAAAAACAGGTACCAGCTTCCACTTCCGTGTAGTAGTGCCATGGCGACCTACGTCATTTACAGCCCCTCCTCCTTCCCCCGCTGCCTAGGGGGAGACACACACACATGGGCGTCCGCAGGGAGGGGCAAGGGGGGGCGGGTGCCCCCCCCTGGAATCTTATCTTATGTTTTTAATTGTGGCTGCCTCTGCCTGGCTGGGCTTGTGGCTGGGCTGTCTGCTGCTGCGCAGCAAGCCCAGCCTCCTTCTCCTCCCTCCTGAGTCCTGACTGAGTCACGCTGACTCTGAGCGCAGCAGCGTCAGTGTGACTCGGCCAGCGCGGCCCCGCATCAGCAAGCAGTGAGCCAGTGACGTCAGGACTCAGGAGGAGAAGAAGGAGAGAGAGAAGCCCCAGGCTCCCAGCATTCAGAGCAGAGGAGGATTTTAACTTCCTCGTCTTCTGCTAGCTCCACCCACCTCCTCCCTGTATGCTCTCGGAGCCTGGCATGCATAGGGAGAGAGAGAGCTGCCCGCCTGGAGTGGAGCCAAACCTTTCAAGAGGTAAGTCTAGGTAAAAAAACTAAACAAATTAATCAAAGAACTTATACAGATGGGACTTGTAGTCCTTCAGTTTTGGGGGGGGGGGGGGTTCACACATCCTTAGATATCATCAGGGCAGAGTCCATGCTGCAACTTGTAGTCCTTCACTTTTTGGGGATGTGACCCCCCCAAAACTGAAGGACTACAAGTCCCAGCATGGCAGCATGGGTGACCTTAAAATGTTGCCCCCCCCTGGAAAAAATTCTGCGGACGCCCATGCACACACAAGTCCCAGAAGACAGTGGGGCCATTCAGAAAGCGCAGCGTAACTCATGCTTGCGCAGTAGGAAGCAGGCTGTGAATCCGCAAGGATTCACTTCCTGTTTCCCTTAGTAAGGGTGTCGCATGTGCACCTGAGGCCGATGGATGGGTTGGCTTAGGGTGTCGACATTGCGGGCTCCCTGGACAGTTAAGTGTCCTTATATTAAAATTCAGCAGCATTTGTAGCTGTTGACTTTTAATTTTTTTAATACAGGCTGGACCTCCTCTTTAAGGCAACCTGTGATACAGCAATGTGCAGCTTACATTGCATACATTATCAAACCAAGTTATTGAATATCCTTAAAAGTATTTTCTCTACTAGTGCAGTGTTCTTGTGGTATTTTAGGTTACCCCATCTTCTTGCCAAATGCATTTAGACTATTTTTGCAAAATGTATTTAATCTATTGTTTTTGACTATTTTCTCTTAGGATTATATGTTCTTAGGGTATTGGGAAATACTACATTCATGAAAATAGTCCTTGCATAAGTTAGTCATAGGCCAATCTATACAGTAGCAGAAGCGTACTGCGTGTGTATACTCCTCTTGCACATCCCCGTAGTCCGGTACAATTTTTAGTATTTTCTAAGGTTAATAGGTAGTAAGAAGTGCAATTCATACAGCATATCTGAGAGGTACAGGCTTATGGATTATTAGTTGTTTTTATATATGGTGTTTAAATGCTGAGAATGCACTTTTACATTATTTCAAATAGAGCAGTTACTAAGGCTACAATCACACTGGAATGTAGCATATTCAGGTGATTTTAAAGGCTTGTTTTGTGTGTAGCCGGGTGCTCTGCTGGCTGTGTGCAGCTCTCTATTACTTCTCCCCCTGAGTCTGTGGCCACTCTACCTTCTCTTCCCAGGGCCTCTGTGTTTGCAGAGCAGCTGTGTGAGCTGCTAGCTGCGGGCTGTTTTCCTCCCACCCCTCGCTCCTTCCTGTCAGCATCAGAGAAGCACCGTGTGAATCCTCTACTCTATCTCCCCCTGTCCTCATGGCAACGTAGATGGACCAATCAGGGGAGATTGGTGGAGGTTCATGGGAACTGTAGTCCTTAAAGGGGTGCTGCGCAATTCAAGTCAATGGAGGCTAATGGAGATGCAGACTTCAATACCCAGTTTTCTCTGTACAACAGAGGGACAGAACTTTTCCTGGTCAATTCTGGAGAGATCTGGGTCTTTTGTTGGAGGAAGCCAAGCTGTAAAGGCATACAGCCTTTGCTGGGATTGTGCAGACTCCAGGGGCCATAGGAGCTTGTGTCAAGGGGGGCCGAGAGTGCAGAGTTATCACTGAGGGTGTCTGTGTCTAAACCAGAGACCATGGACTGAAACACCGAATGTTCTCCCACCATGCTGGGACCCAAAGCTGAAAGGAGGGATAGCCAGGGAGGACCTGATCTTGAGGGCTTCGACTCCTGGGACAACTAACTACCAAGCATATGGGACAGGACCTTTTGCATGCCAGGAGTAGTGAGCGGAACTACAAAGCTTAATCCCTTGCTGCACACAGTTAGTGCAATATTGAGACTGCTCCTTACTTAGCAGCCCCCCAGCCATCCATTTCAAACTCTTAAAGGGGCAGATTTGCGTGCACCACCTTACTAAAAGGCCCCGATGTTAACTGGCTAATGCTGACAATTAGGTGCCAGGTACTTTGCAGTCACTTCCAAGGGTACCCCTTTTGTCAGAAAAGTTTACACCCACCCACTATTTGGGGCTGTATGTACAATGTACACACAAGGACCGTTATTTCTTTGGGTTAGTTAACGCCTATACTTTTAAACCCTGTTTGCATAAATTAAAATTGAGTTTAGTATTACTACAGTTCAGTTGATTGCCATCTTATGGGTCAGTGTTCACATTACCTGGTACTGCATCTTTAAATTGCCTGTTTGTTGATTCATTCATAGTTTAACTGAATTGCCAGTCAGTCTACTATTCAGTTGCTTGTGGTCTACTTTCTGTCCATTATTATAGAGTGGTAGCTTACTAACATTTTAAATTACACAGGTGTGTCAGTGGGGTCTGAGCAGCTTAAAAAGTCATGGTGGAACAGGGAACCCATCATATCCATCAGCTCCTGTGGGGGTAAATGCTCCATGTGTTTTTTGCACACTTTTTGTTTGTTTAGAAGCAATATGCCATACAGAAGCTTCTTTGGAGCAGAATTGCACTTTAATGGCTCTACAAACTTTTATTATTGGAGCACCTGAAAATGTACATAAAGCATTATTGTGTGTTTTTTTTCAGGTGCTTCCATTAAAGGCTATTCGGCTAGAAACCTCTAAATTTGCCAGAATGGAAGCTTGTGTACATTCTTGAGAGACAGGCATCTGAGCACTCAT
The DNA here is from genome assembly GCA_018402905.1 of Glandirana rugosa. Lineage (NCBI taxonomy): Eukaryota > Metazoa > Chordata > Amphibia > Anura > Ranidae > Glandirana > Glandirana rugosa. The sequence goes on from BLSH010284679.1 coordinate 185,470, forward strand.
GTGTAGGCACCATGTAAAACAATGGGGTATTTAATGTTGAGTGTTTTGATGCTTCAATGTGTGAATGGGGCACAATAATTGAATTCTTCTGATGTTCAGGTAGAATCAAAATATTTCTGCTCAGTTATTAACCTACAGTCATCACTTATTGCTCTCTGTGGAGACTAAAACAGTATGCACATTTCTTTACTATCCTCCTGCATGCATGGCACATTTTTTTTTTTCATGGATACCTTTTTTTCACAGGTTTTTCTGGTCATGTGACCTCACTGGCTTTATCCAGTAGTGGATGGGTCCTGAGTGCATTAGACTAGAGATTGGCACAGCATAATGACTTGGTGCTGTTCTTTGCAAGATTCTCCTGTGAGTCCAGAGCAGCTTGATGACCCAAACAGGTTAGCTCTTGAAAATTTGGGCTCACAGTCAGTGGGTTGAGTAATGCTGGAAGTAATTCATCATGTAAGACAGTGGTTCTCAACTCCGGTCCTCGGGACCCACCAACAGGCCAGATTTTAAGTATTACCTTGGGGAGATGCAGACCAGAATACTGCAATCACTGAGCAGCAAATGATATCACCTGTGATGTATTTCAGTTATCCTGCAAACCTGGCCTGTTAGGGGGTCCCGAGGACCGGAGTTGAGAACCACTGATGTAAGAGGACAGGAGATGGGTGAAAGGAGCAGTGAATATATAGGGGACAGCGCTGGAGAGGAGGTACATTTTTTTATTTTAATAATTCTTGGCTCCTTACAGCACTACAAGCTGGTGAATTGGATCTTAAAGCACTAGAGCAGGATAGCTGCTCCTTTCTACATATGTCCCTATGGGTTGTGCAAATAAAGGTGCACCATATCAATCATGGCCATAGAACTGAACACAGTGTTGATTTACTAAAGGCAAATAGACTGTTCCCTACAAGGAAATTTGCCCCAGAGCTTAGTGAATGTGGTGAAGATTCACTTTGCAAAGAATACCATATCACATGCAAGGAATTTGCTCGCATATGTTTGGATGATGGAAGTCAGCAGAGCTTAAGTCCATTCATCAATCTTTGTGGAAAATCCCCTTGAAAAGGGCAACTTCGCTTGCAAAGTGAGTAGCTCTTTAGTAAACCAATCTCGGTGAATCCCAACTAATGCTAGCTGTCATTTAACTGTGATTACCTAAGAAAGCAGCATGGCACAAAAACTGTTTTGCCACTAAAAGCCTCCCTCAACGAAAAGGCATGGACATAATGGAAATCATTACTGCCAATAAAAATTGTCCACCCTAAAACACTACATTACAGGTCATTGTGATAAAGTCCTGCATGCTGCATGTTAGTGCCAAGACCTCTATTGTGACATTAACCACTTCAGGCCCGGACGGATTTCCCAGTTCAGGACCAGAGCACTTTTTTGCGATTCGGCGCTGCATCGCTTTAACTGACAATTGCGTGGTCGTGCAACGTTGTACCCAAACGAAATTTGCGTCCTTTTTTTCCCACAAATAGAGCTTTCTTTTGGTGGTATTTGATCACCTCTGTGTCATTTCTGATCATTGCTATTAACAAAAGAGGAGTGACAATTTTGCAAAAAAAAAAAAACAACAGTATTATCTTACTTTTTCCTATAATACATGTCCAAAAAAAATATAAAAAAAATTTTTTTTCATCGGTTTTGGTCGATTTATATTCTTCCTAATATTTTTGGTAAAAAAAATTGCAATCGGCGTTTATTGATTGGTTTGCGCAAAAGTTTCCGCGTTTACGAATGATGAGAATTAATTTATGGGGTTTTTATTTTTTTTTTAATATTTTGGTGGCGATCTGTGATTTTTAGGGCTACTGCAATATTGCAGCAGACATGTTGAACCATTTTGACACTTTTTTGGGACCATTAGCATTTATACAGTGATCAATGCTATGAAAATGCATTGATTACTGTGTAAATGCCATTGGCAGTGAAGGGGTTAACTTGCAGGGGGAGCTCTAAGGGTTAACTGTGTTCCCTCAGTGTGTTCTAACTGTATGGGGGCTGGGCTGGCTGGAGGAGGGGAATGCTCATGGCTCCCATATACAGGAAGCCTGTGATCACAGCCCTTCCCCCTCTGTCTGAATGGAGATTCATGTTTACATACAGGGACCCCCGTTCTTTCGCTCCGGGGGGTAATCGTGGGTAACCGGCGGACATCGAGTCCGCCGTACCCGCTCCCTGGCCCCCCTGGAACACAGTGAACGTGCCTTCGGCAGTGCGCGCTCACAATACTCGTTCTCGTGGCCGCCGTCATAACGAGCCAAGTTGCCGCCGTCAAACCACGGCGGGCGGTCGGCAACTGGTTAAATTGAAATGAGTGTGCTTTAAAAAAAAATATATATAATTTGTTAGGAATTCTTGTTAGTGTTTGAGTCTTGTCCAACATGAAGCACTTTGTACTAATAATGGAAAATTATGGGAAAAAAAAGGAATAGAAATGACTAAAGACTTTTGACCATAATCACAAAACGAACATCCTACCCCATGACCCGCTGTCATGAGAGGGTTAAAACTACATTTAGAAATGTTGTGACTGTGTACACATGGACCATAATGTGTTTTTGCCATTCTTCTTTAAAGTATATGCAAACCCAATCAATAAAATCTCATTTAAGTGTTAGCATATTAAAACTTATCAGAAGTCATTTTCTAATATCTTTAAAGTGATTGTAAAGCAAAAATGGTTATTTAAAAAAAATAACAAACCTATTATATGTACCTGCTCTGTGCAGTAGTTTTGCATAGAGCCACTCGATCCTCCTCTTCTCAGTTCCCCTGCTGGCACTCTGAGCCCCTCCCCCTTGCTGAGTGCCCCCATAGGAAGCCATTTGCACTCGTGCCTGCTCACTCCCGAGCTAGCTCTCTGCATTCATAAGACACAGAGAGCATGGCTCAGCCCTGCCCCCTGCTTCTGCCTCACTGCTGCTGCATCTCAGCCAGTCAGGTGGGAGAAACCCAGAAGAGATTCGGGTCTCGTGCACATTGCTGGATCGATGTCAGGCTTAGGTATGTATTAGGGGGGCTGAGGGCAGTGCTGCACACTTAAGGTTTTTTACCTTCATGCATAGAATGCATGAAGGTAAAAACACCTTCAGCCTTTACAACCACTTTAAATCTTCAGCTTTCGTTAAAATAATACCTGGTGATCCTGCCATGAAAGTCCCTGTACAAAACACCTTCTGTTATGGGATGACATTCCATGTCACCGTTCCCAGTGAGCTTCCAATGGAGACTACAAGTGGCGATTTCATTACACTTTATGCAGGTATGGTCCACTGTTGTCATCATCAGGACAACCAACCTGAGAATTGCGGCGCAGCCAATGGAGTGCATGTAGACAAGAACTGGGTGCAAAGAAGAGCATCAGTAGCACACAGATGAGAAAAGAATAAAAAAAGTGGCAATTCTTTTTGTGTGCAATTTTTTATAATGCACAGGGCTTTGGCAAACTAAATGCTATTAAATTGAGGGGTAACCTCTCATATGTAGAGTATTTAATTGTTTTAGAGTTGTGTTCTTTCCTCTTCGTTTCTTACCATGTATTTCTTCTTTTGTTCTTAGTGGCAGTCTACTTGTTTTGTTCATTGTGCAACATTTTAATTAAGATGACACAGGACAGTGTTAATAAACACTGCATCTGAAAAGAATACAATTTAATTATAAAAAGGCTGTCTCATTTACTTTCCTATAATTATGTAACCAAGTCAAAGCCAGTCCTTAAAATATAGCAGGATTAAGATCAGAAGATAATACGTTGTTTAGAGGAATTAGTGGACTTTGCATATCAATGTGTGTTGCTTTTGTTCATCCTAGTGGCTATCGACAGCAGAGGATGCACACTACCCCAGAGGAATCAGCTCCTCCAGACACAAGGAGTGCACTGTTCACTTATCTCTTAGAGCCTTGGATTGGCCAGACAAAGAGTATCTGTAATATGTTGTGTGATTAGAACATCCTTATGTCCCTGCTCTGCTGGGTGAGTTTTCACCCTCTACTGTATAATGCTTTAGTGACTTTCAATTAAATCATTGGGGGTTTTGCTTTATCTTCTTATGGATTGCAACTGTTAAAAGGGCATTTTAGTAAGCTGAATCTCGAAAAGTCCCTGTCATTGTCTAGGGCAGCCTTTCTCAACCTTTTTAAGCTGAGGGAACCCTTGCAATATTTTTCAGCTCTTGGGGAACCCCCACTTAAGGGGAATAGGGGGTGCCACCAAAGCGGAGGTGAATAATGCAGCACAAGATGCTTTTTATTTACACCTCCTGAGGCACCATTAAAAAAAATGTCTGAATTTGAGTTTTAACCTCCCTGGCGGTATTCCCGAGTGTGGCTTGGGGTGGATTTTCTGTACCAAGAGCGTTAACCCTGAGCCACACTCAGGATCGCATCGCTGGATCAGGGCAAAGTTACTTACCTTGTCCCCTGGATCCAGCAATGTCCCCCCGCTGTGTCAGCGCGCTGTCTTCCGCCCGGTGCCTCTGTGTGACGGGCTCCGTTCCCTGCAAGCGTCACGTCGCACGAGGGCGGAGACCGGCGGGAAATTCAAATAGTGAAACTCACAGTAAACTGTAATCTGTAAGATTGCATTACTGTATCAAATCATTTCACATCCTCTTTGTCCCTAGTGGTTTGTCCAGTGCCCTGCATGCACTTTTATATTATATATGCCATTCTTTCTGCCTGGAAACTTGAGAAAGTCCAAGGCATGCAAAAAAAAAAGCATCCCTTTACGTGGTTTTTGATCAGCTAGAAAACACTGATAGTAAATAAGAATCATTTGCAGAATTGAGTAATACTGATTTGTGGGGAAATTCGTCATCAGACAGTGAAAGTGACGACAGCGACAATCCTGCAAATGAGCAAATTTCAGTGTTTTTGATTTGATTACATTATTGAATACATTTTATTACTATGATGTTATTATTTTTGATAATTATTTATCGTTATTTATTATATTATAATTTATGATTTGGTGTTTCAAACTTTATCATACCCTGGATGTCTACTAGACTCTTGTTTGGACAGATTTAAGTGAGTTATTCCTAATAATTACAGGCCTACAATATAAAATGCCAAATTTCAGTGCAAAACAATGTAAGGTTTTTAGATGCAAAAATCTGACATAATCATACCGCCAGGGAGGTTAAATTGTCAAATGGCTAAACCTCTACTGTCCACTGATATTCTGGCATTTAAGTGTTGAATGGCAGACTGTGGGTCTTGTGGTCTGTATTGGAAAGGCTTCACCTTGACTTTACACATGTCAAGGTGCAATGTACAGCTTAGGGGGCTCCACAGGGATTATTTTGAAGACTAACACAGGCACTTGCCAGGACCACTGGAACACACGGCACTTCTCTTGCCTTAGAAATGTTTTATGCTAGATCAGGTTAATTTTAATGTGGAACTCTGGGTAAACAACTTAATATCAGAAATATATACCCTATAACCTTCTTCTTATGCAATCCTGTTAATTGCATGTACATATCTAAAGGGTAGGTGTGTCAACGTTTTGTTTACTTGATCATTTCCTAACAGTTGAGAAATAAGGGAACAGCAGCACATGAAACGGTCATCCCTTTACTCAATTCTCCTACTCAATCCTATTGTTGGATATGTAGCACTATAACATCTATCCATACAGTAAACTTTCCTACTGCTACAAATAATAAATTGGGTAAGACGGGGATCGAATCGGCACCACATCCAATAGTGTTACATAAACAATATATCCTCACAGGATTCTCCTCTGTAACAACGTGTGTTATAACACCTGAAGTCTCCGAGGGGGGAATTGGCCATCACTGGGATCCACACTTCCTCCCTATTTGGGTCTATATACATTTACCTAATGGTTAATAACCCTATTGATGCCCCTAAATTTAATAGGCATTGCCCAATTGCAAATATATTGGACTTATAGGTCGATCCTATTTTTGATATATTCATAACATCAGGTAATTTTCTGTGATTTCATATGCATTTATATGGACACATGTCTCCTTAGTATATGCATGTATATACATGTTCTAGAATGATGGTATTTATATTATATTACTATTTTAAATAACCTTACTCCCCTCTGTGGTCACATTCAGCCTCTTGGGCTTACAAGTTTTTTGAACGTTTCCAAGCTTGAACGTACCTTTGGATTTTGTTTACTGCTAATTTTTGAAATAGCTTCAGAATTTTTGGTGGGTCCATTTTGTTAATAATATGAATTGTATTTCTACAAACTATGACAAAGAATATGTTCAGTATTGACCATACCTACTATACTTACTGTATGTATTTTCTGCAAAGTATATTTTACTGATGTATCATGTGCTTTCTCTACCTATAGTATTCACCAAATTACAGCGCCTCTTAGCCTCCTGAAGAAGCCTACCTTGGCGAAACATGTAGAGCATGTGCAGCTGTACTGCTGTATGATGATATTGAGTATCTTTCATAATTTACTTATTTTATGATATTCACTTTTTAATCATGTATAAATAAAGACATTGAATTTTACCTTTGAGTACTAACTCTTGTCTTTGCACCTAAAGAGTCATATTTTCCTCTTTATATTCTTAATTTCCTACTGCTACCAGGGAGTCTTACTCCTCGTGTTAAAGGGGAAGTCAGTCTCTCTGATATAACATATATTAAGATCCAATGAGGAGTGAGACCCCATCAAAATGATCTGGCCACTGGCCAATTTCTCAACAGTAACATAGTGACATTTTTGTTAGGCACCCAAAGGCACTGGCTTAACCATTACTGCAGGGCTTGGTAACAATTGAGATGTTTATGGGTTTCTTTAGACCTCAGCACACACACCCTGTTTCAGAAAGAATATTCAGGCATGACCAGATAACAGCAAGCTATGTCATCACTGGAAATTATTTAAAGAAAGAACTTTCAGCCACTGAATCATTTACACATGTTCAACTTCTAATGTCTATGTGGTCAGTTGGCTTTCAAATATGTGAAACTTCTGTGTTGGTGAATAATTATGTTGACTTTATGTCTGTACATTGTTCCACATTTGCAGCAATATATACAGTATGTTATAGCTGCTGATTTTTTTTTTAGCTTATATCAAATACCAACAACCAGCTTGATAAAATAATGATTTATTTTATGGATGATGAAACACTACCATGCCACATCCTAACTTTCTTTCTACAAAAATTAAGGACAGCAATTGAAGATTTTACATACCAAGGTACACCTTGTCACCCAATGAAATAGCAAAAATGTTAAAACCATTAGTCTTCATTTGGCATCTTATTTGTATTTATTTTTTATGACCTTTCACCATTTTTTTGTAATGTACCGAAAAAATATCCACTGTAATCAAAATGACTTACAGATAGTCTATTGTCCAATGTGACATAAATAACAGTGACTAACATTCAAAACTTTAAGATAAAAGCAAAAGTGTAAAATGACAAAAAAAAAAAAAAGAACATAGGAACAACATTATTACATCTTTTCCCAGATTGGATGTGAGTCTACTAACATTACTATGTCAAAAATGTTAGAAACCGGCATCAACATTCAAGCTGTCAAACAAAAAAAAAAAAGAAAACAGAAAAATCATGATTAGCTGTTTTTAGACTGAAATTTAAAGCTAACGGTTTAGCAAAGGGTGATGTCTGACTGCATGCGGAACACAATACTAAAAAGCAATTGGCGTTGTCACAAATAGATGACGTACATTCCGTATTTACAAATTCATATATACATCATTAATACTGGCAGTAAATTTGGTTGGATCATTAATAATCTGATATCAATTTAAAGCCAGCATATCATGTTAATTGTCAATCTGGATGTCTGTGTATTTTCCTTTAACTGAAAAAAAGGTTCAAAGTCCTAAACTAAAATCAACAGCAAACACATTTTGGAGTCCGATCAACAGAAAGATGCAATAAACATGATTTATTAAATCAGTTATTGAGTGAATGCTTCTGATTATAAATAACCCAATTTTCTAAAGATTCACTGATCTGAGCTTTTCAAAGTGTTTGTTTTCAGGAGTAAATGTAGTTTAAACCAAATGTAAATTTCAGCAACAAAACTGGGTACATCTTTAAGCTGTTTTAAGTAGGAATTTTGTCTAGATTTTGCATTAACCATAGAAAATTGAGTACTGTCCATGATACTTTTTATATTTGCACTAACATACAATTTTTTTAGGACAAGCTTTCAGGGTTTGTCCCTTTCTTCAAGGTCTAAGCAGTACCCTGAAAGCTTGTCCTGAAAAATTGTTTTAGTGCAAATAAAAAAATGTATCACGGACAATACTCAATTTTCTCTGTCAATTGCACTAATATGGCTACAATCACCTCAAGCATTAACCATAGAATGCATTTTAACTGTTTTGTTTCTCTGTGGTCCGTAACCCATATGACCACATTAAACACCTACTAATTCTGCTCCCTGCTATTGAATGGAGTACCTCTAAGACTTATTATGCATGTGCCTGATGGTGAAAGGATATTTATACCAAAGAAAGAATGTATTATATTGCAGCTTACCAGTCCTTAGATGTGGTGGCTGTATAAGTTTCCTTTTTTCAAGCTGAGAACATTTTCACCAAGTACAGAAAATACCTGTTGACTTTACCAGAAATGCAGTGTCCTTGTAACGCTCTCTGAATTAAATTGAAATGTCAAACATTGTTGTCTTCCTTCCACAGTATCTTCTGTAATTTTCCCCATCCCTGTCTCAGGTAATGGAGATGAAGATGTGTTTGTAGTCCTATTTTACGATGACAACCATGCTTGCCTCCATATAAAATAAAGAACATAAAGCCTAAAAAAGAAAGTGAATGTAGCCACCACATCTAAAGACTAGCAAACTGAAATGTATGAAATGCTTGTTTTTGGGTTTATATACACTTTAAATCGAACTTGCGAGGCAAAAATTCAGAAGCTGCCATTACTGACTTGGCCCAAACTGAAAGTATTATATTGTTTTACGTAGCCAGTGTTCAGACTTTTGTTGTATTGTTTCCTCAGTTGAAGGTAGGTACTGCGGAAGTTTATTGACATAAATACCTAACACAGTCCAAATGCTCCATGTGACATTCAGATTGAGTATCAGCTTCCTTACTTAAAATGTAAGGGCACTTCGCAGTCACCTAAAATATATGCTAAATTCATTTCAACACCAATGATATGATGGTAACTTTAGCTTAATGTGATCTGAAATATAAAAGAGGAGAATTTTAGAAACTGTTTTACAGATGGGTTGTTTCGGGGATTCTATAAATGTCAGATGACAGTTACATGTTAGGAATCAATGAAACCACCAAAAGATCTTTACTTCAAATAATGCAAACATGACCAACAAAGATGGTATCTCACCAGCCATTCATGCATGCAGCACATAGCCACCTTCATTATCCCTTTTCATTCCTAGACAACCTCTTTTAAACTGCAGGCTCTCTTCTTTAATGTATGGATTAGTGTAGGCTGGAAGAATAGTAAGATCCATTATTTATGCTTTCCGTTTTACGTATGAATACTACCCTGTCTTCGTTATTTCACAACCTGCCAATTAGGACGGAGCGAGAAAACTGCAGTGTACCTATCTTATATTCTGCATTGAAGCAGAAGCAGGTGTAAACTTGAATAGTGATTAAAGCAATTTAACACAATTATTCCAATTTTCTAAAAAAAACATTAACACAGCAGGTATTTTTAGTTCTTGTCATTCACACAACACCAGTTTTCACAACCCATTTAGGATTATAGAACTCAAAATAAAACAGGACTTTAAATAGGGTGACGTTACATAAAAGGATTGTTAACAGTTGCTGACTGAACCCTTCATTATAGCTTATTCTATTGGAATTAAATGATAAATAAATCATAATTTATAATTACGGTACATATAAATGGTATATATGTAAATTTGAGTACATTTCTGCAGTGAAAACCACATCCTTTCAAAGTGATTTTCCAACGATGAGTAGACACTGGCAAGTTGTATATCTCACAGGCATCACAGATTCTACATGTAAGATCCAGTCACGCCCATCCTTGTCTTTTCACCCACCAAGGAAATTATGTCATACTCTGTTGAAATATACCATTAAAACTAAATCACAGCAGTTTCTTATAATTTAAAGGGGGTGTCTACCATGTGTTCTTCATTATGACATGGTGTCTTACACTTCCTACTGCAAGAGTAAACATTGGACCATTGAATGAAAAGCTAGGGCATGGGTGGGGGGATAGTAGGGTTGCCTGAAACTACAATCCATTCACTGGACAAAACCATGCAATCTGCCTGGCTGTGGGCAAAAACTTTACTTCTGTCCAGATATCCTCACTCTCATTTTCTACCAGACATGTGAAGAATGAAAATCTCACTCCTCATTAGAAAAACCGGAAAAGGTAAGCATATCTGGGAACTCACATACGCAGATCTCACTACAGCAGAGTCCAAAGGAGGAATCCACCCAGCAGCATCTATGTTTTTGGTAGATTGTGTTACATTTTGGAGAAATGTAACACCTTCTCTTGGCTGCATAATGTCCATATCTAGAGACAAATCCTGGGAGGGATCTTGCTGCCCTTCTGCATCTGGCTTTAACTAAAGCAATGCTTTGGATGGACTTGGCCTTTAAAGTGGTTGTCGTGACAACCACTTTAACCTACAGGTAAGTCTATAATAAGGCTTACCTGTAGGTGCCCTGCATATCTCCTAAACCTGTACGGTTTAGGTGATATACAGTGTACTGCTGTTGCTGACGTCAATCGGCACATGCGCAGTGAAGAAACGGCCTTCATGCCGTTCCTTCACTGTGATTGTGTTGTGAGTGGCGGCTCCCGCGCGCATGTGCAGGAGTGACATCACGTGACTCCAGCCAGTCACAGAGCCGGAGTCGCGGCCCTGGAAGGAAGAGGGGCTGAAGATGGAGGCTGCCTGCACAGGGGACATTGCTGGACATCGCAGGCTTCGTTTGCAGGTAAGTGGCACATAATGGGCTACTATGCCCATTATGCTTCTACTTTGCAGGGGAATATTAAGGAAGTAAGCCCCATCAGGGTTTACTTCCTCTTTAAATGTTTATGACATATGTGGACAAACACATTTTTAAATTTGTTCTAGGACAAAAATAAATAATAAATAGCAACTTGTCAGTGCAAGGGTTATATAGTTATTATTTTAGTATATATAAAATGTACATAAGAAATTAAAAAGAAAATGAATATATATTATTGTTTTTTGGAGAATTGCTTTAGTTGCAATCAGACTTTTTGTCCTGCAATATTATGCTACTCTCAAAACGATCTGCCTCTTTATATTACTGCATACAAGGACTTGATTGCCAACAATGTAAAGATAGGGCTGAATTTATACTCCTTGATCTCTCGGGCCACTTGTCCTGTATTGCCCTCCTCCTACCCCATTACACGAACTAAGCCTCAGTATCATGCTAGCAAGCTCATTTATCATAGCCAAAAAAATCACGCTTAGGTCAGGGATGAAAGATTGTTTGCCCATTCTTTGTCAGCACCACCTAGAATCAACAACTAGAAGAGATGGACAAAGTGTGGGCAGTTTGGTCATACAGTCCTGCTCACCATTATTGGCACCCCTTCATGTTTTGCATAACTGAGTGAATGTCTTCAGAAATAAATGGAAATGTACCAAATTTATATCAGCAGGATCTTACCACTCGTCCTGACATACTGGTTTGACGGGTGTGAAACAGGTAGAGAAGATCAACAACTAAGATCCACCACGACTGTTTCTTACCCGTTTGTTAGAAAGTAGGGACTGGATTCGCACTAAAAAAACCGATACTATTTACTCGAACGATCGTACTATGACTCCGAATCAAGCACATTACCCCATCCTCCTCCCGTTATGTCCTGTTCACCGGGCTCTCTAGTTCCTCATATTTAAGTCGGGATAGAAATGTAACAACCGTTAGTTCAGGAACATACGTCATTATATTTCTCCGTCTAGCAAAACTCTCATCGTATTATAACGTCCTGTTTTTCAGACTAACGTTGATTTCG
>BLSH010284679.1:198235-245754 GCA_018402905.1 Glandirana rugosa
AAGGGAGAAGTACACACTGTTACCATTTCTGTTTCCTCGACAGACTGCTGTGGTCTTTACGATAATAAACGTTCGGGTTCTGGAGGTTTCCCATATTCCGGTAGAGGTTTCTGGAACGGAGGTCTTGGGCTTGCAAATAATAGCATTTCTGGTGTCGTCAGACAGCTCCTTTGTCTTTACCATTGTCACACATGAAGAGGGAATAACAGGTGGCTTTTTATAAAACCAAAATGTTCATTTATTGGCTAATTTGGGTCACATGGGTGGAGGCAATTCATCACAGGTGATCCTCATTTGAGATCTGCAACAGGTGAGCCAAATTGGGTTTCCATACTGATTTGCAGCAAAGGGTGCCAATACCACTGACAAGGCAAGCATTATGGTTTTCTCTGTTTTCCTCATAATGTTTATCTTTTTAAATGTTATTTATCATTTACAGTTTTTTGTCAAACACAAGCTATCTGTAGTAATATGTTGGTTAATTTGATACATTTCCTTCAGTAGATATTCCACAATATGTACATAAACTTCATGGGTGCCAATAATGGTGAGCAGGACTGTATGTAGGCATATATAAACTAGTCCACCAACAAAAATGCACAAACTGTGCAGAGACCACAATAAATACCCAAGTACACTCCACTGGGAAGCAAGATGGTTGTCTAAATTCTTCAGCAATGTGTGGGTTGCTGTTTGCCACCCCTGGCAGCCTTGTCACCACATACCATGGCTTAAAGAGTAACTCAACTTTTGTTGAGAAAAAAAACATAGCCCCCTGGGTGATCTATGTACATTACAAGTAAGGAAAAACAGGAAGGGGGAGGCACTGACCTGAGTGTAGTATTAAAATGATGACTTTAATAGCATAAGATTAAAAACACTTACAAGATGATGGAAGATACATGCTCAAGGTAAAGTGCAGTCCTGACATTCCACATGGCTCTGCGGGTCCCACCGCGGTTCCGGCTAACGGCTAACTGGAAAGGATTCAGCAGCTGGCTGGAATGGATCACAGTGTTTCTCTAGGAACCAGGAAGCTCCATGCTGACCAGCATGGACCGAGGAACAGGAAGTGATGTCACCGGCTTCTGATTGTACCAGGGCAGGGCTGGAATCTTGTCAATCAGTGCTGCAGTGTGAAAGGCTTAGCCTTTCACACTGCTTCACCTTTCACACTGCAGCACTGATTGACAAGATTCCAGCCTTGCCCTTGTCCAATCAGGCGCCAGTGACATCACTTCCTGTTCCTCGGTCCATGCTGTTCAGCGTGGACCTTCCTGGTTCCTGGAGAAACACTGTGATCCATTCCAGCCAGCTGCCCAATCCTTTCCAGTTATCCGGAACAGTGGTGGGACTCACAGAGCCCTTTACCTTGATGAGCATGTATCTTCAATCATCTTGTAAGTGTTTTTAATCTTATGCTATTAATGTCATAATTTTAATACTACACTCGGTCGGCGCCTACCCACTCCCTGTTTTTTCTTACATGTCTTACAGAGTTCTGGATACACTCTGAAGGATGGCTGCCTTCCATTTTAACCCTTAACACCCCTCTTCTTTTTAACCACCATACTTATGAATGCATCGCCTTCCAGCTATTACAGCCACTGACTATACCATTTGGGATTACTACATTTGGAGCACCGGATAACTATTGATTACACTATGCACATTACAAGGATTATAAATTTATAACAACTTTGTTGCAGATTACTTTTGTTATTCTGAAGTAATCCCTGTTTGTTTCTCTGTGCTGAGTGCATCTAATGAAAGTGGTTTCATAATTAACTATCAGCTGTGCAGCTGCAGAGCACTAATGAGGAAAGCCTCTGGGCCTGCATCCCTTTAGATGTGTTCCTATTAGGAGTATCTCACCAATAATGACATTTTTGTTGCAGTAGATGCCTGAAACCTGACTTGTATCTTAGGCAGACTTCTGGGAAAATTGGTGAGCCGATCACACAAGCAGGAAATTATGTTTCTGGGGAGTGGTCGGTACACATTCTGTGTACAGAACAACTCCAAACAGCCATATTGCATTGCATTTATAGAAAATTACAGCAGCTACAATTGAAAAGGAAAATTAGTTTGTAATAACATTCAATTACAATACGACTTGTATCGCAGTTGTACACACTATATTATTTTTTCTTTATTTGCTATTTTTTTCCCACAAAAGTGGAGTTATCCTTTAAGCATGGCTAAGCTAAATTCTGAAGCTATTATCTCTACTTGTTTATAAGACACTATATATACACAGTATCGCACAAAAGTGAGTACACCCCTCACATTTTTGTAAATATTTTATTACATCTTTTCATGTGACAACACTAAATAAATTATACTTTGCTACAATGTAAAGTAGTGAGTGTACAGCTTGTATAACAGTGTAAATTTGCTGTCCCCTCAAAATAACTCAACGCACAGCAATTAATGTCTAAACCACTGGCAACAAAAGTGAGTACACCCCTAAGTGAAAATGTCCAAATTGGGCCCAATTATTCATTTTCCCTCCCCAGTGTCATGTGACTCATTAGTGTTACAAGGTCTCAGGTGTAAATGGGGACTAGGTGTATTAAAGTTGGTATTATCACTCTCACTCTCTCATACTGGTCACTGGAAGTTCAACATGGCACTTCATGACAAAGAATTCTCTGAGGATCTGAAAAAAAGAATTGTTGCTCTACATAAAGATGGCCTAAGCTATAAGAAGATTGCCAAGACCCTGAAACTGAGCTGCAGCACAGTGGCCAAGACCTTACAGCGGTTTAACAGGACAGGTTCCACTCAGAACAGGCCTCACCATGGTCGACCAAAGGAGTTGAGTGCACGTGCTCAGCATCATATCCAGAGGTTGTCTTTAGGAAATAGATGTATGAGTGCTGTCCGCATTGCTGCATTGGTTGAAGGGGTGGGGGGTCAGCCTGTCAGTGCTCAAACAATACGCCACACACTGCATCAAATTGGTCAGCATGGCTGTCGTCCCAGAAGGAAGCCTCTTCTAAAGATGATGCACAAGAAAGCCCAAAAATAGTTTTCTGAAGACAAGCAGACTAAGGACATGGATTACTGGAACCATGTCCTGTGGTCTGATGAGACCAAGATACATTTATTTGGTTCAGATGGTGTCAAGCGTGTGTGGCGCCAACCATGTGAGGAGTGCAAAAACAAGTTTGTCTTGGCTACAGTTAAGCATGGTGGTTGGAGTTTCATGGTCCGGGGCTGCATGAGTGCTGCTGGCGCTAGGAAGCTACAGTTCATTGAGGGAACCATGAATGCCAACATGTACTGTGACATACTGAAGCAGAGCATGATCCCCTCCCTTCGGAGACTGGGTTGCAGGGCAGCATTTCATCTTGATAACGACCCCAAACACACCTCCAAGACGACCACTGTCTTGCTAAAGAAGCTATATATATATATATATATATATATATATATATATATATACTCTCCTACTGTACCTTACGGGTCAAACCATGTCGGGATGTACCAAAGTTTTCTCAATGTCTGTATAACCATTTCATGTGGAACATTGTTTACTACGTATTGTTTTTACTGCTGTACTGCTGATCAATAAAAATAATATTTTTTACTCCATAACCACCAGCCGTCTTACCTCATCTAAAGTCCCAAACCTTCCTTCTCTCTACAATGCTAAAGAAGCTGAGGGTAAAGGTGATGGACTGGCCAAGCATGTCTTCAGACCGAAACCCTATAGAGCATCTGTGGGGCATCCTCAAATAGAAGGTGGAGGAGTGCAAGGTCTCTAACATCCATCAGCTCCATGATGTTGTCATGGAGGAGTGGAAGAGGAAGGCATCCTGTGAAGCTCTGGTGAACTCCATGCCCAAGAGGGTTAAGGCAGTGCTGGAAAAAAATGGTGGCCACACAAAATATTGACACTGTGGGCCCAATTTGGACATTTTCACTTAGGGGTGTACTCACTTTTGTTGCCAGCGGTTTAGACATAAATTTACACTGTTATACAAGCTGTACACTCACTACTTTACATTGTAGCAAAGTGTAATTTCTTCCGTGTTGTCACATGAAAAGATATCATTAAAATATTTACATAAATGTGAGAGGTGTACTTACTTTTGTGAGATACTATATATATATATATATATATATATATAGATAGAAACTTTACATAAAAAATAGAGTATTTATTTTCTTTTGCACTCTATATAACTATTTTGCTTATGTCTATATCCTTTCCTGACACTAATTTTCCATAATGTGCATCAATAGTATTTCAGTTATCTAGAAATATTGGTTTGTCCTGTCTCTTTTACCTGTCAGTGCCTTGACAGTTGATGATGGTCAGTAAAACCAGCAGTACAAAATGTCAATTGCATATTGATTGCATGGCCCGATGAAACTTTGTATCAGTTGTACCATTGTACGAGTCTGCCTAGTGGATTTTACTAGCGGATCTGTAGTCATAATATATTTAATAAATTGATAATTACATTGTCTAGCTGCCTGCAGGTTGTAACTGATTTAATTTGCAGCACCCCAGAGGCCAGAAACCTGTAATTATTAATTATTCAAATTAAAGTCAACATCCAGAGTCATGGGCTCAAGCCTAATCCTCTTGTACCTAACTATTGGTTAATGAGGCCACTGACCCTTCCAGTTAAAGGCTGATGGGAAGGTAGGAGTGGAACCCAAGTCCACAGCAACTGCACACTACTTACCTTTAAGAATAACCCAGGTTTTGAGGATTCTCAGATACCCTAGAAGGAAGCAGAACAATGTGCACATACCTAGAGATGCATAGCATGAAGTGTAAGTGGAAGTTTACCAAGAACATAAATAGCTATAAGTATAAAAATAAAAAAGTCTGCTTCTAATAGAGCTTGAATTATAACCTATTTTATTTTATTATTATTATATTTGTATATGTATTTCCGAAGCTGGGAGGGCTGCCAATATTCAAACAAGCTGAGCTCAAAATCCAGCAGCCAGAACACTGGCTGTGAGTTCCTATCCTGCTCTAAAGTCTTTAAAAATCAGCGTAAGCTTTGCTGGGTCTGTGCCCACACTCACCAGTGATCATTAGGGCATGCTAAAGAGTAGTGGCTAAACACACCTTCTATGTTTTCATTTTTCCAGATAAGTTTAACTGTTAGATGCATGAGGGCACCATAAACAGTAAGTGCCACTTTGCACAGATAGGGTTTTTGTTTCTCTAGAATTGCATTAAGCTTATATTAAGTGGTCATTTTAGATGTAATACATGCTCGGAGTAGGTGTCCTTTTATGACCAAACCAATGACCATGTCAGCTATTTTCTTTATACTTTATCAGGACTTCAGCTTTTCAACACCACAATATGCCGTGCCATCAAAACTTATGACAGTAAGTTTCTTATTATATAGCATTCACTGATATTTGTTGATTTTCTGAAAAAAGCCTAAAAGTATTATAGATATGATCAAGTTCTAGCTGTTGATTAACCATATATCTTTTTTGAGCTTGGATTTAAGTTCATCTTTGTTTCACTTCCTTGTTCCTAGTCAGGCTGATTAATGCTGTGCATTTCTAATAGCAGGCTCCCGTCACTGAAACAATGCAGCACTTTAGAAAATGCATCCATATATTTCCTTTCAATCAGTATATCCACCTTGTAGTATGCTTTACGTTTTATAACTTTTTTTTATCTGTTTGAGATTTTGTCCTTGGTTGTGTTAGTCATAAATGAGAAAGAGAGTGAAGAGTAATATATTTTTCATGTACATGACTAGAATGGTGGTTTATTACTGGTAGCAAATAACATTACAGATTAATATCTAAATTAATTGGCTTGCTAGCATCGGAGAAACAACCGCAAAAAATCCAATCTATGTTTTTGTTTATACTTCTTATACTTCAAAGAAGAAAGAAAAATGATTGTTGGGCAATTTACATTTCAATTGAAAGCACAGTTGCTAACAGTCACAGATTCCCATGTCACCAAATGATGTATGTCACCTTGGTCAAAATACTGTTATATTAGGTGTTTTTGAGAGTCTGAAATCTATTAACCTATCTAAGTATTCTGTATCTAAAGCCAAAACTTTTTTTGTTTTGGATAGAGAAGCCAATGGTTGAAACCCCGGAGACTTTTCTTGGCTGTCTGTGTCCTATTGGGGAGATTCTACATTACTACTACTACTACATTACAATCCTCTCTTAGACAGTTGTCACTGAAACAGGTCTCTCCTTTAGATTTCCTGTCAATTCCGTTTCCTCGGACAACTCAAAATGTCAGATCTTCTCTCACTTTAGGTCCAGTGACACTGGTTGCCAGGACATTTAAATAGGGTGAATCTTCCCAGTAAGGAAAGAGACAGCAATGGAAACCTGTAAGGGGTTCTACCCTTCCCAAGTCTATCCAAAACAAAATCTGCTTTAGACAAACTTTCAGATTTAAAAAAATGTATATATTGGAATTAATGCCAATGTATTACATGGATGAGCAGTTAAAAATGTATGTTTCTTTGAAAAGACTCCCAAATTTGTATAGCCCACCCACCAGTAATTGACAAAGGCGTGATTCCTACCCAAACAGGAAGTTACTAAACTAACCAATACAAATCAGGTCTTCATGAAAAACAGCCAACGAGAAACACAGCCCAAGACATTGTAAGTAATGGTACACATCTTTCATACTCTGAAGCAGTTTGTAAAGAAAAGGTATGGGTTATAAAGAAATCACAATGAAGCCAGTAGAAACAAGAAAGAAAAAAAATGAGATAATTACATAATGATGCACATGATTTTAGCAAGATTAATACATCGTCTTTGTTTATGCTGCCCTGAAAGTTGCCATTTTCAATTTTTTTTTATTTCATGATGTGAGCAAGCAAACTGTAAATTAGTATTAATAAAATAATTGTGCTATAATCCCTTTTGAACTAATAGTATTAGTTTCTTCAGACTTGAACGCAATGTTAATTAAGTGTGATAATAAGAATGGGTTGAATGCTACCAATGTCATGAACTTTAACAGGTTGTCTAGTCCAAGTCCTTTTGGAGTTCCGCTGAAGGTCTCGCTTCTTCACTGGTTGGTGGTTTTTCTTTTCTGCCCCATTGAGTTTTGACATACCACAGGTTCCCATTAGTAATAAAAAGCAGTGTTTTCAGACAGCAGGTTAGGCTGAGTTCACCATGCTTTATGTCCTTCCGCAGAGGAAACTTTGGGGTATGGTTAGCCATTGAGGGCACTGTTCCATTAACACATGCTAAACATAACATTTTGTAATTTTCCAAGGAAAACTATTCAGTTGCATATTGTTCCGTAAGAAATGGTTTGTGCTTGGCACGAACAAAAGTTAATCCTCCTCCTCTTCCTCTATGGCTACTATGGGAGGCTTGTCTTGAACTCTGAAGCATTCTTCAAAGAAATTCACAATGGACTTGTGCAGGTGCTGTTCCATCAATGGGGTCTTCATATAGTGGTTCTCATCTGGGTATATCTGAAAGAAGAAGAAAAAAACATAATTAAAGGGTAACTAGGGTCTTTGCACTATTCACTGTATTCCAAAAGTTTGTGGTCCACTGGCCATCACAACCAAAATGAGATTGTTGGGATATCTCATTTCAAAACACGGTGCACAGAATCAAGCACATAGCAATGGTATTTCCCTTCACAAAGCGGAGTATACAAAGACATTTTTTCAATTGTAGGCTTCCAAAATTGTGGCAACAGTTTTAGGAAGGCCCTTTTACAAGACTGTGCATAAAGTCAATTACATAAAGACAAGATTTAATGGGTTTGGTGTGAAGAAACTTGAGTGACTGGCACAGAGCCTTCAATTCTAATAAATACTTTTGTGATTAATTGGAATGCCAATTGTGAGCCAGGTCCTCTCGTCCAACACCAGTATCCGATCTTACAAATGCTCTTTTCACACAGACACACCCCAAAATCATATGCAAAGCCTTCCAAGCTGAGTGGAGGCTGTTATGGCCACAAACGTGGGGGGCAACTTTATATTAATGCCCATGGGTTTGGAATGTCCAACAAGCTCCAAAAAGGACAAAGGGCAAAGTCCAGGTGTCCACAAATGAATGGCCATATAGTGTTTTAGATATACTATACACACAAAAAAATGGCAAAGTGAACAATAGTAAGTAAGGTGACAATGGGGTTGATTTACAAATGGCAAATAGACTATGCACTTTGCAAAGTGCAATTGCACTCTGCAAGTGCAGCTGCTCCAGAGCTTAGTAAATGAACAGAAGCTCTGCTGAATTCCATCATCCAATCATGTGCAAACAAAAATGCTGTTTTTTTTTTTAAATTACATTTTACTTGCATGTGTTTGGGTATTGTTTGCAAAGCGAAGCTTCACCTCATTTACTAAGCTTTGGAGCAACTGCACTTTGAAAAGTACACAGTCTATTTCCCTTTATTAAATCAAACCCAAGTGTTCACTTTAAATACCCAATCCTGTGCAGAGAGGCATAGAAAAACAGGATTTTTACAAGTACATGATCTGCTGCTTGAAGTGAACACAACTTCAAAGAGTAAGAGTGAAGTCAGATCTCTGACAGACAACTTAGTCCATAGTATCAGATGATCTGGTGCTGAGCTTTCTCTTTAGATAATCCATAGTACTCTAGGAATCATCTTTAGTCTTGTGTTAAATGCTTATTTGTAGGACTTATACGTTTTAAAAAAGTAACTAAAATAAACTTGAACCAAAACTGTTAGTGTGCTTTTAACTAAAAACATTTGACCTCCAACCTCTATATCAGCTTGCCTTTACACTCATTCTTTACATAACGTTTTGAGCAATGCTGTAGAAAGCAATGCATGAAAAACGCACACAAGTACCATGGCAAATCTGATGTAGCTGTTTGAAAAGTCGCCTCTGTCAGCTGTTTGGGTTTGCAGGCACAAAAGCTAAAATCAAGCACAATCATTGCTACAAATAATTTCTTAAATTAGAATCAGCTTTATTTGCACCATATTCTTCTGTTGGTCACTTATATGAAGTATTTGTGGAAAGCCACAAACCCACCTGAGAAGCTACATACTCCTTTACTCCCAAAAGGGGAAGCACCGCTTGTTTGCCACCCCCCTCCGCTGACACATTTGGCACCTTTTGAGGGGGGGTGGGTACCTGGTTTTGACAGGTACCTACTCCCACTTCCAGCGGATCTGGCTGTGGCAAAGTCAACTGGAAGTTCGGCTCCCCTCTTCCTTCCCCTGGCGCCGGGCCATTCACAAATTCGCAATTCACATGCGCAGTAGGGAATGGCCGGTCACCCTTAGTGGAGATGGCAGCACCCGACAGTCGATTGAAAAATAGGCTGAGATGGAGACACCACTGGATTCGTGGACAGGTAAGTGTCCTACTATTACAGTATTTGTAGCTGCTGACTTTTAATTTTTTTCTGAAGGAGCCCAGAGATCCGCTTTAATTGGTTCCTAGCAATGGCCAAAAGTCTCCAGCCCATAAATTAAATTGTTTAGTGAGAACTGAATCTCAGTGTTGCCTGCCTTTACAGAGGTGTACATAGTATGGTGGATTTACTAAAGATGGATAGATGGATGACTGTCAGCGAATTCCTATAAAACGTCTGGCGTGCAGATGTGCGCATGCGCATGGTATTTCCCAAAGACCGGCTAACAGATGCGCGCATGCGCATGGGACCGCACAAACGCGCATGCACACGCGTGCGGGCACAATTGCACTTGGCGCCAGATGGGCTATTAGGGAGCTCATTCCCATGCTTTTTGCTGACTGATCTTCAGCTGTGCCTTGTATCCTGATTGATCCTGTATGCTCTCCCTGTTGCTGACTTGGGGTGTTCCTTGACCTTGGCTTTGGATCCTGCTTCTGCCCTGCTGTTTAGCTTTGACCCGGCTCCGTTCCTGACTCTGGCTTGCTCATGACTTAGTACCTCACTGCCTGCCTGTTGACGACCTTGGCTTTTCCTGTGGCTCTGCTTCTGCCTCAGATCCTGGCTGCTGCTAACCTTTGAGTGCTTGCTTGGCTTTCTGCTGCACCAGCTCTGCACAACGCTGTATGTTCCAGCCTCCTGAGTCCTGTCAAGCTGCCAGCCCAAAACCATCAACATAAGTGGAGTGCCCTTTTAATCTGGACCAGCCCTCCGAACATTACCACTGTTCCTGTTTCTCTGGTTCCATGGTCCCCTTGAAGTCATATCCTCTGCTACAGGTTCTGCAATCAACATCAGGCACTCATGTCCCTCCTGTCCCTCGGCTCCCTCTGTTTCATCTTCAGCGGGGCCAGGGCGGGAGATATAAGAGAGGCCGACCTCATCAACTCAGACTTCTATCAGGTATGTGACAATGACGCTGTTCACTGTGCAAAGTGAATGTTAAGATGAAGTTATGCTCACTTTAAATAATCAATCATGCTCTAGCAAAATCCTTTTTATTTTTTTTACCTTTCCTTTGCACATGATTAGTTATTAAAAGTGAACACAGGTTTACCTTACTTACCAAAAGTCACTTTGCTCAGTGAATCAACCTCATTGTGTATTTACATGATCTCATATCATATCAGAGGCATATGGCTACTATTTTGTTGTAATCAGCCCATGAATGAAAATAATGTGGTTCAAGTTTTGCCTGCCCAAAATGGGATAGGATTCATGATATTATGGCTTATTTCTCTTTACAAGCCAGGGCAATGCATATTAATTTGTTACTATACATGTTCTGTGGCTCTTGTGCCTACAAATACCAGTTTATGTAATAATGTGTTTTGCCTCCATTTACTGCAACTGAATGCGTTACATTTTGTGCTTAATATCATTAACTATTATATTGGTATATAACTATTATTGGTGTTTCTCCCTGAAGATAATTGTGAACTAGAAACCATATGAAAAGCACAGATAATTCTTGTGTGCTTTTCTATCAGAAACCTAACATGCTAATGTATAGAACATTTCCACTTATATAAACTCTAAACACCCAGACCATCATATAACAGTCTTAGAAACTGAGTGTGTTTAGTAGCTGAAGACAATTAGGATGGTGCTAAATGACTCTGTATGAAACACATAAAAAATGACATTTTCTTATTTATCGGCACATCTTGAATTTAAGGAGATCATTATCCAATTAAAATTGTTGTATAATAAAGGTTAAAGCTATTAAGTGGAAATGCCAGCAAAGGCTTGAGTGATATAAATGATATTAATGATTTCATCAATAGCAGTGTTTACGCCTTATTATAAGGCTGATGTGGTTAGTTCTGTGAGTAATTTTGGTAAAACATAAAGGGATATCCGCAGATCACACCTTATGTTCTGTGGCCAAGTAGAGATAGAAGTAGCAGAGCACTTTTCACTCTAAAGGCTCCCACAAATAGCTCAAATTTCCACCTGACTCAGTTACTTTTAAAATGGACTTTTGTTGACCTAAGTGGTGCATGCAGGGCCATCTACGACTCAAATTTCGGCCCAAAGGACTAGCCATGCATAGCCAACTTTAGATCCCTGTCCAACCAGCAATTTTTCTTTGTCATTACAAGTCACACAAGAAAACTATTAACAGCAATATGTAGTTGAGCAATTTATTTACAATGGTTGCTTGCAATTTGTCGCTAAGAAACAAGTTGCTGTTACACTGTTAGGTTGGAGTGCTCTGCTACTAATTGTTCTCCATTTTTTTTTTGCTGTGTCCTATTGGGGAGATTTCTCTTCACTTCCTGTTTCAGAGACATAGAGGAAGTGGGAGGAAGTATTTCCAAAGCAAGGGAAACCATTGAAACAGGCTTCCCCTTTGAAAGATTTCACATCACCTCCTGTTCCAATGACAAACTGTAATATTATGGATTTTTCCTAACTTTCTGTACTACACACAATTGACACCAGGACCACTAAGGTGGGTGAATCCCCCAGGGACACAGACAGCAGGAGACTGATATTTTTTAAAGTGGCCATTTCCCAGCAAAAACAAATTTCCCTCAAACATGCAACTCGGCATGCTATTCTCAAATCATCTGGGAGTAATTTCTAAAAAAAATATTTATATACTTACCTTTTATTGTAGTTCACTTCCTGGTTTCCCAAGGCACTGGTGACATAGCCAGAGACTCACAAGTGCATTCTGGGAAGACAACATCACCAGTGTCTTCCAGGGATCCCGTATATAAGTAAATAAGTAAGTAAAAAAAAATACTTTTCCCCCGAGATCTTGTGAGATATCATGAAATCTCCCGAGATCCCAGGGTAAAAGATAAAAGATCAATATCAGGTGCAGGGACAAAGTAGAAGAAGCCAGCAACTAATGATGACATCCTTTTTTAAATGGCTGTGCTAGAAGAGAAAGACAGGCAGGACAGGCCATTGGTAGTGTGCATGACCATTAAAGAAGAAGCTTGTTACTATACGTAAGTAAACCTATTTTATTAAATACATTTTATTCGTGTTGGCATTGCATTAAGGGGGTCCACATTAACACTTCCAAGCTCTTTCTATCCTCACTCATTAAAGCAGTGTTCCTCAACTCCAGTCCTCAAGGCCCACCAACAGGTCATGTTTTCAGGATTTCCATTATTTTGCACAGGTGATTTGATCAGTTTCACTGCCTTAGTAATTACCACAGCCGATTCATCTGAGAGAAATCCTGAAAACATGACCTGTTGGTGGGCCTTGAGGACTGGAGTTGAGGAACACTGCATTAAAGGATAAGTTCACCTTTGGAACATGCAACATGTTTCCGCTCCTGCAACTCTCTCCTTGATAAAGTAAGTCACCGACTTTTGTAGCTGCAGGCACTGTTGGGAGATTCATCCTCAAAGATCACAACAAAAGCTCTGAAGTTTTCATTCATTTGGCTTCCAACAGTTTACAACTCATTGTGTGCGTTTGCAGGCTGCCAGTCCCTGCTACTAGAAGAAATAAGGGGTATGGATAGATTTCTGTGCCTCTCTGTGAACATTTAAGATAATTTCTCCACAATGTTTACAGCTACTGAGGTCAGTAATGTTTTTTTCAATGTTTTTACTTTTACTGCATGTTAGAATATGTAAATACTTTATTATTCATAGGTTGGGCACAGGTGCACTTAAAGCAAGGATCCTATGTCCTGATATACGGATGACCACAAGAGCCAATCTTTACAAATCTGTAAATGCAATAATCAAAATACAGAAGAGTAAGCCAGTGAAATACTTACCTTCAGTGGATTGTTGCAATAATATCTCAAACTGGGAGGTTGATTTACTAAAATTGGAGAGTGCAATCAGCTTCCAGTCATTTTTTAGATAAAGCTTAATTGAACAAGCTGAAGTTAAAAGCTGATTGGCTACCATGCACAGCTACACCAGATTTTTCACTTTCCAGCCTTAGTAAATCAACCCTTGTGTACTAACTGAAAAGAAAGCCTGTAGTTTCCTTCAATAAGAAAAGCCAATCTTTCAGTAGCACAGGGATATAGCATGTCTGTTCATGTCAGTGAAATTGGCCAGGAAATAAGCTCTATAAACAGCTCAGGAAGGAAGGAAGACACTCACCAGTAAGGAATAATTGGCTTTGGCTTTCACTAAATTTGTTATAAGTTCCGCAGTGTGTTGGAAGTGGATTTTTTCTGTAAAATAAGATTAGTATCAGTAAAGAGGACAAATTAATTAAAGCACATTTTCTAACTGCTCAGCGAGGAGCATCTGTATAATAGCTTCTTATCATTATGGAATAGATTAAGGATTAATAAAGCATTACTTACCATCTGCAGTGGCATGGATAATCAAAAATTTAGCTTTATTCGATAAGGACTCACGAACGGTTATTTTGGCCAACTGTGGAAATACAGATTAAAAGAGACTATCTTCAGTAAAAAGAAGAGAAAATTGGCTTTACAGAAATGACTGATAAGCTACAACAGAAAGTCACGCAAGCCCTCTGATATAAATGGAACAAAGGATATATATTTCAGACAAATTGAATAGCATCCTATTTTAGCTGGGTGGCTGCATGCAAAAATCCCGCTTTTATTTTATTGCTGAGAAATACTAGAGAAATACAACCAATTATTCCATTTGATACTGTTTTTAATTAAAGTATATCTAAACCCAAGCACAAAAATGTAATATATTACAGCCTAACAGTTCTAAGATGTGGTGACCCCATTAGGTTTTCTTTTCAGGCATTTTTTCCTTTATTTTCAACTGGTGATCACATCAGTAACACGTTTCTTGTCCTAGGGTTTTAAGGTTTGGTCAACTGTACTGCTTCTATAAGGGAGCAAAATTGCCCCACTAGGCCGGAGGTCAGCAACTGGTGCATCGTGATCTACCAGTAGATCTCAGACAGATGACTGGTAGACCGCGGTCTGGGCTTGCTGACCCGCCAACTCAGAGCATCACAGAGTGCAGTGCAGAGGAACTACTTGTAAAGTTGGAGCTGTAGTAGGGAGCAAGAACTGTATAAGCTGATGCCTCCTCTGTAGTGCTGGCTCCTGTCCCATGCAGAATGACACTAACTGCACTCCAACTCTTATCCAGGCTGGCGGTCTCCAAAGTGGTGCCAGCAGCAGGAAAGTAGAGATCTTCAGGTTAGTGTGAAGCAATACATTAGGCATAATAGTATAGGGTTGCTTTCATACTGATGTGCTGCAGTTTATACACACTGAGGATGCAGAGTACCTGCAGCAGTCCTGCGGGGTTGCTGCGCTTAGCCATAGACTTCTATTATCTCCAGTTGGTTTGGTGCACTTTCTGAATGCAGGAGTTTTGATGCGCTTTCAAAAATTATATTATATTGTGCAGAATATAATAGAAGTCTATTGCAAAGTGCAGCTAACCCAGGAAAGTTGCAGATGCACTGCACGAGCATTAAGGGTTGCCGCTGCCAAATGCAACTAAGGGCTCATTTACAAGTGCTCCCCTGAAAGGCGAATTGAGTGTGTTTCACAGGTGGTGAGAAGGCTATATTTTGTCTCCTCGCCACCTGATTTAAACCCAGGATTGCCATGCAATGCACACTATTGCAACACGGTTTAAATTAGAGGTTTAAATCAGGTGTGAGGAGGTGACACTGTGCCGGTGATCTTTGACTTCTCCCATATTGTTAAGGTATATCTCTGCCTCTTTAAGTTTGCCTACCCCTGCCCTAGGCTGATTTCCTGATCTGGACTAAAAATGCTTCAACTTCTCCATAACATGGACGGAAGATGTTCTGTAGTTCACAGAAGGCCTCTGGGAAAGCTATTAACATTGTTTGAAATTTCAGCTCAGTGCACAGGAGGTTATGAAAATGTGCTTAGGCTGAAAAAAGACAGAGAAATTCCCCTCATACTCCTGATGAAGGAGACGCGAACTCTCCAAAACGCAGTGGAGAAAGATTCGTCATATTTTCATATATTTCACAGTTGGTGTAATAGTAGCCTAGTTCACAATGTCTCTTCCTTTCATATGTTGATGTACCAATATATTCTGTTTTTACGCACTTCACTTCTCATATGTATTTTTGTAATTCAAGTGCCTTAAAAGTCCCAAAAAACAGGGGAATTTCTCTGTCTGTATACATTGAACTATAGGGATGTGGCACTTTGCTGAGGGTTGTCACCTTGAGTCTATATAGGCTGAAAAAAAAGAAAACAAATGTAGCCACCACAAGTAAAGGCTGCTAAGCGATGATATATTCATTTTTGATCCTGTGTTTAGATATACTGTACTTTAAGCAGAATTGTATTTGGGGTATATATGACAAGTAAACTATCAATGTATCAGGTTGTTATTCTTCTTCTGAGTGTAAGTTGTAACAATACCAGCGATAAAACGTTTACATTTTTTCAGAGCAGCAATTTTTTGTCTTATGTTTGCAAAAAAAGAAAAACTTTTATTTACGTACCTCATATGCTCCATTATCAATAGTATGTAACCCCAGGTATCTCTCAGAAAAGGCAGAGGCTGAAAGAGATAGTGTGCAATGATTTATGAGATTATAATAATATAGTCCAATCACACAACATTCCTATAAACTGCACTCCCAGATCGGCAAGCTTAACTCTACAGTGTGAATAGGAAAACTTACAAAATCCAAGCAGGGAATTTAAAAATACTAGAAGAGTTCATAGTCTTAAATGTTGCATACATTTTTAATATTTGCCATATTGCCAAATATTTGACAAATATACATTCAATGCTAAGTGCTTCAATGATAACCATTTCTCAGAGTATGCTGGAACTTTTAAAAGAAAAGCCCAACACTATCTTTTCACTTGTTAGCTGCTCCAGTATTATTCATTATTGTTGTGTTGAGAACATTGCAGTGTAAACTACTGATGTGGTTCACAGGTATGAGCATGCATGGCGTTAAGGCTGACAATTCATTATGAATGGGCTGTTTATGAACGACAGTGGATGCAGCACATAACTGTGCATGGTAATGTGTTGCAATATGTTGTGCGTTGGCTGCTGCTGTACAATGTATTTGGGTGCCATTCATAATTTACATCAATGAAATGCACCGCAACTGGCCAGATACGTTGATGGGCATTGTAGTAATGCACATTAAATTAGATTACAGAGGACCACTGAATCATGCAAATTTGCAGTCAGTTTGTATGTGAAGTTCAATACAGCATCAGTTTGGTCACCCAGAGACATGAGGTGTGGAGTTTGGGAAGAGATCATATGAAAATGTCTGTGCCATGTTTTATGATGTTATGCGTAACTTCGTATGTTATAATATGTAATTTTACATTTTTTACATCCTGATTCTATGGATCCTGTCTTGTACACCTTTTGCTTAAATAAAAAAACTAAAAAAAAGAAAATGGTTGTGCACAACACCCGGCCAGACGGATGGAAGAGGATTTCAGAGATTTTCCCTAAAAATCTCTTCTGCTCTTCTGAGAAAAGGCAGGATCCAGGAATGATACATAAACACATATGATTGGCTAATAACAGTGTGCATGATTATGCAGTGATTTATCTATTTAAAGGAGCTGTAAAGGCAGAAGGTTTTATATATTAATGCATTAAGATAAAAAACCTTCTGTGTGTGGCAGCCCCCCCCCCCCAGCACCCCCTAATCACCTGAGCCCCTTCTCTCTGCAGTGATGTCCACGAGTGTCTTAGCTGTCCCAGACACTCCTCCTGATTGGCTGAGACACAGCAGCGGTGTCATTGGCTGCTGTGGCTGTCAATCAAAATCAGTCAGCCAATCAGGGGAGGGGAGGGGCGGGCCAAGTCAGAGCTCCTTGTCTGAATGTATGCCCGGAGATCTGACTCGGCTCAGGTGCCCCCTGTAGCAAGCTGCTGGCTGTGGGGGTGCTCTCCAGAGGGAGGGGCTAGGAGAGTAGAAGAGGCACCCGAGAGAAGGAGGATCCAACTGCACAGAGGAGGTAAGTATAACATGTTTGTTATTTAAAAAAAAAAACAAAAAAAAAAACGAGCCTTTACAATCCCTTTAAATATAAAAAAACTATTGTTCAGAGTTAATGTTCTGACATCCATCTCCTGCCTATAAACATCTACATACTTTGAATTAAAAAGAAAAAACGGATACAAATATAGAAAATGTACTGGGTAAAAATAATAAAAAACTCCCTTTGAACTATTTTCCTGGAGTATTTCCAGGCTGTATTGCTTACCTGGTGAATAATGACATAGAGAAGAATATGACTGCAAGAACTAGTCCTCAAAGAAGAATTAAAAAGGGAATGCGTTGGGTTTTTCTCTTATATTTTTATTTTTGCTGAATATTTTTGAAAATAAAAATTACATTTTTTGAATTTTTAACATTTCTATGAATTATTTCATGTAAATTTCACATTTATCATGTGTAGCTAGTAGGTGATGAGTGCAAATTTGGTACTACAGCTGGTTTACTGTTGCACCGTGGAGACAGACCAGAATAGCAGGACCCCAGATAACTTACATAAAGAATAATTTCTCAGAGAAAGACACACACCCTTCTCCACTTTTACAAGTAGTGATAGGACTGTCTTGATCTTCAATATGCAGGAGTGGTCTGTAAGTGAAGAGCTAGTGCTGGACTTTCCTAGCAAGCTTTGCACACACAGTGGCATAAAAGCATCCAGATGTTTTTGGTTCAAGAAACGAATTGGTATAAAAAAATAAAAAACATTTGTTCGTATAAAAAATCTTAAAAATGTAAACTGCCAAAAAACGTCAGTTTATGAAAATTACTCCAATGCAAATCTACAGTGTCAGGTAACACCCTACAACACACGTCCTGCATAGTTTTGCACTAAGTAAAAACATGATTATATCCATTTTTCCCACGTTAAAGTGTGTTGCCAGGCCATCCAAAATTAAATTGGCATCCATTATGCACAATGATGCAAGATAATGTGTTGTGTTCATGCACCAATGTTAAGAAAATGCATAGAGTGAATGGGTCCTTATAGTAAGAAAATAGACTTTTACCAAGCTCATATGGTATGTCGTATTAAACAAATCATCTTGATATATAGTACACACTCACCATATAGTTTAAAATCTGTTATTGGAGAGAGTGAAGCACCACACGTGAAAAGGTCATCTGCCGTTAATGTGATAAGACGTGAGCTCAAGTATCCTCCATATCCCTAAATTATAAAAAGAGAGGTTAACATTTATAAACAATACAATTTTCCAACAATGACAAGAAAAGCAATTCAGTCCTTCAAATAAAGAAAAAATACTTTGCTGTCAAGTAATGAGATGTGTTTGTTGCTGGGAAAGCAAAAATCGCAATCTGGGGGTGCTGTTCTCAGTTATACTAGACAGCTAGTTTGTATGTTGCTGATCAGCTGGACCCAAATTAGTTAATATAATTAACATTTTTGGGGGGTCAGCACACTGTAAAACACATTTATAGGGGACATATGGTGGACAGGCAATGGCTTCTTGTGTCTCTTGAGAATCCAATGGTGCAATCTCTCTTACTGGTCTTCAGCTTGGAGATTGACTCCTCCAGTTTTCTATTATGTGTACCCACTTCTCCCATAGCTTTCTCCTTAATAAAAAAGTCAATATGAAAATAGACCCCCCTTTGTAGTTAACACATCAGGTGTGAAGACAGAATACTAAAGGGAAACTGAAAGCAGCAAGCTAGATACAAATTGCTAAAATACATATAAAGAAGCAGTTATACTAAGATTTATACAACTCTGCCAGACTGGACTGTTGTTGACCTGACTCTTATCTGCTGCAGTTAAGGTACAACCAGAGGCAAAACTTTTTCTTAGTTTTGGATAGAGTGGAGAGGGATTAGAATGCTTGTCCATTTTTATTGCTGTCTGTGTCCCCAATATCATTGAAAGTGAAAGTAAAAAAAAATCCCAGATTTTGGGTTGTCCCCAGAAAAGTAATAGAGGGTAAATCTTCCAATAGGGACACTAATTCTGGTTACCTAGGGGTCCCTAAGGAATTCCCTTAATTTGCAGGGATCTTTCACTTCCTATGGGCTATGGGACAGGAAGTGAAGGCAAATCCCCGCAATTAGAGACAGATGGAGAAAAAAAAAATCTGACATGGGTTATAACGCTCCCTTACTCTATCCAAAATGTAAAAATAAAAACTGCCTATAGTTCTACTTTAAGCATTACTGCATGGTCACCTTCCTTCTCCCAGCCTGTGGTTGGACAATGAAGCAGAAGGTTCTTCTCTGGTTGCTCCTTGTTAGAGCATAGAGTATAAATTCAGCACACCTGATTGCTTCTTTTTTTTTGTACAGGGCTTTACCAGAGACTGATACCAAACCAAATTTAGATATTTATAGTAGTTGAATTTAAAATTATTTATTAATTTTCAAGATATTACAGGTAAATTCCTGAGCTTGGAAATTAGGTTTAACACTGCAGACTTTTCCAAAAACATTTTCCAAAAACTGAAATATAAGCTTTGGGTAGACTAAGCTGTTAATAAGACATAATGGGGTTGATTTACTTTAAACTGGAGAGTGCAAAATCTGGCGCAGCCCTGCATAGAAACCAACCAGATTCCAGGTTTTTTTTTAATCAAAGCTTAATTGAACAAGCTGAAGTTAGAAGCCGATTAGCTACCATGCACAGCTGCACCAGATTTTGTACTCTACAGTCTTAGGAAATCAATCCCCATTTTTAAAGAGAGCACTTTGTTCACGGCACTCGTGGCCATTTCTTCAGAGCGCATATGCCATTGATGTCAATGGCTGCATGTAATGTAAATATCTCCTAAACTGTACATGATTTGGGAGTTGTTTACACTACCTATAGATAAGCCTTATCATATGCTTACCTATAGTTAAATGTATTCAGAGGAAGTTTACTTCCTCTAAAGTTCAAGGAACTCTTAACCTTACACATCAAATGCATCAATTTTTTGGTGGTCACTCTCTAGCCCAACATTTGCAGCCATACGTTACAGCTGGGAAAACCTCAACATACTGGGGAGCATAATGGAAATACAGGACTCAACTGGGAAAACACAGATGAAGAGAAAGAATGACAGAGCAGAGATGGTCAATTATCTCCCCCTATCATTCTTGATGTCCTCAAATGGGCCACCAAAGCAGTGGAACCCAGTGCAGTACTCCACTAATAACAGCAGTGGGCATGTACCACCTTGCTCTTTATTCTTCTATACAGAACAAGGAGGGGGTCAAGGCTACTCAACAGAGAAATTGCAAGTTGTATGCTATTACCCCCTAAGAATTGAGGATTGGCTGATATGCATAATTATGTGAAATATTCCATAGTATCTAATCTTATTTCAGCTATCTAAGGTCCATAACAAATCGAACAGTAGAATATGATTGTTTATTAATCCATGTACTTAAAGCAGAGTGCCACCCAAAAGTAGAACCTCCGCTTATCTGCTTCCCCTGCTATCTTGCTGTTTTTGACAGGTATCCTTCCCCACTTCTGGAGACTGTGCCGCGGCGCCATCCCTCAGAAGTTCGACCCCCTCCTCCTTCCTCCGTTGCCGGACCAGTAAAAAGCTCAGCACACTTCGTGCATGTGCAGTAGGGAACCGGCTATGAAGCCGAAAGGCTTCACTGCTGGTTTCCCTTACCACGAATGGCGGCGGCAGCACCCGAGAGCTGATCTGAAAATCAGCTGGGGTGCCAACATCGCTGGAACCCTGGACAGGTAAGTGTCCTAATATTAAAAGTCAGCAGCTACAGTATTTATTGAATTTTAAAAAAAGGCCTCACAATCCTATCACAGACAATTGAAACTTAGATGAGTAAATATAAATTATGCACCCACCCAGAGCACTTTATTGTGCCATCCTATATTTATTTTATTCATTCAATTTCTTTAGGTTAAAAAGATGTGATAAATGGTCAGAGGAAGAACACTCAGTGGACCCTTAAAACTAACCTCCCTCTCCCCATTCTGAGCTGCCTTTTTACAACTTCAGACATTAAAATACAGGCATGCTGCCTAGGAAAGATTATTTATACATTCTGAATGTCATCTTTTACCGGTCTCATCTGCACCTTTTGTTAATTTCCCTTGTATACTGCTAAATAAACAACCTACAATTACCCTTTTCATCTCCATTGTTCAAAATACTACTCTCACTAATCTCCTTCTGTTAATTTATTTTACAACTCAGTACGCTAAAATCCTTTTCACATCAATTTCCTTCAGATTATTAAAATGGATTGGATTTGTAGTATCAATAATTTAATCTTTATTATGCTATAAGTGCTCTCAACGACTCATAATGACAACAAATTGTTCACTGAACACCCTAGCTCCGACAAGGTATCAAACCTGTAAATTCCAGTATAATGCACTCGCTTTCTGTAATTTAAAATAGAGTTGCTGTTTCCATTGTTGTGTTCTGTGCCAAACAGCCTGATGTTGGCCATATGCTAGACACACACATTAAAAACATTTTTTACAATCTAATTTTTTATGCTGGCCATAGATGGGCAGATACATCTGCCTGTCCTTAAAAGACCTAAAGCTTAAAGCAGAATTAAATGCACTGGGGTGGACTTACTAAAGGCAAATAGACTGTGAACTCTGCAAGTGCAGTTGCTCCAGAGTTTAGTAAATAAGGTGAAACTTCACTTTGCAAAGAATACCCAATCACATGCAAGTACCTCCCTGGCGGTATGATTATGTCAGATTTTTGCATCTAAAAGCGGTATATTGTTTCACATAGAAATTTGCCTTTTATATTGTAGGCCTGTAATTCTTAGGAATAACTCGTTTAAATCTCTCCAAACAAGAGTCTAGTAGACATCCCGGATATGATAAAGTTTGAAACACAAAATCATAAATTATAATATATTAAATAACTATAAATAATTATCAAAAATATCAATATAATAATAAAAATGATTAAATAATGTAATCAAATCAAAACACTGAAATTTGCTCAGTTGCAGAAATGTCGCTGTCGTCACTTTCAGTGTCTGATGACGAATTTCTCCACAAATCAGTATCACTCAATTCTGCAAGCAATTCTGATTTACTATCGGTGTTTTCTAGCTGATCAAAAAATGCTTTTGACGTAAAGGGACACTTTTTGGATGCCATGGACATTCTCAAGTTTCCAGGCAGAAAGAATGGCATATATAATATAAAGTGCATGCAGGGCACTGGACAAAGCACTAGGGACAAAAGGGATGTGAAATTATTTGATAAAGTAATGTAATCTTACCGATTACAGTGTACTGTAAGTTTACTATGTGGCTCACTTTTTGAATTTCCCGCCGGACTCAGTCTCCATGCGACGCGATGCTCGCAGGAAATGGTACAGTACATCGGACGGAAGACACAGCCCGCGGACACAGCGGGAGGACATTGCTGGATCCAGGGGACAAAGTAAGTAATGCTGCCTGAATCCAGCGATGCAATCCCGAGTATGGCTCGGGGTTACCGCTTTTGGCAGTGAAAATTAACCCCGAGCCACACTTGGGAATACCGCCAGGGAGATTAACTGAACTGTCAAGCCATCAAATGGCTGGTCTCATAACTGACCACATGTGCAGCACCATGGCAGCTGCAGGTCTAACAGAGGGTATGATGGCAGCTTCCTGTGCTGTAAGGCCTCATACACACGGACGTTTCTTAAAAAATAAACAAAACGTCGGGCCCGACGTCAAGGAAAAAAAAAAAACGGCATTTTTTGGCGTTATGCATCGGCGTTAGTGAGTGTCGGCGTCAATAGCCGTTTTTTTAAAAAAATCATCCCTCTGCTATTTTTCAAACCTAAAAATGTTGGCGTCAAAAAACGCCGGTTAACGCCGGTACATAATTAGTTGGCGTTTGTTGGCGTTTTGCGTCGTCGGCGTCAAAAAATGCTAAAACGTTACAGCCTCAGAACACGCTGGCCGTGGGTTCTAGTTTCAGCTCACTAACGCCGACGCCATCTACAGCTCAAGAACGTCGGCGTTTTTATGGGGCCATTGACTAACATGGAGAGCCGCAAAAAACGCCAGAAAACGCCGGCGTCAAAAAACGTCCGTGTGTATGAGGCTTAAAGGATATGAGTGTTTAGTTACGTTTTAACCACTTCTGGATCAAGCCTATTTTTCAGACTTATTGTTTACAAGTTAAAGTATTTTTGTTTGCTATAAAATTACTTAGAACCCCCAAACATTATTTTTTTTCAAACAAAGTAGAGAATAAAATGGAGATCGTTGCAATACTTTATGTAACAACGTATTTGTGCAGCAGTCTTACAAACACAATTAAAAAAAAAAAAAAACACTTTTTTTAATTAAAAAATAAGTAAATAGTAAAGTTAGCCAAATTTTTTTCTATATTATGAAAGATAATGTTACGCCAAGTAGATTGATACCCAACATGTCATGCTTAAAAATTGTGCCTGCCTGTGGAATGATGACAAGCTTTGATACTAAAAAATCTCCATTGGCGACGTTTAAAAATGTCTACAGGTTACCAGTTTTAAGTTACAGAGGAGGTCTAGTGCTAAAATTATTGCTCTCACTCTAACGATCACGGTGATACCTTACCTGTGAAATTTACACAGCTCTGCCACACAACACAGAATCTGGCAGAGCAAGGAAGTTGATTTCTCTTGGCTGCAATTAAACAACACTTACAGGTCTAGTCCCTCCTCAGTCTGTAACTGGACAGTGAAAGCTAATCTCTATGTCACTCTGCTCTCTCCTCCTATAAGAATTTCCCTTGCTATCACATAATCACTGCAGCACAACTGATTGGTTCCTTGTGCTGCTTCTTACTCCCCGCTTTTACTTCCTGTATGAGAGATGATACAGGAATTTAGAGGAAATCACTTTCTTTCTTGGTGACAATGGTCGCCAGTACAAATAGAGAGGTGTATTTTATGTTATGTTACAAAACAGGCATTGGCTTTGCAAATCTCTTTGCAAAAGCTTAACAATTGGCTATTCTCTATGAAAGAGGCTTACATGTTTCTATTTAAAACTAGATTAAATGGTGCTTTTTTATCTGCATAGAGTTCACATTTCACTGGCATTGTCATAATGTATTATATTAATATGAGTGTGTATTTGTATGTATCAGCAGTTTTTCTTTGGGAGTGCAAACAGAAAGAACAATGTGCAATTTTGCATCACTGCTTAACAAAAGAACCTGCTATCTCACCACTATGCCATTTGGGCACACCAGACTCGAGGGGTATAGTACATGTATAGGATATGGCATGCCAACACTCACACATATATACAGTATATATAGCACGGCATTGATATGTTGAGTTCTTATGCTTGTACGGTACTGCCTGGGTGTTGCATGGTAAGCTGTGCCTACTGTAAATAACAGGGTGGTAAAATCCTTTTTTTTTTAGCATTGATGAGAACACACACATCATGTATGACATTTTGGTCTAACTCTATGAACTCAGATAACTAGGGTCTGGGAGAATGGTGATTATATTAATCAACCATGGACATGTCAACGTTACATTATTTGCTTTGTATTACTCTATAATATAGTTTATATGTGCAAAGAAGCACTGTTATTAGCAAGTAACATTTTCAGTTGAAGTCCCCATTCACACCTAGAGGGAGCCTAGCCAGGCAATTTAGAGGCATTTTTTGTGCGTGTTTATAAGGACATTTTTCACACATTTGTATGTGTGAAAAAAAAAAAAACACAACTTAGTAGTACAGAAGCAAAATTGTGCATTTTTGGCCACACAGACTTTTAAAAAGATGCCCCTGAAAAGCATGCGTAAATGTGTTTTTCAAGCATTTTTCAGGTACTTCTTATTAAAGTCTATGGGGGCAAAAAAGCCTGATTCTACCCCAAAGAAGCTCATGTACTCTTTCAAGCCTCGTGCAACAGCTGACACAATGCTCAGGTGTAAACAGGCTGATTGAGAATAATGGGATTCTTCACCTTGTCATTTGTCATTGTAGCACTTTGGGAATAGCACATCAAAATGATCAGGTGTGAATGAAGGCTAAGGGTCAGTCCACCCAAAAATGATACTTCAGTTTTTGGTAGATGCTGGGCAGTGTTTTTTTCCCTTTGGAATAAATGGGTAAGAGTTAGGCAGGCCATACATGGGTCGAAAACAGGAAGCAAGGGGACATTTCTCTCTTGTGGTCACAGATGGCTATAAAATCCTGAGAGATGTTCTGAACGTTCCTCACCTATCAAGGACAGAAGATGGTGAAATTCTCCCTTACTCCTGTTCTTTCTGACAGCCATTAGATAGCAAGGAAGTAAAGAGAAATCTCCCAAATGGGGGAAGACAGTAATAAAAATGCAACAAATGCTCTAAGCCTTTCTCATTCTATCTACA
Source organism: Glandirana rugosa (assembly GCA_018402905.1). NCBI lineage: Eukaryota > Metazoa > Chordata > Amphibia > Anura > Ranidae > Glandirana > Glandirana rugosa. The sequence goes on from BLSH010284679.1 coordinate 223,927, forward strand.
AAAAAAAAATTTGGGCTCGATTCGGACTTTAAATCACCCAATGGTTACACTTATCTCTGACATATCAATAACAAGTGGGTTCCACTCCATCTGCTGAAGGAGTGAAAACACTGAAAGGTGGATGAGAACATCAAATGTTCCAAGGGCGGAGGGAATAGAGCTATGAATTATGGCTGGGACCACTAGATGCAATAAACTAGCAAATGACTCAATCCACCAGACAACACTTATAGCTGTAGAGTCATTTCTCAGTTTACTGAACCATTACCAGATAGACTGTAAAGACTATGGGCTGTGCAGTACAAGTATATTTATTTATTATATGTATTTTTATAGTGGCAACAATTTACGCAGTGCTTTACATATGTATATATCGTACATTCACATCAGTCCCTGCCCTCAAGGAGCTTACAATCTAAAGTCCCTAATTTACATTTATGCATACACATGCTAGTGCCAGTTTAGACAGGAACCAATTAACCTACTAGACAACTTCTAGAAAGTGTCTTAAAGCAGAAGTAGGGACAGACACAGAATGAATAAATATCCCATATGCTTTACGCCCCTGCTATTACATAATCTGTAGACGCTTTTTGAAAAATATTTTCTTAGTACCTTTTTCCATGCTTTGTTACTGGCATATATGACTGCATATATAAAAATGCCTAAAATGCTGATAGCAATACACCTTGCTCTTTTGATATATGTTGCTTCAGTGGCAGGCAGGCTTGGATAGGTGACCAATCAAACAGTACATATTAGCTTAGTAAAAGAGATTGGTCACCAATCATGGAGGCAGCAGAGATATACATGGTTACAGCACAAGTGGTAGGCAATTTGCATGTAATCCTCAAACAGCAATTATACATGATTCCTGTTCAGCCTCTGCATATAAATCGGTTCTGTACAATTTCTTCAATGCCCGTTTAAAGTAGAAATCCAGCCTAACACTAACTAGACTTAAAAGTGTGCCCCCCCCCCTGCTAACTATGCTGCCTAAACTTTGTAAAAAAAGATCTGTATATTTTCCTATTTTCAGTCTGCTCCAGTCTGGTCATGTGATCCCCTATGTTAGTGAGTGACAGCTGCAGGGGAGAGGAGGGAGAATCCGACAATGGCTGGGAATTCTGGAAGCTTTGATGTCACTCTTGGATCAGCCATTGTTGAACTTACACCTTTGACCTGCAGCCACCGCTCACTGACACAAGGAAGCTGGAGCAGCGGATCACATGACCGAACTGGAACAGACTAAAAATAGGTACACACGTCTTTTTTTACACAAGTTAGGCAGTATAGGTAGCAGGAGGAAGTATTTTTAAGACTATTTAGTGTTAGGCTGGAGCACTACTTTAAAGAGGAGTTCCAGTCTCCTGTGAAAAAATAAAAGTCAGCAGCTACAAAAACTGTAGCTGCTGACTTTTAAAAAAACAGCCACTCACCAGTCCCACAATCCAGCGGTGTGCTAACCCCAGCCGGTTTCACCTGCTGTTTTGTTTCCTTGGTGCCAGCATCTCAACTATAGGCACCTGGCTGTGACAGCTTGCGGCTTCACAGCCAGGTGCCCAGTGCGCATTCAGGAGTAGCACTGCGCATCGTGAATGGTGAATGCAGTCTTCTGGGACACCTCACGTAACCCAGAAGATTGCAGGTGGGGTGGGAGAGGGGTGAGGAGAACTTCTGCTTCCGATTGACTAGGCAGTCGAAGTGGAAGTGGGTACCTGTTAAAATCGAGTACCCGCTCCTCATAAGTGCCATTTCTTTTAGAGGAGTGGTGGGGTCCCTAACCTTCCTGGCGGTATGATTATGTCAAATTTTTGTGTCTAAAAGCGGAACATTGTTTTGCATAGAAATTTGGCGTTTAATATTGTAGGCCTGTAATTATTAGGAATAACTCACTTAAATGTGCCCAAACAAAAGTCTAGTAGACATCCCAGGTATAATAAAGTTTGAAACAACAAAATCATAAATTATAATATAATAAATAAATATAAATAATTATCAAACAGACGTGGGCCATTTTGCCTTTCTTGTTTTGTTTTTTTAGAGATTTGAAAGACACTTTAATCTAATGGGTAATAAAAAAAATGTGGCAGCATATTTCTTCCTTAGTTTTGAATTATGGGCTTTGCCCCCGTCTGACGAACAACCCATCTGCTGCAGGCCTAGTAAACACTGTTTAGTTATATTATAAGAATGTTATATTGCTGTACTAAAATGTGTGCTTTATGGAAAACACAGGTACGCATACTAAAATGAAACTTGATGACATACTCCAAAAGAGAAATAGCAGGCATGCCCGGGCATTAAAAAAAAATCACAAAGCAGATTCTTCCTAATCTAAAATAACAAAATAAATCTCTGCAATGTTTTGTTTACAATAAGTGCAAAATCTTGTTATAATACCCGCTAAAACCTCCTGTCAATAAAAGTTGAATTAGTTCTAACTATGCGCTCATCCAAACCTAAAAACTATGAATATTTAACAAGTCAGTCTCCGAGTGGCGAACAAGAGAAAGGTGACTATAATTGTAGATTTACATCATTAAACATAATCTGATTGCGAGGATTCGGCTGAAATTGTAAATGAGAGTCTGCCAATTATGGCCCGGACAAAATAACCTGTTTTATCTTCAGAGGAATTATTCCAGGAGCACGTAGACTGCATGGTAATCAAGTGCTTACTCTAATTATAAATTGGATTTAATAAGAAGTGTTACAGCATTACAACACAAATAATTCAAACCATATTGGTGGAAACATATCAGGAAAATGAATGCACTCATCAATAGTTTTTGCTCAGATCATTTTGTTTTATAATACATCACAGCGTACTGAAAGAGGATTATGTTATATAGAATTTATGTGTTATTTGTATGGGCAGTCTCCTTCCATATATTAACTTCTTCTTTGTGTTCTCTCTCTGTCACTGTAGCAGCCACAGACTTATTTCAACAGGATGCTGAGTTTTTTTAACTCATAGCAACTAATCAATAGTTGGTTCTTAAATGATTTTTCTATAAAATTTTGATTTTGTTACTACATATCATTGTGCAAAGAAATCAGATCTCACCAGCATCGGGAAGTATACAGTATATCTAAATCGATGGAGCTCCCATTTATTATATTTCACATAACAGGGAGATTTACTAAAACTGGAGCACACAGAATCTGGTGCAGCTGTGCATAGTAGCCAATCAGCATCAGCTTGTTCAACTAAGTTTTGACAAAAAAATCTAGACACTGATTGGTTACTATGCACAGCTGCCCCACATTCTGTGTTTTAGTAAATGCCCCCTATAATGTTTCCCCTGCAAATGTATGGCGTGATTCCAGGCGGGACATTAGCAGCCCTTAGATCATGCAATTTTCTTTCCTTCCACCAATGGTGGAAGGAAAGAAAATTGCTTGATTACCCCATCAACAATGTAAATGTTGATCAAGGAATCCCTCCATAGCACTACTGTGTTCTGCAGGTGGGGAGTGCAGGGAGCCTTCCCTGTTGGCAGAACAGAATGGTCATTGCCGTGGGTTATAGCCGCTGGCAATGATCGTATGAAATGAATCCGACAGGCTGGTTGTAATGAGGTTGACCGAGGGTTCAACTTCGGTACAACCAGCCTGCCCATAGATGGATCGAATCTCACCCGATCCCTGCCAATCCATTTATGGTTGGCTTTAGGGCACATTTAGATCTATGCATGTGCATAGAATGTGGATGAAGATTATTGGTTTCATTTGTTTATAGATGTTTTGATGGAATTATAATTTTTGGTATTTGTAATATACTTTGGGGTTGATTTACTAAACCTGGAGAGCTGGTAGCCAATCAGCTTCTAACATCAGCTTGTTCAAATAAAGCGTTTTTGTTACCCCACTGCTTCATATTCCTGATATGTGCCTGTTGTACCATGTACTTGTATGATAAAGTATCCTGTTCTCTTTGTATTGCTTCCTTTGTGTGAAATCCCTGGTGTTCCTGCTAGTCTCTCTGCTTTCCTATTCCCATTGACCACACTAAGCAGAAGAGCACACCATGGTAAGTTCTCTAGCTATGCTGGGAACTACGTGTAACCTCCCCCAATGATCAGACTTGTCCTGACACGCCCCCACTGCACAGTCATTTAATGGGAAGCTCAGTGTGCTGCTGTTTCTCCTCCCTCCTGCTCTTATGCAGCTGAGAACAGAGGGAATGTGATCACTTATAAAAAGGGGGAAAAATGTATTTATAATGCTTTTTTATATCCATTAAAAAATGCTTTGCCTTTCATTTCTATTTTAAACTGAATGGGTTGTTTTACAAGGTGAGCGTTTACAATCACTTTAAGCTTTGACAAAAAAAACCTGGAAGCTAGTTAGTTTCTATGGGCCAGATTTTGCATTCTCCAGTTTTACTAAATTAACTCCTTAGTGTATGTTAATCATTATGTTTCTTTCTATTTATTTAAAAAAAGAGGGGTTAAAGAGGAGATCCAGCCTCCTTCAGAAAAAATTAAAAGTCAGCAGCTACAATTACTGTAGCTGCTGACTTTTAATATTAAGATACCTACCTGTCCAGGGATCCCGCAATGTCAGCATCCCAGCCAATTTTTACATCGGCTCTCGGGTGATGCCGCCGCCATTGCTTCTAAGGGGCTTCACAGCCGGTTCCCTACTGCACATGCTCAAAGCGCGCTGCACTTTCTGAATGGCCTGATGAGGGAGGAAGGAGGAGGGGGGCTGAATTTCTGAGTGATTTCCTGGAAGAGGGGACTGGTACCTGTCAAAAACAGGTACCCGCTGCCCCCCCAAAAGGTGCCAAATGTGGTACCGGAGCGGGAGAGGAGGCAGATAAGTAGAGCTTCCACTTTTGGATGGAGCTCCGCTTTAAGTGTCATAATGCAATAGCTGTTGAGATTTAAGTTGTGGATATTTCTTGATATTGTATAATTAAAAAAATGGAAAAAAAAACAACCTAGAAGCTGATTGGTTACTGTGTACAACTGGACCACATTCTGTGTGTCCCAGTTTTAGTAAAAGCCCCCTATAGTGTGTCCCCTGGAAATGTACAATAAATGGGGTGATCCCAGGCAGGACTTAGAAGTGCATTTTTTGTAGCATTAAGCAGGTATGTTGTCATACGCCAACGTGCATTTCCTTTGTGCAATGACGTTCGTTATTGAGACACATTTTCAATATGTTTTTCACTTTAGGATTTGAAGTAGATAGAGAGAACAACCATCGGCCAAAGATTGTCAATACTTGTTGGCAACACATCAAAACACATGTTACCTGTGCTTTCATACCTTTGAATTCTGACCAATGAACTAAAATGCCGAAATAAACTGATGCCATATTGTGATTTTTAATATGGGGTAGTTAGACATGACTTTGTGTGCTAAAATACAACAGTGTAAAGGGCCTTTAACCTCCCTGGTGGTAATCCTGAGTGTGGTACCATTAGCGGTAACTCCAAGCCACACTCGGGATCGCATCGATGGATCCAAGGCAGCGTTACTCACCTTGTCCCCTGGATCCAGCGATGTCCCCTGCTGTGTCTGCAGGCTGTGTCCTCCGTCCGATGCCTCTGTGTGCCGGGCTCTGTTCCCTGCGAGCGTCGCGTCGCACGGGGACGGAGACCGGCGGCAAATTCAAAACGTGAAACACACAGCATACATACAGTACACTGTAATCTTACAGATTACATTACAGTATCAAATCATTTCACATCCCCTTTGTCCCTAGTGGTTTGCCCAGTGCCCTGCATGCACTTTTATATTATATATGTCATTCTTTCTGCCTGGAAACTTGAGAATGTCCATGGCAACCAAAAAGTGTCCCTTTACGTCAAAAGTGGTTTTTGATCGGCTAGAAAACAGCGATAGTAAATAAGAATCATTTGCAGAATTGAGTGATACTGATTTTTGGGGAAATTTATCATTAGACACTGAAAGTGACGACAGCGATAATTCTGCAACTGAGCAAATTTCAGTGTTTTTGGTTTGATTACATTATTGAATACATTTTATTACTATTACGTTATTATTTTTGATAAGTATTTAGTTAGTTATTTATTATATTATAATTTCTGATTTCATGTTTCAAACGTTATCATACCCGTGATGTCTACTAGACTCTTGTTTGGACAGGTTTAAGTGAGTTATTCCTAAGAATTACATGCCTACAATATAAAACTTCAAATTTCCATGCAAAATAATGTTACCGCTTTCAGCACCAAAAATCTGAAATAATCATACTGCCAGGGAGGTTAAAGTGCCGCTGTGTTTTTGCTACCTTATTAAGAATATTCTAGGAAAACTGAACATCCAACTTGTCTATAGTCCTTTCCAACATAGCTGGTTTTACCTCCATTAGGAGATGTAAATTACAGTGCTAGTCATCAAGCTAATAAAGATGAGCATAACCGGTGGGGGGTGAGTGCGGTGTTTTTTAAAGTGTTACTTGATGAATCAGGGCTGATAACTCTCTATGGGAAAGCAGTGTTAATTTTGATCAAATTTCGATTTAGTTTTAGTCATAGTCTTTGGACTAAATTGCCATTTTAGATTACTTTTTTTAGTCATCTGGATTGTTTTGGTTTTTCTCGTATTTTAGTCGAGTAAGATCTCCAGTACATTTTAGTTGAATGAAATCTAATGAATTTAGTTAAATTGTAATGCATTATTTAAGTATTTCTCTAGAATTGTCAAACTCATTATATACTCCTGGAGTAAAAATCGAATATGTTATTATTTATGGTATTAAGGTTTGAACATGCATTACACACACAGGGGGAGATTTACTAAAAGTGGTGCACTCAGAATCTGGTACAACTGTGCATGGCAGCCAATCAGCTTCTAACTTCAGCTTGTTCAATTAAGCTTTGCCAATAAAACCTGGAAGCTGTTTCTATGCAGAGTTTCATCAGATTTTGCACTCTCCAGTTTTAGTAAATAACCCTCTTGATATGTTACATCTTTATAAATAAAGTTTCATAAACAACCAAAAATATTCCTTTTTGACAAACAGAAGTGCAATTTTAAAATATATAAAAAAAACCTGTAAACTCTATTGGCCGCAATGCCATTGCACATATTATCTGAATATATTACCAACAGTAGCCTCCCTGGCGGTATTCCCGAGTGTGGCTTGGGGTGAGTTTTCATTACCAAAAGCGGTAACCCTGAGCCACACTTGGGATCGTCAGACACTGAAAGTGACGACAGCGACAATTCTGCAACTGAGCAAATTTCAGTGTTTTGATTTGATTTGATTACATATTTAATAATTTTTATTATTATATTATTATTATTATTATATTCATATTTTTGATAATTATTTAGTTATTTATTATATTATAATTATGATTTTGTTGTTTCAAACGTTATCATACCCGGGATGTCTACTAGACTCTTGTTTGGACAGAGTTAAGTGAGTTGTTGCGAAGGCCTCATACACACGGGCGTTATTAACGCAGCGCTTTTGATCTGTTTTTACAGCTTAAGAATGCCACACCATGTTATTCTATGGCCTCATACACACGTTGGCATTTTTGAGCTGTAGATGACGTCAGCATTCTTAAGCTATAAGAAGAACCCAGGACCCACACGTTCTGAAGCTGCAGCGTTAGAGTGCTTTTGACGCTGAGCCGGCAAAACCCTCAAAAATGTGGCTTAACGTTGTATACACAGTGCTAAGCCTGTTCAGGACTTTCTCTGCCTCTATTCAAAATCAATGGTTCCTTATGGGAGCCCATTGATTTGAATAGAAGTCTCACCAGAAGCCAGATGATGATGATCCAACTTACGGGGCGCGACTTGTGTGCAGAGGGTTTTGAAGGGGAACCCCCCGTAAAAATTAAAGAAAAGTTTTTGTGTGGGGTCCCCCCCCCCAAGAGATGCCAGACCCTTCGGTCTGGTATGGATTTTAAGGGAAACCCCCACGCCAAAAAAACGGCATGGGGTCCCCCCCAAAATCCATACCAAACCCTTATCTGAGCATGCAGCCTGGCAGGCCAGGAAAGGGGTGGGGATGAGCGAGCCCCTCCTCCTGGACCGTACCAGGCCGCATGCCCTCAACATGGGGGGGGCTGGGTGCTTTGGGGCAGGAGGGGCCCTGCGCCCCCCACCCCAAAGCACCTTGTCCCCATGTTGATGAGGACAGGAGCCTCTTCCCAACAACCCTGGCCGTTGGTTGTCAGGGTCTGCGGGCGGGGGCTTATCGGAATCTGGAAGCCCCCTTTAACAAGGGGCCCCCCAGATCCCAGCCCCCCAACCTATGTGAATAAGTATGGGGTACAGGGCTGCTGATAGAAATTGTGGGGCCCCTTACAGACTATCTGACAGGCCCCCTCCCAAGAAAGTATTAAAGCTATATTTCACAAAAAATACAATAAAACTATTAGCAGACACAAATATAAAATAACTCACAGAATCCCTGCTAAATCTAAAAGATAAAACCGAGTTAATAAATAAAAATGAAGATGAGATGAAAAAAATATACAGGCTCTGGGATCAGAGGGACAGAGGGAGAGAAAAAAAAGGTAAGCTCCATGCACACTGAGCTTAAAAAAACTCCAGTTCACTTGGCAGAAAAAAAAACGCTCATATAGAACATTTTTTGTACAAAGTTTAGACAAGTTTAGGAGAACCAGAAGGGTTTTTTTTCTGTCTTTAAAAGTTGAGCTTAAAATATGCCTAATCGTCCTAATGTGTATGGACACATAGGATAACATTGAGCTGCTTCTACAGGCAAAACACTAAACTCATGTAGAAGCAACGTTTTTTTAAGCCAGTGTGCATGGAGCCTAAATTAGAAAGATAACAAACTCCAGTGCTGAGAGGAGGGGGGCCCACACAGGGAGGGGGATTAGTGAGGGACGACTGTCTCTTTCTTATCAGATAATAGCTGGCAGCAAGGGAGAGGGACGGAGAGCAACTTTCATCTGCTGGAGGAAAAGAGACGCAATTGCCATCTGTCACTAATCCCCACTGTGTGGGCCCCCCTGTGTGCTCCGGGACCTCCACACCAGGGCTAGTGGTCCCCCCCTATCAGCGGCCCTGATGATTAACAAGGGGGCCCCCAGATCCCAGCCCCCCAACCTATGTGAATGAGTATGGGGTACAGGGCTGCTGATAGAAATTGCGGGGCCCCTTACAGACTATCTGACAGGCCCCCTCCCAAGAAAGTATTAAAGCTATATTTCGCTAAAAATACAATAAAACTATTAGCAGACACAAACACAACATAACTCACAGTATCCCTGCTAAATCTAAAAGATAAAACCGAGTTAATAAATAAAAATGAAGATGAGATGAAAAAAATATACAGGCTCCGGGATCAGAGGGACAGAGGGAGAGAAAAAAAAGTTAAGCTCCATGCACACTGAGCTTAAAAAAAAACTCCAGTTCACTTGGCAGGAAAAAAAACGCTCATATAGAACATTTTTTGTACAAAGTTTAGACGAGTTTAGGAGAACCAGAAGGGTTTTTTTTCTGTCTTTAAAAGTTGAGCTTAAAATATGCCTAATCGTCCTAATGTGTATGGACACATACAGTAGGATAACATTGAGCTGCTTCTACAGGCAAAACACTAAACTCATGTAGAAGCAACATTTTTTTAAGCCAGTGTGCATGGAGCCTAAATTAGAAAGATAACAAACTCCAGTGCTGAGAGGAGGGGGTCCACACAGGGAGGGGGATTAGTGAGGTACGACTGTCTCTTTCTTATCAGATAATAGCTGGCAGCAAGGGAGAGGGAGGCAGAGCAACTTTCATCTGCTGGAGGAAAAGAGACGCAATTGTCATCTGTCACTAATCCCCACTGTGTTGGCCCCCCTGTGTGCTCCGGGACCTCCACACCAGGGCTAGTGGTCCCCCCCTATCAGCGGCCCTGATGGGGTACATCGTACCCCTACCCATTCACCTGGAAAAAAAAGTGTAAAAAAAACACACTACACAGTTTTTTAAAATATTTTATTAAGTCAACGCCGACATCTTTTCCCCTCTCTTCTCCATCTCCTTCTTTCTTCTGCTCTTTTGTGGGGTCTTCTGTCTTCTGAGGGGTCTTTTGTCTTCTGAGGGGTCTTCTGTCTTCTGCTCTTTCACCACTCTTTTGCTGCTGTCTCCCCCTCTGTCTTCTCCCTCTCTTTTCTGGAAATGTTGACTCGTCGCTCTCTCCCACTCGAATGCCTGGTCCGTACTGCGCCGTTGCCTTATACGGTCTGACGTCATCCGGAGACCCGCCCACATATAATGTCACATCCTGGGGTGGGGCTGTAACGTCATAAGAATGATGTCAGCGGGTTACCCCGCCCCATGCCAATATAAGGCAACAGCGCAGTACGGACCCGGCATTCGAGTGGGAGAGAGTGACAAGTCAACATCTCCAGAAGAGAGAGGGAGAAGACAGAGGGGGAGACAGTGGCAAAAGAGCAGAAGGCCCCTCAGAAGACAGAAGACCCCTCAGAAGACCCCGCAAAAGAGCCGAAGAAAGAAGGAGACGGAGAATAGAGGGGAGAAGACGCAGGAGCTGATTTAATAAAATATTTTAAATACCTGTGCAGTGTGTTTTTTTTTTCACACTTTTTTTTCAGGTGAATGGGTAGGGGTACAATGTACCCCATACCCATTCACATAGGGTGGGGGGCCGGGATCTGGGGGACAGATTCCAATAAGCCCCCACCCGCAGACCCCGACAACCAACGGCCAGGGTTGTCGGGAAAAGGCTCTTGTCCTCATCAACATGGGGACAAGGTGCTTTTGGGGTGGGGGGCGCAGGGAAAAGCACCCATCTCCCCCATGTTGAGGGCATGCGGCCTGGTATGGTCCAGGAGGGGGGGCGCTCACTCGTCCCCACCCTCTTTCCTGGCCTGCCAGGCTGCGTGCTCGGATAAGGGTCTGGTATGGATTTGGGGGGGGGGGCCCACGCCGTTTTTTCGAATTGTCTGGTACCTCTTGGTGGGGGGAACCCCACACAAAAAAATTTCTTCAATTTTAGGGAACCATTGATTTTGAATGGAGGCAGAGAAACACAGCTGAAAGCTACGCGTCAATGCAAAACGCCAAATTTCTATACGAAAAAATGTACCGCTTTGAGATGCAAAAATCTGACATAATCATACCGCCAGGGAGGTTAAATATTAAGAAAAAAAAATTAGAAAAGAGTTTTTCTTATTTTTTTTTCTTTCAGCAGCTTAGTAGATGCCACCTACTTCTTCTTATGTGAAATGTTCATTTTGACATCAAATTGCGATTTAGTTTTAGCCATAGTCTTTTGATTAAAATGCCATTTTAGTTTTAGTCACATTTTGGTTGACTAAAATAGTGTTAATTTCGTTGACGAAAATATTTTTGTCAACAAAACTAACACTGTGGGGAAGTTTGTATTTTTCTGGTCAAACTGCAGTCTCCTATGTAATGCATACAGCATGGCAAGGTTCCCCTTTGGGTATTAACAAAAGGGCTGTGGAAGGGATGAGGTTTCTCTGTGTTACTACAGGCAGTTTCCTTGGAATATATGGAATTTACACTTGTTTTTGGATATCCCACACATTAATCATTTTCTGCACAGCTGCCATGTTTGAATAGAACGCAGAGTATATTTAGCATACATATTTCTATATCTCCCAGCTGTCTAGGAACTGTCTGTGTATATATATGAATTATAATGATAATATGCCATCATGATATCTGTATGTATATGAAAGAATAAATGTGCCATCATGCATTTGACCATTTTACTAGCTATGTGTCACACGCTTCATTTAAAGTCCCAAAACGTTTCCTTTTAAATAAATATAATAGAGTTCCCATCATCTGATCTGAGGTTAAATATTAGAGGATTACAAGAACAAATTAGGAGAAGTTCAAGGAGAACAGATTTTTTCATGCTTCACACAATTCAATATTAGGTATCAGAGCTGCTTTTTCCTTTTCTAAATAAGCATTAACCTGAGCCATGTTTATTCCATCACTTTTAAATGCTAAACGTTTGTAGATTACCTTTCCAAATACGCCAACTCGCGTCTTGTCTATGTATTGTTCTTTTAATAGTGTACTGGAAGAGAAGGAAATCAAGAGAGTTATTAAAAAAAAAGGAAAGCATTGCTAATTAGCTGTTATGACATATTCATCTAATTATATTTTAATGAAATAAGGTAGATGGTGTTGGTGCAATGTGATTTTAAGCTCTAAAAGTGTCCTTTAGATTGTAAGCTCTACGAGCAGGGCCCTCCTATTCCTTCTGTATTGAACTGTATTGCAATTGTACTGTGTCCCTTCTTTATTGTAAAGCGCTGCGCAAGCTGTTGGCGCTATATAATCCTGTATAATAATAATAATATAATAATTACGGGCCTCGGATACTAGCTGCAATTTGGGGGGGGGGGGGGCTGCAGACAGAGATAAAGTTGAACTGTATTTTAGCACTCAAATCACTTCAAATGGGTTCCTCGAAAATACAATACAAATAATGTTACATGCATCAATGCATGCATTCTCCTGCAAATATGTGCATACTACATTATAATTAAAGTATATAAACAAGTGGCAGACCGCCCCCTTAATCCATCCGCCCGGCCCCTAATCTCCATGCAGGGAGCTAGACGCATGGATTTCATTGGTTTTTTTTTAAGCCTGAGGCTCTAATTGGCTTCAAATAATGGAGGGAGTGTCGGGGGGGGGGGTTAATAGTGCAATTGCCGCCCCCCCACACACACACAGAAATAAGCATCAGCCGTCACTGATATAAACCCTAACAATTAACTTCTCTTATTTGCTCCCTTTCGATCTGTTAAACATATCATTGTTATATCCGTTCAAAAGAGTGCAAAAACAAACAAAAACTGTCAATCTGCCATAAATATTATAATGGCATTAAACCCAAAACCGAAAATGGAATATGTTGCAGCTTACCAATCATGAGATGTTGTGGCTGCATTCGTTTTCTTTTATTTTTGGCTTTTTCCCCTCCATTATTACCTGGTGATCTGGCCAATAATACACCTCCTGTATTAGAGTGCCTCCACTCTGGATGATGGAGCACAGAGGCACCTTTGGACAGCATCATTGGGGAGGGGGGGGTGTAAGATGGATTAGGAGATTTCAATACACTAACAAATTGAAGCTGATTTCCAACTTACACTGCAATTACAGCAACAGTTGTTTTTCCTTTTGGGATAAAGGTATTACATACGTAAAAGCTGATCATTGTCAGCACCTTTGGACGGCACCTTTGGACAGGCACCTTTGGACAGCAGCATTGTCAGTCTGGGGGAGGGGGATCTACTAGCAAACTTAGACCAACTAATAGAAATGGAACTCCTGCCAACACGTTTTAAGCAGTTACAGCAAACAATATTTTCTTCTAGGATAAAAATTTTACATTGTAAGCACCCCTGTCAGTAGTAAATGGTTTGTCTGAACCCTGTAACTGCTCCATCTGCAGGACAGCTTGTCCTTTTGGGTTTAATACCGCTAAGTTCACTTTTTTTTCCAAAGTATGGCTTCCCTATGTAGCAATATACCATTAATGTACCTCTGTTGCGGAAAAGAAAAAGCTGTCCCTATGTTCTGGGGCAGGCCTCATGCCTCACCTCAGCCTCTGCTTTCTTCTACAGAAAACTCCTCCATGTCTTCCTGACATCCATCCTGCAGGACGGCAGAGCCATTAGCAGAGTGAGGAAGTTCTACAGCAGCTGGTCTCATTAAAATACACCCTGCCCTTGCCCCCTCCTCCAGGAGATTGCCCCCACCTACCTCTGCACTACCTTAGTTCAGCCCAGTGCTTTCTAAAACCAGTAATGAGGTAGGTGTGGTCCTGAGAGGTAAAACATGCCTTATTCTGTGATGCAGTAAGGGAGTGCATGATGGGATATGAAGTTTCCTGGATGGTCACATGATACTACATGAAGTCAGGGCTAGGAACGCATCAGACATTTTGAAAAGAGAGGTGCAGATAAAAGGCTGCCATAGACTAGGTAAGTGAGAGATAAGCACATTGGACTGGTTTGGGCAGAAAATACATTAGAAAAGACTTATATTTATTATTTAAAGTGAAATTCTGCTTGCAAATGTGAACTTAGCCTTAAAGTGGATGTAAACCCCATTCATGAAATCTGACCTGGGCACATCTATGACCCCTTTCACACTGGGGTGGCGGGTCTGTTAGCAGTAAAGTGCCGCTTGTTTTAGCGGCACTTTAATGCTGTTTAAGCCCAGCTTTTCAGCCAATAGCGGGGCGCTTTTAACCCCCAAGAAGGGGTTAAAGAAGGGGTTAAAAACACCCGTGCTGAGGTGCTTCCGAATCGCTTTTCAGGTGCTTTGGAAGCACTGCCCATTCATTCAAATGGGCAGGGGCGGGTTGAGAGCGCTGTATATGTATAAGCACTCAGGCTTTCACACTCGGGTGGCATGGGAGGCAGTTTTCAGGTGCTTTATAGGCGCTATTTCTAGCGCTAAAACACCTGAAAACTGCCTCAGTGTTGAAGGGGTCTATCTGTAGTGTTTTCTTATTTCTCTCCAAAGCCCTAAGAGCCATTGATTTCTGCTGCTCCATTCCTCTGTTATCAGCATGAGAACTTCTGACAAGTTCTCCGACACAGGAGATAAAAGCAGCAGGAAATTTGTATTGGGCAGGGTGATTAAAGGGAGATTAGCACAGAGCTTGTCTATTCACATTACAGCTTTGCATGTTTCTTCATTCCTCTGCCTATGTGCGGGGGGGGGGTGTACCTTTCCTGCAATCAGCTCACACACATTGTATGCCCAGACTCCCCTCCCACTGTTGAAACAGGAAGAAACATTTGTAACATGTGCCCTTTCTAAAGAATGTAGAAAGGGAAAGACAGAAAATATACATGTAAAACCTATGTAGGGAGATTTGTTTCATCTCTGTGTATCATCTGAAGCTGTTCACTTCATTGGGTATATGTGAGGGTTTACATCCACTTTAAGCTAGAAACGTCCTGTGTACTCTGCACGTGCTGCACTCTTATCAATTGTTATTGTTCCTGGCTCTCTCTGTAGACTACAGATCATATCCTCTTTTATGGAAGATGTTCTGTAGTCCTGTCCTAGGATGCCCTAATGCAGTCACCACATTAAAGAACTGGTAAGCTGCAATATATTACATTTTAGTTCTTGGGTTTAAGTACAGTTAAACAGCTCTGCCACTGAAAATATTAGACGACCTGTACAGCCATGTTTCTAAAGACACTGAGGGTGAGATCTGTAACTGAAGTTTAGGAACTTGGTGAAGGAACCTCTTAGATCTACTACGCTGTAAAGTAACAGGTAAACACGCGGAATCCTATTTTGAAATTATATCATCTTTAAAGGAGAAGTACAGCCAAAGCTGGTTTTCTCAACCTTATAAACACAGAGAAACCCAGGGCCAGACTGGCCTACCGGGATACCGGGAAATATCCCGGTGGGCCGACCACAAAAATCAGGAGTGGTAGTAACTGGGATAAGATAAAACCAGTGCCACCAAGCTGGAGCCGACTGACTGAGCCCAGGATTGTGCGCCCGAGAGGAGGTCAATGACAGTGCTGGCAGGCCAGTCTGGGGGGGTCAGTGATGTAAGGGGGGCTTGAATACAATAATGTAAGGGGACACCGATATAAAAGATTTCCCCCTTACTGTATATTAGTACCCCCCCTTACTTTAGTGTATTCTTTCTGCAGAAGGTGGTCTCTGGTCATCAGAGTCCCCCTCATTTTACCAGAGTTCCTGGTCTCCCCCTTGATGATTGCTCCACTTTTAACTGGAATTTGCCCTTATATATAAAGCCCTATATGCTTTCATATCTGTCTTATCTATATATTATACACTCTTCGAATGTGCTTTAAAATGCATGGTTTTCCCTTTTATGAACAAGAAAATAATGGCGATATGTGGTTGGGGGTGGTATAATGCTATGGGGTTGGTATGAAATGATTTCCAGGGCTGGTTTTTATTCCCAGTCCGGCCCTGGAGAAACCCTTGAAATACCTTTCTGGTCTCAGGCAATCCCTGCTAAAAAACTATATCTACAACTCATGATACATTAGTGTGATGGTCAATGTGAAGAATGCTCCTTACACGTGTGGTTATTGGGAAAAATTATCCCCTTGTTGTTGGTGGGAATTTATCTGAGAGGCAGAAATTGCTCATTGCTCAAGGAACCCCTAGCAACCTCTGGAGGAACCCTAGTTGAGAAACCCTGATCTAGATCCATCCTTGTTCAGCCCTATCCAGAATCAATGTCCATTTAGAATGTAAAATACCTCAGTGCAATCAGCTGATCTCTCTCTTGGCAACTTCCCAGCCCTTTCCTCACTTCATGTAAAAGCTTTGTTCCTTGAAATCCACTTCCACGTCCATCGAATTTCACGACTATTGCACTGTAGGAACTGACCAGCACAGTTGTCCAATCGATTTCAAACTTCTCTGACACGCTCTGACTTCCTGGGCTGCCATCACTAGAGTAGTAAAAAAAAATAGACACATTTCTTATAAATAAATAACACATTAATATTATAATGCCTAAGTTTGAGTGTATGTGTGTGTCAACCCCAGGGCACCCTGTCGCCAGCACAGTTGGGCTAATCCCTCACATTTATTAAGTGTACCAAGTCAAATATCAGTCTAATCTCAATGGACTCTTGTCCTGTGATAATCTCAGTTCTACTGTCCCTTTTCCTGTATAAACATTCCTGGAAACAACTCTCTGCCCCATCTCCCACACCCCCAGCAACATATCCATTGCCCCTGGACTTCATGACAGTCCCCTCTAATAATAAATGTACATGTAAAAAAGCTGCACACAATGCCTTCTTTTTAACTTTCATTGTTCCAATTCCACTGACTACCTCCTCCTGTTTCATTCTGGGTCCTCCCCACAACTTTTGAATTCTATGGACTATCTCAGCGGAGATGGTGGGGAGTGTGTCAGTAGTCATGCAGACCATAGTACTGCTGACACCCTCCCCGTCACCTCCACTGTTCCCAAATAACCTACTTCAGCTTTAGCCGTCTTATTTCTGGATGCTGATTTTGACCTCATTACAGACCACATTCATCCCCTCACATGCCTCTCCTGCACATACCTCCCCTGCCCTACCTTCTGCACTCTTCTCTGCCTGCTATCACACCCTCTGCAATAATAAATAATAATAAAAAAGTAAGTAAGTAGTAAGGTAGGAGTGGGCAAGTACATACTGTACAAGCTCACTGGAATTTGAAATCACAACTCAGATTACACTAAATTGAGTGGCCTTTCTGAGTTTAATCCCCTTGAGTAAAATTTATTGGGCGGGCATGGCCTGGCGGGGGTCCAGGCTGAGACTGCCATTCACTATCACACAACACGCTTTGACTTGATGTGCAGCTCCTGGGACACCTATCACTTTCTGATATTAAAAGTTGAAGGGCTGGCTAGTTCACTTTTTGCTGTTGCTTGCCATTGATTAATTTCACTCTGCAATGCACTATTGCTCTTTTTACAGTGTTAATGTAAGTGGCAGACCAAACACATTTTGCAAGCCCTAAAAATAATTGTAGAGGTCACAAGCTATTAATAATAATATATTGATTTACACATATAGAAAGAAAACAAAATTATATATATATATATATATATATATATATATATATACTGTACACACACATATATATAGATATAGATATAAATATTAGGCAAGTGAGTATTTTGACTAAATCTTAATTTTTATGCATATTGTCCAACTCCAAGCTGTATATATTTGAATGCTTATTGGATTGAGGCATATCAGGTGATGTGTATTTGTGTAATGAGGTAGGGTGTGGCCTAGGGAGATCAGCACCCTATATTAAGGTATGCATAATTATTAGCCACCTTATTTTCCTCAGGCAAATTGGACCACAAAACAGATTTAACTGACTCTGAAAAGTCAAAAATCGTAAAAAGTCTTTCAGAGGGATGCAGCTCTCTTGAAATGTATAAAATATTGGGGTGTGATCACAGAAGCATCAAATGTTTTGTTGCAGATAATCAACAGGGTTGCAAGAAACGTGTTAAAGTGGAGGTCCACCAGGGAAAAAAAAATAAAAGTCAGCAGCTACACATACAGTAGCTGCTGACTTGTAATAATAGGACACTTACCTGTCCTGGAGTCCAGCGATCTTCAGATCGGTGGTCGGGTGCAGCCACATCCATTGTGGGTAAGGGAACCTGGACGTGTAGCATTACAGCTGCACACCGGGCACCTTACTGCGCATGCGCAAGGCTCCGCTGTGCTCCGCTATTGGCCAGGCGGCCAGCAGAAGATCAAGCAGGGAGGAGGGACGTCAGCATCCGCGGCAGCCGGCCAGAGCTCCCGAATGTGTGGAAAAGGAGACCTGTCTAAAGACGGGTGTCCTCTTCCCCCCCCCCCCGAAAGGTGTCAAATGTGACACCTGAGGGGGGGAGGAATACAACCAGCGGAAGTTCCACTTTTTGGTGGAACTCCACTTTAAGAAAAAAAGACACAAATTAACTGCTGAAGCTACCAGGAACCCATTATTCTCCAGTTCTGCCATATTCCAGAACTGCAACCTACCTGGAGTGCTCAGAAGAACAAGGTGTTCAGTGCTCAGAGACATGGCCAAGGTAAGGATGGTTGAAACCTGACCACCACTGAACAAGACACATAAGTGGAAACATCAAGACTGGGCCAAGAAATATCTGAAGACAGATTTTTCAAAGGTTTTATGGACTGATGAGATGAGAGTGACTCTTAACAGACCAGATGGATGGGCATGTGGCTGGATCGGTAACGGGCACAGAGCTCCACTTCCACTCAGATGCCAGCAAGGTGGAGGTGGGGTACTGGTATGAGCTGGTATTAAAAAGGTGAGCTAGTTGGACCTTTTCAAATCAACTCAATCAATCCCAAACCTACTGCCAGTTTTTAGAAGACATTTTCTTCAAGCAGTGGTACAGAAAAAAGTCTGCATCTTTCAAGAAGACCATGATATTTATGCAGGACAATGCTCCATCATTTCCTTCATTTCCTTCAAAGTACTCCACTGCATGGCTAGCCAGTAAAGGACTTAAAGATGAAACAATAATGACATGGTCCCCTTCCCCACCTGATCTAAACCCTATTGAGAACCTGTGGGCCCTTATTAAATGGGAGATTTACAGTGAAGGAAGACAGTTCACCTCTCTGAATGGTGTCTGGGAGGCTGTGGTTGCTGCTGCTCAAAAAGAAGAAACTGACAGATTCCATGAATGGAAGGCTGACAATTATTGAAATGAAGGGGCGCTATATTGGTCACTGAATTTTTTTTTATTAGAAATGTTTATTTGTAAATTTTTAGCTGTTTGTTTATTATTCTCACTTTAGCAGATGGAATAAACAAGTGGGATGGGAAATTTTTCGTTTTTGTCATTTAGTTGCATAATAATTAATAATTCAGCACACGAGGCCTCATACACACGGGCGTTTTTACAGCCGTGTTTTTGAGCTGTTTTTATGCTGTAAAAAAAAACCAGGACCAGCGCGTTATGAAGTTCCAGCGCTAGAGCTGTTTTGATGCCGATGTCGGCTTAAAAACATCGCTTAACGTTGTATACACATCGTTAAGCCTCTATTCAAAAGCAATGGTTCTCTATGGGAGCCCATTGATTTAATTAGACATCGCACCAGAAGTCGGATCATGATCATCCAACTTGCAGTGCGACTTGTGCGCTGAGGATCTTGAAGGCGAACCCCCGTAAAAATTTCAAAAGAAATTTGCTTGGGACCCCCCTCCCAAGAGGTACCAGACCCTTCGGTCTGGTATGGATTTTAAGGGGAACCCCAACACCAAAAAAATGGTGTGGGGTCCCCACCCAAAATCCATGCCAGACCCTTATCTGAGCATGCAGCCTGGCAGGCTAGGAAAGGGGGTGGACCATACCAGGCCGCATGCCCTCAACATGGGCAACATGGGGTGTGTGTGCTTTGGGGCAGGGGTGACCCTGCACCCCCCACCACAAAGCACCTTGTCCCCATGTTGATGAGGACAAGGGCCTCTTCCCAACAACCCTGACCGTTGGTTGTCGGGGTCTGGGGGCTTATCGGAATCTGAAAGCCCCCTTTAACAAGGGGGCCCCCAGATCCCGTCCCCCCACCCTATGTAAATAAGTATGGGGTACATTGTACCCCTACCCATTCGCCAAAAAAGTGTCAAAAAAACACACTACACAGCTTTTTAAAATAGTTTATTAAATCCGCTCCGGCGTCTTCTCCCTCTCTGGCTCTTCTCCCTCTCTGACGTCTTCTTTCTTCTGCTCTTTTGCGGGGTCTTCTTTCTTCGGAGGGGTCTTCTTTTTTCTGCTCTTTTGCCTGGTCTTCTGTCTTCTCCGCTGTTTTCCCACTCTGTTCTTCTTCCCATGTTGACTTGACGCGATCTCCCAGACTACTGCTGTCTCCACGCTCTGCATTGACTTATATTGGCATGGGGCGGGGCCACCCGCTGACATCTTCCAGAGGCCCTGCTCCCCTATGCCTCGGGCGGTGACGTCATAAGGGGACGGGACCTCCGGATGACATCAGGGGGTGGCCCCGCCCCATGCTAATATAAGTCAATGCAGAGCACTGAGACAGCAGTAGTCTGGGAGATTGCATCGTGTCAATATGAGAAGAAGAACAGAGGGAGAAGACAGCGGAGAAGACAGCGGCAAAACGGCAGAAGACCTGGCAAAAGAGCAGAAGATAGAAGACCCCTCAGAAGAAAGAAGACCCCTCCAAAGAGCAGAAGAGACAAGACAGAGGAGCTGATTTAATAAAATGTTTTAAAAAGCTGTGTAGTGTGGTTTTTTTTACACTTTTTTTAGGTGAAAGGGTAGTCGTACAATGTACCCCATACTCATTCACATAAGATGGGAGGCTGGGATCTGGGGGCCCCCTTGTTAAAGGGGGCTTCCAGATTCCAATAAGACCCCACCCAAAGACCCCGGCCAGGGTTGTCGGGAAGAAGCCCTTGTCCTCAGCCCCCCATGTTGAGGGCATGCGGCCTGGTATGGTCCAGGAGGGGGGGCACTCACTCGTCCCCACCCTCATGCCAGGCTGCATGCTCGGATAAGGGTCTGTTATGGATTTTGGGGGGGGACCCACACCATGTTTTTTTGTGTTGGGGTTCCCCTTAAAAACCATACCAGACCAAAGGGTCTGGTACCTCTTTGGGGGGAACCCCACGCTATTTTTTTTTTTTTTTTCCAGGGGTTCGTCTTCAAGATCCTCTGCACACAAGTCGCACCGCAAGTTGAATGATCATGATCCGACTTCTGGTGTGACTTCTATTCAAATCAATGGGCTCCCATAGGGAACCATTGATTTTGAACAGAGGCAGAGAAACGCCGCCGAAAGCTAGTGCGGGAAAACGCGCATTGACACCAATGCAAAATGCTGGTAAAATTATGTTTTTAACCCCTTCCTTACCGGGCACTTAAACCCCCCTCCTGCCCAGACCAATTTTTGGCTTTCAGCGCTGTCACATTTTGAATGACAATTGCGCGGTCGTGCGACGTTGTACCCAAATAAAATTTGCGTCCTTTTTTTCCCACAAATAGAGCTTTCTTTTGGTGGTATTTGATCCCCTCTGCGTCATTTCTGATCGCCGCTATAAACAAAAAATGAGCGACAATTTTGCAAAAAAGAACAATATTTTTTACTTTTTGCTTAAGTACAAATCCATTAAAAAAAATTATTCATCAGTTTTTGCCGATATATATTCTTCTACATATTTTTGGTAAAAAAAAAAATCGCAATCGGCGTATATTTATTGGTTTGCGCAAACGTTATCGCATCTACAAACTGGGAATTGATTTATGACGTAACCACAGTTACGCGCAAAAGGGCGTGAT
>BLSH010284679.1:245764-258995 GCA_018402905.1 Glandirana rugosa
TTTTTTTTTACTAGTAATGGCGGCGATCTGCGATTTTTATCGGGACTGCGATATTGCTGCAGACATGTCGGACATTTTTTACACATTTTTGGGACCAATGACATTTATACAGCGATCAGAAATTTAAATGTCCACTGATTACTGTATAAATGTCATTGGCAGTGAAGGGGTTAACCAGCAGGGGGCAGTGAAGGGGTTAACAAATGTTCCCTGGGTGTGTTCTAACTGTGGGGGGGCAGGGCTGGCCGGGACATAACAGATCTAACTGATCCCAGTGACAGGGATCAGTAGATCTGTCATGTCCCCTGTCACAGAACGGGGAACCGCCGTGTTTACAACGGCGGTTCCCCGTTCTGAGGCTCCTGAAGGAGATCGGTGGGTCCGGGCGGACATCGAGTCCGCCCGAGCCACGGGCACGCTCGCGCAGCATGCGGCGCGCGCGTGCGCGCGCCGCTGCTGCCACTAGGGGGCGCGCGAGGAGCGTGCACAAGGGACGACGTCCATGGACGTCGTCCCGGCATTCCAGATCCGCGCTGGAGCCGTACTATGGCAATAGCGCGGATCTGGAGTGGTTAATGTGGCTTTTTTCCTGGCGTCGGTACTAGCTTTACGGCTCGTTTTTCAGAACGCCCGTGTGTAAGAAAAGCCAAAACCTCACTTTTACTTTCTTTAAATATTCAGGTTTAAGGTTTATTAAGATTTTGAATTGATCGAGAGCACTGTAGTTCAATAATGAAATGAATCCTCAAAAATACAACTTGCCTAATAATTGTGCACACAGTGTATATACATACACTAATTTGTAGCTTTTGCTTACTCGGCCCATATAGTATACAAAATTTCACTGCAAGTTTTATAGGAGGTGGTAAACTCAACAACAATCTGTGATGACAGCTTAGTACATGAGCTTACTATACAACAGCCAGCAGCTTAATGAGATGGAGATAAGCATTCAGAGGGAAGGGTGCAAGCTCAGCGCTAGAAGAAGTAATTTCGGCTTGGCGGATTATTTATTACCTCTCCAAAATTGGCTGCTCACCCACCCTTGTGTACAAACACACTCTGAGGCGATTTTACATATTTTTTGAGAAACAATAATATTAATAGCATAATTAATAATATTAATACTGCAGAGTAAGCCTTGCAGATCCACACACAGTGCAATCCACCACAGTGAGGATGACAAGTTCGGAAAGCTCTGAGTCTAATTAGGAATCATGTCACTTAAGTAGAAGCATGTTATTTTTCATTGTCAGTAGCTTGGTTAATGAACACAGTGTACTCTTACAAGTGCAATGATTTGATGACTTTAGGCTCAGGGGTATGAGTGAACACAAATGCTGTATATAACTATGGCTCCAAGGGTATTTAAACATGGTACTTAAAAAAAACAAAAAAACATTGTATGTGTGTGCAGATGGGGGCTTGTGAATCACTTACTGGGTTAAAAAAAAGATAGTGGGAGACTTTGTTAAAAAGCTCAAACCCATATCTGAAATATCAATCTTGGGTGGATTGACCTTTTAATAAATTATGAGAATAAAGGAGAACTCCAGCTAAAGCCTTTAAAACCTTCAGTCAGGAAAAAAAGCAAAGAACACCAGGGGGCGCCAACTAAGTCCAACATTAGTAAAATCTTTAACAGCTTCTGGACCACCTACCGCATATATACTACAGCAGGTATACACAGCTGTGAGAAATCACTTACATTTACGTGATTTTGTGCATGAGGCCTGGGGAGCGATCGTTCGTAGAGAGGCAGAACGGCAGTCTGCCTATGTAAATATGGCAGACCAGCGTTCTGTGAAAAGGAAAGAGAGAAATCTTGTGTTTCTGCTAAGCAGGAACACAGATCTCTTTCTTTCCCCTGTCAAAGCATCCCCCCCACAGTTAGAGAGCACCCCTTAGGGACACACTTAACCCTTCGATCACCCCTGATGTTAACCCCTTACCTGACCGTGTCATTAGTACAGTGACAGTGTATATTTTTTAGCACTGATCACTGTATTAGTGTCGCTGGTCCCCAAAATGTGTCAAAAGTGTCAGTTAGGTGTCCGATCTGTCCGCCGCAATGTCACAGTCCTGCTAAAAATCACTGATCGCCAGCATTACTAGTGAAAAAAATAAAAATTCCATAAAAATATCCCATAGTTTGTAGACGCTATAACTTTTGCGAAAACCAATCACTATACCCTTATTAGATTTTTTTTACCAAAAACATGTATTTGAATACATATTGGCCTAAATTGATGAAGAAATTCGATTTTTTAAATTTTTTATTGGATATGTTTTATAGCAGAAAGTAAAAAATATTTGTTTTTTTTTTCAAAATTGTCTATGTTTTTATTTTGTTTATAGCACACAAAATAAAAATGGCAGGGGTTATCAAATACCACCAAAAGAAAGCTCTGACGTTTTGCAAAAAAATGGCCTGGTCAGAAAGGGGGTAAAACTTTCCAGGGCTAAAGTGATTAATGATAAAAAGACACCACAAGTCTCCCAGTCATGAGGATCCTGTTGGTGGCTATTATTCATCAGACTAGAGCATTGCATACTTTGGCAAGTGAGTTGCCATTAAGAGCCTTTTCACACTGGGGTGGGCAGGACGTTAAAAGGGGGGTTATAAGCGCTGGCGCGCAGCGCTTCCGAAGTGGTTTTCAGTCGCTTCGGAAGCGCTGCCCATTTATTTCAATGGGCAGGGGCGGTCTGGGAGCAATGTATACACAGCTCGCAAACCGCCACAAAAATGCTGCTTGCGCTTACAAGCGCACCGCCCCAGTGTGAAAGCACTCAGGCTGTCACACTGGGGTGGATTGGGGGGAGGTTTTCAGGCTGTGTCAGGATCATCTTTTTGGCCTCTCCCCCAGGCCAATTTATACTCACCTGAGACAGACAGTCAGTGCTCTCGGCCTGGGAAATCAGACACTTCTTGTCTGTGAGAGCAAGAGGTTGGTAAAAGCTAACAAGCTGTATATGTGGAAGCTGGCAAGCTGTAGGCTTGCTCAGCCTGGCAGTGAGGGTGTTTGTTTGTGATATTTACAAGTCTATATACTGAGCATAAATTGGCCTGTAAGAGAGGACCAAGACCCAAACTGGATTGTGGATCAGAGATCCCTAAATGTGTATGAGAGGAGCACGGAGATGTATAAACCCAGAACAGGACTTTTCCCAGCTCTCTCTGGGACGCTCTGCTACAAATATATATTGCAGTTTTCCATTCTTAGATGGGGTTGCTGCATTAATTTTCCCTTTTTTAGGATGTATTTCTTTATTTTCACCTGGTGATCCTACCAGTGAGTCTGTTATTTTTCAACTTCCTTTAACACAGTGTTCCCCAACTCCAGTCCTCAAGGCCCGCCAACAGGTCATGTTTTCAGGATTTCCCTCAGATGAATCAGCTGTGGTAATTACTAAGGCAGTGAAACTGATCAAATCACCTGTGCAAGATAATGGAAATCCTGAAAACATGACCTGTTGGTGGGCCTTGAGGACTGGAGTTGAGAAACACTGCTTTGACAGACAAAGTTGTCCTGCAAAAGTCAGATGGAAAAAAGGACATCCAAAAGGTGCTGGGATTTCGAAACAAATTCAAACAAGGTAGTAGTGAGAGAGAAAAAAACATTTAAAGAGCCCACTGGCTCAGGCTAGGCTGCTCACAACAGGCAAGGCTACCCTACTGTGAGTACTCCAGCAGGTTACCAGGAAAAGACATTCATATATGGAAGGAGCACCAGACCAAAATTAATTTATTGATGTTGTGTTAAAAAAAACATAAGAGGGTTGAAGCAAACCATTTACCATTGACAGGGGTGCTTACAAGGGTCAATTTTTATTTATGTAAAACCTTTACTCATAAGAAAAAAACAATGCTTCTGTCCTTCAGTGGAGTTGAGCAATGCAGACCGTGTGTAACTGGCCAGATCTTCAGGGGACAATAATGGAAAAAACCCAAGATAAGAACACTAGAGCAGCCACCAGATTGAAGGATTGGTAAGCTGCTAAGAAAAGTTTTTCATTTTCGGGTTCAATAGAGATTTAAGTGCGGTGGTGGTGGGGGGGGGTTGGAAAAACTAGAGGCTGACTATTAGGCAGCTGGGAAGGCAGGAATAGGCATCTTTTTTAAATTGAAATCTGCATAAAATCTCAGCTGCCTATATTTCCAGATCTTGTGGACATTTTGGTTTTGAAGGTTTTTTTTTTGTTTCAATATGTTTTTATTGGATTCTCAAGAGAATACAAAATAAAAAGAACAAAGTATTTCAAGCAGTGGTTACAAAAACTATTTTACAGAGATAACATATCTTCAACAGTTCGGGCGAGTAACAATTTCTGAATCCAGCCATTAGCTGTTGACTCAAAACCTGTTATTTGAACATACCATTTAAGTAGTAAGTGTTGTTTTCGAGGGGACCCGTCATGACCAGGTGCCTCCCCTTCCGGACGCCCTGTCTGGGATCAGTCTGCGGCCAGGAAGTCAGGAGCAACCGGCCCACGGCCAGCCAACCTTGTTAGTTATGTTCTACATACTCTACTCTCAATGTTGTTAAAGATTTCTCTTCTAGAACTGTATTGTTCAACATTTATGGGTTTTGAAGTTTTTAAGGAAGGTATACAGTGCCTTCAAAGGTATTCGTACTCCTTGAAATTTTCCACATTTTGTCATGTTACAACCAAAAACGTAAATGTATTTTATTGGGATTTTATGTGATAGACCAACACAAAATGGCACACTGTGAAGAGGAAGGAAAATGATAAATGGTTTTCCAAATGTTTTACAAATAAATATGTGAAAAGTGTGGCGTGCATTTGTATTCAGCCCCCTTTACTCTGATACCCCTAACTAAAATCTAGTGGAACCAATTGCCTTCAGAAGTCACCTAATTAGTAAATAAAGTCCACCTGCGTGTAATTTAATCTCAGTATAAATAGAGCTGTACTGTGAACCCCTTGCCGTGATTCCGCCCGCGATTCGGATACGGCGCAAATCGTGGGATGCCTGCGCCGTCCCCGGTACTGTGAATGGCACCAAATCATGGCGCCATATTGCCATGACTGCCGCCCGGTAAAATTGCGTAAACAGAATCGCAGAACACCTAACACCCAAAAGAAGTTCACTTCTTTTGGGTGTTAGGCGTTCTGTGATTCTATTCACGTGTTTTTACCGCGATTCGTCGGGCGAAAATCACGGCAATATAGCACCGCAATTTAGTGGCATTCAAAGTAGCATTGATTGCACGGGCACCCCGCAATTTGTGGCATTTCCAAATTGCGGGTGGAAAACGTAATGCCAAGGTATGAATGGAGCCTTTGTTAGAGAATCTTAGTGAACAAACAGCATAATGAACTCTAAGGAACACACCAGACAGGTCATTGATAAAGTTGTAGAGAGATTTAAAGCAGAGTTAGGTTATAAAAAAATATACCAAGCTTTGAACATCTCACGAAGCACTGTTCAATCCATCATCCAAAAATAGAAAGAGTATGGCACAACTGCAAACCTACAAAGGCTTGGCCATCCACCTAAACTGACAGGCCAGGCAAGGAAAGCATTCATCAGAGAAGCAGCCAAGAGGCCCATGGTAACTCTGGAGGAGCTGCAGAGATCCACAGCTCAGGTGGGAGAATCTGTCCACAGGATAACTATTAGTCGTGCACTCCACAAATCTGGCCTTTATGGAAGAGTGGCAAAAAGAAAGTCATTGTTGAAAGAAAGCCATAAGAAGTCCCATTTTCAGTTTGCGAGAAGACATATACAGCAAATTTGGAAGAAAGTGCTTTGGTCAGATGAGACCAAAATTTAATTTTTTGGCCTAAAAGCAAAACACCCTGAACACACCATCCCACCATAAAACATGGTGGTGGTAGCATCATGTTGTGGGGATGCTTTTCTTCAGCAGGGACAGGGAAGCTGGTCAGAGTTGATGGGAAGATGGATGGAGCCAAATACAGGGCAATTTTAGAAGAAAACCTATTAGTCTGCAAAAGACTTCAGACTGGGGTGGAGGTTCACCTTCCAGCAGGACAATGACCCTAAACACACAGCCAGAGCTACATTGCTTCTTAACATGCATGTCAAGACCACTACTTATTTACTGCATGTATTTATTTTTTTTCCCTTTTGTGAATTCACTAAATCTCCTGTATTACGTGGTATTTACCCAAAGTTTTTGCTTTATGTGGTAAGTACCGCATAAAATACTAGTAAATTGACACTTTCGGGATCATATGCGGCATTTGGGACTTCACCTAAATACCGCATGCGATCTGCTTTTGTGAATGGAGCCCACTATGATGTACGAGACAAACTATATACATGTACTAATTATTGTTGTTATTTTAGATATATATCCCCATTGCTGCTTGAAGGAGCAGATTCTGTCTGCAAAACGCGTTCAGTTTCAATTTACCAACTATCCTTCATTACAGCAGTTTCTTCTCTAACTGAAATATATGTAATAAATGGGTTGTTTTTGTGTACATAGCAAACTGGTTGGAGGCAGTATGGAAATGTATTTCATCACCAAAAGGAGACGTTATTTTAAATTGATTTTAAATTACCGTACTTATTTAGTATGTATAAAATAAATGTTCTATTTTAAAGGAAAAGCAGGTGTCTTTAAATTCTTTGATCAGCACCTTAAATTGTCCCTTTAGTTTTTTTGGCTGCTTGCAAAGCTAAGCTTCTTTTTTTCTATTTTAATGGTTGGTTATCAATAAATACTAGCTTTCAATAAATATATGAAGCTATTGGCAATAGTTGTGGTACCCCAAAGTCCCATTTTTACATATTTTTGGTCTGCTAAATAAAAACTCAATGCTTGGGGAAAGTTGTGGAGATGGGAACACATTCTGCATAAAAAAAAAAACGTATCTAAAGAATTTATAAATAATGCAAAAAGCGAAGTCAGCATCCATTTAAAAATAATGCATCAACTTTGGGTGGACTAAGCATTTAAATGAAAACTAGCTCACTTTAAGGCTCCATGCACACTGTAGCTGCTAAACAGTAGTTTTAGGCCGTCTGGGTGTTCTTTTTTAACAGCCCTTAAACTCCCCTCTATGTTACCCTATGTGTCCATGCACACATGGACATTTATTGTCGTTTATCTGCAGGGGAGTTTATGGGCGGTTGTCAGAACGCCCTAAAATCGCGTTCAAGAGTCGTTCTTCCGACCACAAAAAACGTTGAAAGCTTGAAAACTACCATAAACGCCCCAAAACGCTCAAAAACGTGGCTTGCCAGCGTTTTAGGACATTTTTGATCCATTGAAAAAAAAAAAATGTTCAAAAACATTTAAAAGCTGCTGA
Organism: Glandirana rugosa; assembly: GCA_018402905.1. Classification (NCBI taxonomy): domain Eukaryota; kingdom Metazoa; phylum Chordata; class Amphibia; order Anura; family Ranidae; genus Glandirana; species Glandirana rugosa. Next base: position 253,073 of record BLSH010284679.1, read on the forward strand.
CGATCGATTTTAGATCATTATTTTTAATGTCCTGTGTGCATGGAGCCTTACTGTGAAAGTAGCAGATAATAGCATTTCAGTTCTATATAAGTTTGCCATTTCCTTCTCCTCCAAAGTGTTATTCTATATGTATGCTGTAAAATGTTAACCCAGGGCACAAAGTGGCAATTGCCACTTAAACTATGACATTTGATATTATATTGATTTATGCGTGTTCTCACCGGGCACCTCTATCTTAAATGTCCAGTTTTTACATTCCTCTCCCTTTACAAGCCATGTTTATATCTAGAAATGCTCAATTTGCTACATTCCATGGAAAAGTCAAGGTTGAAAAAGAATTTAACTCGTCATATGAGAGACTGACATTTGAAATGTAATATTAGGGATATATTTTTGGATATTAGTCAAATGTCAAACTGGAATGAAAAAAAAAAAAGCCAACACTATGCTGAAAATACACAAAGTATAGAAACAAAATGGATAAACCCTACTGGATTTGAAATGTTATTAACAGTTTTTGCGTGTGAAGTTTGATTTATTTTTCAACTGTAATTTATTTACATAAATATAATTTTAGGAAATTCCCATCTTTGATCGCTTTTCCCTGGTCCCTTTTGTAAGCCAAATTTTAATGAATAGTTCTGATGATTTTTAAGCTCCTCTACATTTGCACCTTGGAATTTTTCAATCACTGCAGTTAAAGTTGAATTACAACTGAAATACATAGATGAAATATTTTTATGAGACTTTATTTAGCCTGCCAAATTTTTTGTGTTTCTGTCCATTTAGTCCCTAAAATTTGCACAGCTCTACCACACTTTTTTTTTAAATCAATATAAGGCATTCTTTGAATGGATGAGGTACAGAGGTTGGCGATAATCTCACAATTTCCACCTTATCCATTCAAAGAACACCTTGTATACACTGGAAAAGGTGTTCTATGAATGGTGGCAGTGCCCAGCGCCCCCTTGTGGTTTCTATGCAGAAGGGAAGGTGCTTGGCACATGACCCAAAAGATCGTTACTATCACTATAGTAGAGCTGACTACTACAATGATTGTCAGTTTCCACAGCGTTTGCTCAGGTATGAGATGTGCACACTCACATGGTACAGGCTGGTTCAATGTAAATTTGCAATACAAATAATATTTAGAGTTCAGCTATAGGCTACAAACTTTCTGCACAGATGGATGATTGACGCTGCACTGATAAAAGAAAATCTACTAAAGAATATGCATGTTAGAGCACAACTCACTATGGCCCACTTTGTGTCATGTACATTTTTTTCTGATTTTAGGTTCCTTCCTTTAACCACTTGACGACCGTATCATGTACATATACAGCAGCAAAGTGGCTCCACTGCGCAGATCGCCGTCTATAAACGGCGATCCGCGCAGCCACAGTTTCAGGCGGGTGCATGCTGCCGCCACCACGCTCTCGTGCCCGCCGCTCACTCCGCGAGTGGGGCCGCAGGTCGGGTGGACTCGTTGTCCGCCTGCAACCCGCGATCACCTTCTAGAGAGGAAGAACGGGGAACTGCCGATGTAAACACAGCAGTTCCCCGTTCTGACAGGTGGCATGACAGTGATCTACTGATCCCTGTGATCGGGATCAGTTAGATCATGCCCCTGCCAGCCCAGCCCCCACACAGTTAGAATACAGTGAGGGAACATAGTTAACCTCTTGATCGCCCCCTACAGGTTACCCCCTTCCCTGCCAATGACACAAAAGAAAGCTCTATTTGTGGGGGGAAAAAAAGGACATCAATTTTGTTTGGGTACAAGGTCACACGACTGTGCAATTGTCAGTTAAAGCGACAAAGTGCCGAAAAAGTGCTCTGGTCAGGAAGGGGGTAAATCCTTCCTAGGCTGAAGTGGTTAAACGATGCTCAATTGATACTAAGGGGCCAAAGTGTGCCAAGAAAATATCCCCCACACCATTACACCACCAGCCTGAACTATTGATACAAGGCAGGATGGATCCATGCTTTCATGTTGTTTACACCAAATTCTGACCCTACCATCTGAATGTTGCAGCTGAAATCAAGACTCATCAGACCAGGCAACATTCTTCCAATCTTCTATTGTCCAATTTTGGTGAGCCTGTGCAAATTGTAGCCTCAGTTTCCTGTTCTTAGCTGACAGGAGTGGCACACAATGTGGTCTTCTGCTTCTCTAGCCCATATGCTTCAGAATTCGATGTGTTGTGCATTCAGAGATGATACCTTGATTGTAATGAGCGGTTATTTGAGTTACTGTTGCCTTTCTATCATCTCAAACTAGTCTGCCTATTCTCCTCTGACCTCTGACATCAACAAGGCATTTTTCATTCTCTGTAAACCCTAGAGATAGTTGTGTGTAAAAATCCCAGTAGATCAGCAGTTTTTGAAATACTCAGACCAGCCCGTCTGGCACCACAACCATGCCACGTTCAAAATCACTTAAATCCCCTTTCTTCCCTACTTTGATGCTCGGTTTAAACTTCAGCAAGTCATCTTCACCATGTCAAGATTCCTCAATGCATTGAGTTGCTGCCGTGTGATGGCTGATTACCAATTTGTGTTACCAAGCAGCAGTGAACAGGCATACCTAATAAAGTGGCCAGTGGGTGTATATTCACACTTACATCCTTTATAACAGTACAGCAGTATGGCTGTGCCTGCCTTCTATCCTACTAAAATCCAACTGAAACCTCAAAAAATAAATTTTCAAATGAAAACTGTGGGTAGTGTAGTTCAGCAAAGATGTTCATTACACTGTCTGATATTAACCATGTAAGTCCCAACACAAAAAACCCTACTTGGACTCAGTGGCTTCTGTGGGTCTGAAAAACAATCCGTGCTCAACCATAGTGACAGTGGCAGTCCAGCCTTAAAGTGTTAGTAAACCCACAACAGTAACATCAGTCTGTATATGCAGCATAGCATGCTTGCTATACTCACTGTGGAACTTAAGGGGTTAATCCTCTGCATCGTTAAAAAAAAAAGTCTGTTTTATCCTGTATGCATAGATACTTCCCTCCTGCACTGTCAATCTGGGCAAGTCCATATAATACACAGCAGGGTGGTAAAGCTGCACATGCTCAGTTGGGTCTCTTATGCTGGAGAGTACATTTCCTGTTTCAGCTGAACTGTTCAGGTCACATGATATTGACATCACATATGAGGGCGTGTATTAAGGCTGTAGTGGAAAATCTCCTCCTACTTGGACAAACTGTGCAGGTTATCAGGAAACCGTGATATACAGATCATCCAATAAAAGGTATATAGTGGCAGTATCTTAATGGAAAAATAATATTTATAAGCTATGGGCACTGTGGGGGTGGGGGTGGGCAGATGAACTATTTTCATATTACTGAGTTTATTAACACTTTAACCGGTTCCCGACTGCGTACTATATGTACTATATGTTTACTGCGGCAGTGTGGCGCTGTAATGCGAATCGCCATATATAAGCTTCATTCTGCCCATGCATAGTTGTAAATACGATGTAAACTCAGCGGTTCCCCGCTCTGTCAGTGGGATCAGTTAGATCTCTTATGCCTATGGTAGCCCAGCCCCCTCACAGTTAGAACACAGTTAACCCTTAGATCTCCCCCTGCAGGTTAATCCCTTCACTGCCAATGACATTTATACAGTAATCAGTGGATATTTAAATTTCCCAAAAAAGTGTAAAAAATGTCCGACATGTCCACCCCAATATCAAAGTCCCGATAAAAATCGCAGATCGCCGCCATTACCAGTAAAAAAAAAAATGTAAAAAACGCCAGAAATTAATTCTCATGGTTTGTAAATGTGGCAACTTTTGCGCAAACCAATCAATAAACGCCGTTTGCGATTTTTTTTACCAAAAATATGAGAATATAAATCGATCAAAACTGATGAATCAAGTTGTTTTTTTATATTTTTTTTTGTATTTGTATGTTTTTTGTTTATAGCGGTGATCAGAAATGACACAGAGGGGATCAAATACCACCAAAAAAAAGCTCTATTTGTGGGGAAAAAAGGACGCAAATTTCATTTGGGTACAACGTCGCACGACCGCGCAATTGTCAGTTAAAGCGACGCAGTGCCGAATCGCAAAAAGTGCTCTGATCCTACAGTGGGAAATCCTTCCGGGGGTGAAGTGGTTAAGCTCAAACCCTGAATCAATCATCTCCTGGGTTTGTCATCCTGCTCATTAAAAAAACGTAGCAGTAAAGTGATCCCGTGCAATGTTTACAAAGGAAGTGATGTGAAATCACATGTGACATCACAACCCTTCCTGTCAATCTGACAGTTCAGACAGAGCTAAGCAAGCGTCCTGCCTTCCCCTGCAGCAGCAATAGGGATCTATTTCTTGTAGATCACAATTAACAATAAATCACTATTAAATCGTCCCCCTGACCTGCTCCAGACCCTTGATGAAGAAAATTGTATGATGTAATTTACAGAGCAGTGCTTTGGGACTTAAAGTGGCATTAAAGCCATTTTTTTCCAAAAAATCATGTAAAAATATTAAATATTAAAAAACAGCATGCATTGGATTTTTTACTTTAAATTTCCTCTTTGGAGCTTCCATTTTCAATTGTGCCATTCTCTCTGTACACCCTATGCTGCCCTGTGTGAGCCTCCACAACACTCGTGTTCAATTGAAAAAGGAAGCTCCAAGGAGGAAAAACGAAAAGAAAAAAATCAAATGCATGTGAGTTATGTTATTTTTATATGATTTAGGGAAAACATATTTTAATATTACTTTACCCGCTTGCTGACCAGCCGCTGCAGTTATACATCGGGCGTGTACACGGCGATCTGTGGGCCCATTTCGCTAGCGAGGAAGCCAATCAGCCACCCGCGATCGCTTCACAGAGAGGCAGAGTGGGGATCTGCTAGTGATTAGGAACAGCGATCTCTCTCTACTCTCTGTCAGTCCACTCCCCCCCCCCCCACACAGTTAGAAAGCACCTCCCTAGGGAGAGAACATTTCACCCTTTGATCGCCCCCTAGTGTTAACCCCCTTCTCTGCCAGTGTCATTTATACAGTAATCAGTGCATTTTTACAGCACTGATAGCAGTATAAATGTCACTGGCCAAAAAAAAAGTGTCAAAAGTGTCCAACATGTCCGCAGCAATATCGCAGTCTCACTAAAAATCGCAGATCACCACCATTACTAGTAAAAAAAAAATAATAAAAATGCCATAAATCTATACCCTATTTTGTAGACGCAATAACTTTTGCACAAACCAATCAATGTACACTAATTGGAATTTTTTTACCAAAAATATGTAGAAGAATACATATTGGCCTAAACTGAGGAAGAAATTTTTTTTTTTACTTTTTTTTTTTATTATTTATTATAGCAAAATGTAAAAAATATAGTTTTTTTTTCAAAATAGTTTTTTGGTTTATAGTGCAAAAAATAAAAACTGTAGAGGTGATCAAATACCACCAAAAGAAAGCTCTATTTGTGGGAAAAAAAGGACATCAATTTAGTTTGGGTACAACATCGCACGACCGCGCAATTGTCAGTTAAAGCGACGCAGTGCCGTATTGCAAAAAATGGCCTGGTCAGGAAGTGGGTAAATACTTCCGGGGCTGAAGTGGTTAAAGGAGAAGTATAGCCAAAGCTCATTTGGCTGTACTTCTCCTATGGATCACAGAAGTGCAGTGTCACTGTGACACGTTTTCAGCAGACAGCGGGCTGAAAATCGCTGTCAGCTGACGTCACAGAACTGGTTCAGACTCAGGCAAGATGGCAACAATGGAGTCGGGACTTGGCCACATGCCTGGACTGGCATATAGCTCAGCCTCCTCTCAGCGATCTCCTAAGTGCCTGAGCCGGCCACTTCTTCCCCCTCCACAGCCCAGCGCTCCGGGGGGGGGGGCCTCGCGACCCGACACCTCCCCCTTCTTCACCGGCCGAGTCCGTGAATCCTCTAGCGACTC
>BLSH010284679.1:259005-273646 GCA_018402905.1 Glandirana rugosa
GAACCTGTCCATTCACAGAAAAAATGTCATGTCACTTTGGAACCAAATACTCATTGCGCCATATACTCGTAAAACTTTCTGCTCGTAAAAAAAAACAACTTTAACGCTCGTCCTAATTTGGAGACACGTACGCCGGTCTCCACGCCCCCGCGACAACTCGGAGTCTATGCGAGCCTCCGTGAGCCTTTATGAGCCTTTATGGCTTTCACATTTGTCAAGGGTTCGTAAAGGTTTACAAAGACTCGCAACGGTTCTAAGTGGTCGTGGTGGTGTGGAGACCGGTGTATCCTATAACGTATGTGGTCGCGGGGGCCTGGAGACCGGTGTATGTCATGACGTAACTGTTCGTCAGTGACACCTTGTTTACTTGACTCAAAGGTATCAAAGGATACCCCTTTGAACGAAACTATATGGTCACTAAACCTAATGTTCGTAAGAGGACCTTGTCTAATACGAACATGTAATCCAAATCACTGGTATATCAAAGCAAGTTTCCCCATAGGAAACTATGGAAACTCAGTTCATTTGTTCCACAGTGACTGCTTGTCAATGCAGTACTGTATGTGGCCAGAGGTCCGGGGGCGCTGGTGTATGCAATATCCTATGTGGCCAGAGGTGTGGTGGTGCTGGTGAATCTTGGCAACGCTCAGAAACATTTGGAAATGCTTGGGAACTGTTTACACTTTCGGTATTTCCGAGTATTTCCGAGTGCCTCCGAGCGTATCTGAGGCTCAACAGCGCCCCCGCACCTCTGGCCGCATGCACAGAGGTTTAATCCTGCTCGCAATTTCAACAAAAAAAAATGCTCGTCTTTCAAAATGCTCATATACCGCGTTACTCATAAACCAAGGTTTCACTGTACTGTAAAAAAGACACTTACCTGTCCAAGGATCCAGCACCGTCTTCTCCTGGGCTGGTTCTTCGCCGGTCTTCGGGTCCCCGGCACCGGCATTTTTAGTGTGGGAATCCGGCTGTGAATCTTTGTGGCTTCACAGCTGGCTTCCCAATTAAGGTTGCCACCTGTTCTTTAAGCCAAACCCGAAAACTTTATCGGCCTGGGACATCTTCGTGTGCCCCAAGGAGAGTAGTGAAGTGGTGGGCATAGCATACAGTGGGTGTGGCCAAATTGCTCTTGCTGACATAATTACCCTACCCCCCCAGTGATGTTGAACCTGCCCCCACACAGCCGCCCCCAGCTCCTGGATGGTGACAGATTTGTGTGTGACTATCTTGGTTACTTGGGGAGCCACAGTCTGGTCTGAATAATGTTTCAGTTTGCCTGAAACTCAGACACATGATTCAAAACCCCAACTGTCTGGGTGAATCCCGAACAGGTGGCAACCCTATTCCCAATGCGCATGCATGAGTCGTGCTGCACTGTATGAATAGCCTTCTAGCCCTATGACCTCTGACATGTCCCAAGATGTGGCGTGGTGGAGGGGGTGCAAAACTTCCAGTGGAATCACCTAGGCAATATGTCCGGAAGTGGGAATGGGTACCTACCTAAACTAGTTACCCGCTCCCCCCACCCAGCATAAAGAGTAACTAATAACCCCTGAAGAGGAATGGAGTATGACAGGCAAGGAGAGAAGGAACCATGCTAGGGAATTGACTGGTCACGTTTTCTATGAAGTTCAAAGGCAAATAACAAATGGATAAAAATAAATTAAATGGAAAAGTAAAAACACTGCAAGTAATCATTTGATTTCCTGTGCTTTTACCTGCAAATGTTTTAAAAGTGTTATTAAACCCCAAAACAAACATTTGTTATATTGCACATTACCAATTCTTAGATATGGTGTCTGCATTTGTTTTCTTGTTTTTTTAGGCTTTCTTTCTTTTATTTTCTCATGATAATCTGGCCACTAAGTCTATTTTTCTACAGAACAGGCTGTCCTGTAGATGTAGCAGTTGGAGGTTGAGTCAAACATCTATCACTGACAGGGGTGCTTACAATGATCGGCTTTTATTTATTAATGTAAAACCTTTATCTCAAAAGGAATAAAACTGTTGCTGTAACTGCTTATAAAGTATTAGCTGGAGTTTACCTTCAAACTGTTAATGTATCTAAATCTGCTAGTACATCTACAGTCACCTCCCACAAGACTGACAATGCTGCTGTCCAAAGCTGCCCCCTGTGATCCTTCATCCAGAGTGCGGGCAACTCTTAGGCCTCATGTACACTGCTGCTGGTAAACCCACGTTTAGAGGCATTTGGGCATTTTTTTCAGCTGCCCCTGAACTCATCTAATGTTATCTTATCAGTACATTTACTCAGGGTCATTTAAAGTGGATGTATACCCTCAAAACACATTTTTACCAACAGGTAAGTCTAAGTCTAATAAGGCTTACCTGTAGGTAAAATGAATATCTCCTAAACCTGTACAGTTTACAAGATATTCCACTTGCATGCAGCCGCTGATGTCACGGCGCATGTGCAGTAATTTTCCGGCGAAGGCCCGGTGCATAGTGCCGGACCTTGCCAGAAAGTCTGCCGGAATGATAGGCATGCGAGGGAGTGACGTCTCACTGCTCCGGCCACTCACAGCACCGGAGCCACGAACCCGGAAGAATCCCCAGAGGGAAGATGTCTGCTCCCTCTGTGGGCACCAGGCAGCCCTGCGGGAGCTTCGTTCTGAGGTAAGTATTTCATAATGAGCTAGTATACTAGCTCATTATGCCTTTCCCTTGCAGGTTTTTTTTTTTTGGGATAGACAACAGCATTAAGGTCATTTCCAGAGATTAGAGGCTTTTTTTGGAACACAAAAAAATGGGTTCAGAAGCCAGTTCAGAGGCATTTGACATGCCAAACAGCTTGTAAACGTGCCAACTCGCATCTAGGTATGTTTCGTTTACAGGCGTTTCCATTTAAAAAAAAAATTTTTTTCAAAAACGCTCCTAGACACGTACGCGGCTAAAGACGGCATGCAAAACACGGCAAAACTGACGTTTTACATGCTGGTTTCTAGCTGTCAAGATAAAACATTCAGGGGAGGCTGAAACAGCGTCCCATGTAAAGGGAGCCTAATACAGGAGGGGTGTGACTGGCCAGATCACCAGGTGAAAAACGGGGAAAAAAAATAAAACTAACAGCCACCACATCTGATGATTAGTAAGCTGCAATGTATTACATTTTTTGGTTTTGGGTTTATTATCGCTTTAAAGTGGTTGTAAACCTTGTTACACCACTTTAAACTACAGGTAAGCCTATAATAAGGCTTAACCTTAGGTACCGTTTCCAGGGCCGGTGCTAGACTATTTTGCACCCTAGGCAAGACCAGCTACTTGCACCCCCAGCCCCCATCAGCAATGTTATATCTGTGAAGAAATATAGGAGAAGAAAAAAACTCACAGTAACAGAGATAGTGTGTATTGAAATGCAGCCCCTGAATGAACACAAGGCTGGGACAGGCTTACCAGTCCAACTGCCCCATCCAGGGGAAGAAACAATGGGTAGTACCACCTGTGCCTCCACAAGGCCGAATGACCTACCAAAGTGCTCTATATACTCCCCATGAGAGAGAACGCACCGCCCACACCAGTATCCCATCCGGTGTACAGCTCTTGCCCAGTCCAAGACCCACAGCACAACCAATGACTGCCATTGCTGTCTTGAATGAAGGCAGGGTGGCGGCATACCGAGTTCCAGGCATTGGAGTCAACAGGGAGAGCAGGACAACCTGTCTGCATGACCCCAAAGACCCAGGCATCCAAAAAACAAAAACGACTGTAGGTCAAGGTCAAACAGTATGAACCTGTAGCCGTGGCTGTGCCCTAGACAGCAGAACACCCTAGACGACTGCCTAGTTTGCCTTGTGGTAGCTCCGGCCCTGACCATGGATATCTCCTACACTTGCACAGTTAAGGAGATATTCACTGTATCCGCATGTGCCAACGTCATCCGTGCCGTAACCAGCGGCTCCCGCCAATCACAGCGCCGGAGCCCACAAACCCAAAAGAAGCTCTGGGAGACATGTCGCCATTCACAGCGGTGTGCAGGGAGTCAGGGATCGCTAGCTTCGATCTAAGGTAAGGATTTCATAATGAGCTAGTATGCTTATTATGTCTTTGTCTTACAGGTTTTTTTTGGGAGTTTACAACCGCTTTAAGTTGATGGCAACGTCTCTTTAACATGCACTGAAAGGTAATGTGTCTGATCATACTCACACAACAAGCAGTAGAGGATAATGTGCCGTGTTTATAAAGGTTGCTGGCTTGATAATCTGCATCGGCAATTCTTTAAAACAAAAAGAGAGAGAGAAAACATATTAAGGTTCATTTCAGGTTTGGGATTGAATTGGCACAGAGATGTCCCTGCTTTAGTTCAGGTCAAATTAAGCACAAAATCATTAAGTGAATCAGCCAGTCAAGCATTCGTAAATTGAATTGTTGTTAGATCTATTGTTCTATCTTGTTCGCTACGATTAACAATACAAGCGTCATGTATCAACTTGACTGTTAACAACATACCGATAACACATTTGCTCTCGTGTCTCTTAACATCACAGACAATGTTCCTAAAATTAAAGCCAATGCCCTTGAGCAGATGCATTTCAAGGAAGCCTCTGGTATAAATGAACACAGAATGTACAAGAAAGAGAGGACACGGCTGAAACAAGCAATGCAATTAACTTTTGAGATGTGTTCTTTATCTTCCGAATTTATTTTGCTATTTTCTAAAAGGATATCAGTTAGACATGTGCAATTCGTTTTTTTCCGAATTCGTTTTTTCACAAATTTCAGCAAATTCATTCATTCGGAAAACCCATTTAACGAATTTCTTGTAAAATTCATAAATTCGAAAATTCGTAAATTCGAAAACCCGAAAATTTCAAAATCTGGAATAATAACTAGCTAATAATAACTTAATTATTACTAACTATTAAATTGTAGGTATTGGAGTTTCCTTTCAAATGTGGCTGTTAGTGAACGTAACGAATGTTGCCACTGGTGAACTTTGGAAGTCCAGGGATACTGTAGCAAAGATAGAAAACAATGGCGCACACATCTCACACATATGGATGACTAACTGATGAAGAGGTTTTTACCTTGAAATGCGTTAGCCATCCATATGTGTGAGATGCCAACTGCATAGTGTCTATGGTTATGGATTGGAAGGAATCCACAAGTCTTGACAAGCTTGATTTTATAGCTCGCTTGTGAGTATGTTTTTATCTTTTTAATAAATGATTTTCTGAGGATAATGTGCTAGGCCAGTGCGCCATTGTTTTCTATCTTTGCTACAGTATCCCTGGACTTCCCCAGTTCACCAGTGGCAGCAAGGCGACTCATTACCCACAGCTTTATACACTGTATGGCCCATTTATCAGGTTGAAGAGACCTCCCCTCCGAGCGCAGGAAGGAGCTTTTTGTTTGTAGCCCAAGCTTTAAAGCCTGGGACTGCAGGGTCATGTAAAGGTATGTGTATGCCCCATTGGTTATTTCATTGTACAGCTGCAGCACTTTACTTTTATGACACAGACAGATGTGTTTACATGTTTTGGACATCCCCTATTTACAATACACATACCCCCATATTACTGTAAGGAATCACACTGACAACTAGCACAGCCACGTTACATAAAAAACTTACTGTAGTCATCCAGTTGAATGTGTACAAACTCTGAGTAAGGCATTTGTCTGTCTTCTATCACAGCTTTCACTCTGGAGTTGTTTTCTAACTCAATTAGACCTAAATCAATATAATTAAGATGATTAGAAATATTGCTCTGGGTTACAAATAATTCTGATCTGATCAGTAATGATAACTTGGCTAAGGTACCCCAGATGTATACCTGATACATAATTACCTCAAAAATCCCAAACATAAACCTCTGAACAAATAGGGACACCGATCTGGAGAAATTTTGTCCGGTTGCCATTTATTAACAAATGAAACAAGAACATTTCTTAAACAAATTAATACATAATCCAGTACCCGTAATATAAAAGGTTGCCGGTCTTGGGAGGCACCAAAGAACCAAATTCTGATTGTGTATCAGGGTTAATACTTCACGGTCCCAAGATACGCATCAATGGCCCAGGGACAAACACACTTCACCACAGATACATCCTTGTTACCCTTTCCCCGTTAATCCAGCATTAACGGGGATCCCATAGAGGACACCATACCTTAGATGGGACAGCCTATGAACTGTTCCAAAAAATGTTACCACCTCCAAAAACCCCAGCCCCTTTTTTTGAACAAAGAAGACAACCATCAAACCAGACAATCCAGGGCGAGAGGGTAGGGATTCCAGCTCATCCATTGCTCCAAAAAGGTGGTTCTGCCAAGGTATCTTTCCTTCTTCCTGTATTCCACCTACCACCATAACCAGCCTATCCACCCCCATGACCTCTCCATGTTTACTTTAACCCCGTGCTGCCTGGTATCCTCTGTCTCCCCTATCATGAGGCCCTGTGCTTATTTTTTTTTAGCGTCGGGCCTGTCTATATTGAAAGCATTTTCTGGCCATACATGGTATTCATTTTTGGACTATTCCTACTAAATTAGCCTGAATTTGAGCTGTGCGTGGGCATATTAGCACCACCCAGTTTGACAAACTGCAAATGAAAAATTGAAAGTGGAAAATTGTCGGCCAGATGGTTAAGCCTTGTACACACAGGCAGAATGTCCCGCAGTATTGGCTGATTCAATAGAAACCGGCTGACATTCGGCCTGTGTGTACTGCAGCCAGTTGGACAGAAGCTCGGCTGGCTTCTGTCAATGGGACATGGTGAAAAAGGTCTGGCGATCGGCTCCTGATCAGCGCTCTCAGTCAATGACTGAGAGCGCTAATCGGAGGATTCTGGTGGAGGGGGGGCTGTCCCCCTGTCAGACCGCAATAACACAGCAGGGGAGTTGCATTGCATGGTTAGTACAGCAGCTCCTCCAGAGCTGTCAGTTTCTTTTCATTCAGCCCCACTGGGTTGAAGGAAAAAAGCTAAAAGTGTGTACTAGGCTTTATACTTTAGCTACTAAAGACTTTACCCAATTGCTTGGCAACTATTGAGATAAGATATCAGTCTCAAGACAGTGTATTGAATTTTATGATTTAGCCGACTGATAGGGGCTAATTTACTAAAGAAAAATAGGCTATTCACGTCATAAGTGAAATTGAACTTTGCAAGGGAACTTTCCCCAGAACTTAGCGAATGTGGAAAATTACACTTTGCAAATAATGACTAATCACACGCAAGGGAAAAAAAGGATATTGGTCACTTCATTCACTAATCCCTAGGAAACATGCTCTTGCAAAGTGCAACTTCCCTTGCAAAATGAACAACTGATTTGTCTTTAGTAAATCAACCCCTTAGACTTTTGGCATTGAGAGAGGAAGCAGTAAAGCACAACCTTTGTGTAGCACTGCAAAAGTAGCACATAGTGCACATATAGACACCCCAAGTACATGTGCAGCATATTTACAAATTAAACATACATACACAGGTTTTAGGCTAGGTTCACACTGCTGCGGTGCAAATTTTCTGCGAATTGAATACGATTACGATGCAAGTTTTTTCAGTACAGACACAAGTGCGATTTCTACATGTGTTGGTGCGAATCTACTGCAAAGCTGTAGCTGGAGTTGGAGGGGGAAGCTATCGCAGTGATGTGAGTGGAAGATTGCGTTTTCAATCCGTGTTCTATTGTAGTCTATGGAGCTGAATTCGCAAAGCACAGCATCGCACACGGATCAAACTCGCACAGGACCCTTTTTCTTCACGGATTAGATTTGCAACGCATCAATGTGAACTGCACTGGTAGAACACTATGTTATTGGAGATGACTTGCGAATGTAATCTATCGCAACGCAATCTATTCGCAGTACAGTTTGCAGCAGTGTGAACCAGGCCTTAAACCACTAAAACATATTTTTAAGGTTTTTTTGCATTAAGATGTATACCTAAAAAATCACAAAAATGTTACTTTCCCTTCAAAGCAATTTTTATACATTTTCTATTTCAATCAAAACTGTATTACATGACAAGACAGATTTGTGCGCTCTCCCTCCAGTGGATATCTGTATTACACTAAGGACATCAAGTTTCATCTTTAATAACTCCTGAAATTAAATCTTACCTACTTTAGGTTCCTATAGTTTTTACTGACCGGTAGAGAAACAGTAAAGACAATCGCTAAAATATCATGTAGACATGTGCATGACAAAAAAAATTGTTTTGTTTCGTTAATCTAGTTATTTTGTTTCCTTAAATTCGGTTTATTCATTTAATTTGTATTTTGCATTTGGGATTCGTATTCTGAATTTTCAGAATTTTATTAGAATTTACCGTTTTTTTTTTAGATTCAAAACGTTCAAAGGGATAAATTTTGAATCGGTCGAATAGAAAACTTTAGATTTTTTTTTTTCGATTCCAATGTGGCAAAGTGAACAAACAAAAGAAAAACATTCAAATGATTACAATGACTCTTTAAATCACCTTTGGCTTAAAGTGGATGTAAAAAAAATGTTTTACTGACACTTCTACCTTGTACAGGAGAGGATATCATGTCATCTGTGCCCAGTTTTGCCACAGAGAGTTAATCCAACGCTGAGTAATGCTCTTATCTTTTTTTCAGTAGGAAAAAACCGACTGAGGGAGAAATAGGAGACTTTTCATCCCGTGCTGTGTGACTGACAGGTCATATTCTTATCTCCTGCACGTAGCAAAGAGAGCCTCACACTCCCCCCTCCTTTCTCCTCCAGCTCTCAGTATAGAGCTGGATGGGAAGTCTTGTGACATCACAACTCCACCCACCGAGGTTCAGCAAAGAGAGACACCCACTGATTCTAGAGTTTTGCAATGCTGCTACAGCTGAAAAGGGTGACATTTGCAAGGTAGAGATACATGCAGGAGGCTTGCATGTATACATACATGAATACTGTGCCATTAGTTTATACTGGCTGAGTGGTGGATTTACATCCACTTTAACCAAAACAGCATTATTTCGAAATGGTACTCTAATAACACACACAGTCTTTGATTTCGGCAATATGTGTACAGTTAGAATTCAATTGAAGTTCGATGTAAAATTTGATTCAAATTTCAGTCTGAATTTGGAAAATTCGGCTGAATTTCATTTCGTTATTCAGAGTATTCAGTAAATTTTGTTTATATTTTGGGTTTTCAGATATATCTGAATCTCCGAATAACGAAAATTTGTCCGAAAATTCATTCGGAACGAAACTAACCGCACATGTCTAATATGATGTAAGCTTTCAAAGAATACCTTGTGATTCTACCATGAAGGCCATTGTACAGGCAACGCCTCTTATAGGATGACAACGCTCTGTCCCTATCACCCAGTTGTGTTCCTGTGTTGTCACTCTGACTTCTGATGAAGACCATGAGTGGCAGTTTAACCACTTAAGGACCGCCTCACATACATATACTGCGGCAGGGCAGCACTTAAGTCCAAAATCACGTACCTGTACATGATTCTTTTCCTCAGCTCTGGGGCCCGTCCGCTGCCGGAGCCCCACTCCCACTGTGATTGGACACAGCGGGACCCAATCAGCGAGTCCGGCGGACCCGATGTCTTCCGGAAACCCGGCGATCGTTCTGAGAGAAGCAGAATGGCAGTCTGCTTATGTAAACAAGGAAGATCACCGTTCTGAAGCTAGTAAGGAAGACAGAGATCTTGAGTTTCTGCAAAGCAGGAGCAGGGATCGCTGTCTTCCTTAAGTTAAACCATCCCCCATATGGTAAGAAAGCACTCCCAGGGAACACAGTTAACCATTTGATGTTAACCCCTTTCCTGCCAGTTTCATTAGGACAATGACAGTGCATTTTTTTAGCACTGATCACAGTATTAGTGTCACTGGTCCCCAAAAAGTGTCAAAAATGTCAATTAGGTGTCCGATTTGTCAGTCACAATGTCGCAGTCCCGCCAAAAATCTGTGATCGCCGACATTACTATAAAAAAAAAAAAAAAATCCATAAATCTATACCATAGTTTGAAGATGCTATAACTTTTGCGCAAACCCATCAATATACGCTTATTGGGATTTTTTTTTTTACCAAAAACATGTAGCAGAATACATATTGGCCTAAATCAGGGGTAGGCAACCTGCGGCCCTCCAGCTGTTGCAAAACTACAAGTCCCATCATGCCTCTGGGAGTAACTGTACCCGTCAGCCTTGCAATGCCTCATAGGAAATGTAGTTCTACAACAGCTGGAGGGCCGCAGGTTGCCTACCCCTGGCCTAAATTGATGAAGAAATTTGATTTTTTATTGGATGTGTTTTATAGCAGAAAGTAAAAAATATAGTTTTTTTTTTGTTTTTTTATAGTGCTAAAAATAAAAAACAGCAGAAGTGATCAAATACCACCAAAAGAAAGCTCTATTTGTGGGAAAAAGGACATACATTTTAATTGGGTACAGTGTCGCACGACTGCACAATTGTCAGTTAAAGCAACGCAGTGCCGTATCGCAAAAAATGGCCTGGTCAGGAAGGGGGGTAAACCTGTGGTGAAACATACATTACCCAGGCATGGTAGACAGATGAGATGCAACAAAGGATAAAAAAAGACAACTATTTTAAAAATGTGTTATGATGCACAGGCTGCACAAAGTCTATAGAAGTTTGTCTCGCCCCACAGCAGCATGATTTATTCTAGGAAACAATTGTTCTACGTCTCCCCAAAGGCATCAATCAGGTTCAAAGCTTGGTTCTTCAACTGTCATTTTCCACAGCAGGTTATAAATAGGATTGGTGACTATCTGAAACAGTACTTGATAGAAAAAAAATGATAAATGACCCCCAATAAGTTGGAAGTGCAAACCATTGGTCGTAGAAAAGCCCTGGGATTTTCAAGCCTTGGTTCAATGAAATTGAGTCACGTAGTTCAGTGTAATATACACACCATAAATCCCTGCTTACGTTCCGCTATTAAGGTCATTATGGAGTCGCCCTTTAAAAAAACAATTCTGCACTGATGCAAGTCTTACTCACTATTGACTAACCATTTGAAATCATTATTATAAACCCAAATGTTGGAAGCCAGCACTTTATTTATATTGATTTTCCCACCATAATATAATAGTGTATATTGGCGAAAGTGGAATAAATTATATTTTCAGTATCAGTATAGAAAATGTAAAAAAGGTAAAACATAAATAAAAATAAAATAAAATAAACCTATATATATATTTTTTATGAAACAAAAGTGTAAAAGGCTCAGTTCTTTATGGGATTCTCATTTAATTAAAACTAACAGAATTTGCTTTATCAGCTGGAAGATGCCTGTCACTCAGGGGACTTGAGCAGAGTCTTGTGTTTGTTCCTATAATTGCTAGCATGGATAAATAGTTATGGCTTAGAGGAGATTGGCATATCTCCTAGAGGACACTCTTGTTCAGTTTTAGGGCCACTGGGAATGCATTATTCAGTGGAGCAGAAATTGCTATTTCTCAGTTAAATATGAACGCCCCATAATATTCTAAAGAGAGTTGCAATTAGCCATTATCAACTTATTTATTCTATAAAAACACAGAACATATCAACAGACGAGGCTTGGAAATGTCCAGAAAGGAATTGAAATCCTCCCAGGAAATTGTGTGAACAACAACTCCATTAAAAATATTTTTCAGCAAATATTAACATCAAACTATGACATCACAGCATCATTGATAAAATAAACAGAGATAAAAAAAATAGCAACACAACTAGGCTTAAAGATACACAAAATTTACTTCATGTTGAGCGAGGTGAATAAGGCGTGCCAACATTTCAACTTTGAGCCTATGCTGTGCCAGTCTGGCTTGTCTTTGCTCTATCTTTAGGCTTCATGCACACATGACTTTAACCACTTCAAGACTAAGCCTGTTTTTTTAATTCTGTGCTTACGAGTTAAAAACAGGTTTTTTTGCTATAAAATTACTTAGAACCCCCAAACATTATATATTTTTTTCTAACACCCTAGAGAATAAAACGGCGGTCATTGCAAAACTTTATGTCACACCGTATTTGCGCAGCAGTCTTCCAAGTGTGCTTTTTTTTGAATAAATTCAGTTTTTTTAGTTAAAAAATAAGAAAACAGTTAAAAAGTTAGGCCAATTTTTTCCATATTGTGAAAGATAATGTTACGCTGAGTAAAATGATACCCAACATGTCATACTTCAAAATTGCGTCCGCTCGTGGAATGGCGACAAACTTTGCAACTTAAAAATCTTCATTGGCGACATTTAAAAAATTCTACAAGTTCGCAGTTTTGTGTTACAGAGGAGGTCTAGTGCTAAAATTATTGCTCTCGCTCTAACGATCACGGCGATACCTCACATGTGTGGTTTGAACACCGTTTTCATATGTGGGTGGGCCTTACGTATGCGTTCGCTTCTGAAGGGGAGGGTGGCGGGACGGAGCGCTTTAAATTTTTTTTTTAATTATTTATTTTGCTTTTTACTTTTTATTTTTAAAGAACAAGAAAGGTGCGCCTCTAAGTGCAGTAGTGTAAAAGAACAATTTTATTAAACAAGATTAAAACTACTCACAATGGTAGTATGCAGGTGCGCATTGCAGTGTCAGCCACTGCTGGCTATGGTTGTCCTTTGGTCTGTCTGGGATGGCTGCTGGGATGTCTGCTGGGATGAGATCCTGGTCTGCCTGTCGGTGGTGGGCTGGGGGGGGGCGGCGTCGGTGGTTCCCGGCGTCTCCTCCTCTGGCTCCGGTTGGTTTTGGCGCGAACGACCGTCCGGTCGTCCGTTCGGTCCATGCAGGGCAGATGCAGGTGGTCCTCTCGTCCAATGGGCAGCTGGAGACGGCGACGCGTTGCGGGGCTCAACCCCTTCTTCAGGCCGTAATTGATTCAATTGAGCCCCGCTGCAGGCACCATTCAGATATCACCACTCAAACCCAAGGACGTCATATGACGTCCGGCGGTACGGAAGTGGTTAAAAAAACCCAAAAAATGTCAGTAGCTTATCAGTAATTTTTTTCAGCTTTTACAGCGTTAAATTACCGCAGTTTTTTTGCGTTTTTCGCGTTTTTAAAGGGCCTGAGTTTTTTTTTTCCCAATTGATCTAAAACGTCCAAAAACATTGGGGATCGACCTTTTTGAGTGTTTTTGGGCGGTTTTGAGCGTTTGAACGTTTTTACAGCTGAAAAACATCCAAAAGAACCCTCTGGTCTCGGGGTTTTTTTTACAGCTAAAAAACGTCACTGCTAAAAACAGTTGATAACAGCCTATGTGTGCAGGAACACATAGGATAACATGATGGGGAGTTTATTGACTGTAGAAAAAAAACATCTGCAGCTAAAAACAGCTGCTGTAAAACAGTCAAAAAACGTCCTGTGTGCATGAGGCCTGAAAGTGAACGCAGCCAAAACTTTTTTAGGTTTCAGAAACATTTGGAAGGATAAAAACTGTTGCCAGTTTAGATTTTGTGGTTTGTGTTCCTTTTGGGGAAATTTCCCTTCACTTCCTGTTCCAGAGAAGTGCTGTCAACCTACCAGATTGAAATTTACTGACACAACACCCAAAATTTACAGGCACAGCCAAGTTTTTACTGGTATTTCCAAAAGTTATAAGATCCGCTTAGACCCCTTTCACACTGAGGCAGTTTTCAGGCATTTTAGCGCTAGAAATAGTGCCTGAAAACTTACTCCCATGCCACCTGAGTGTGAAAGCCCGAGTGCCTTGACACCGGGGCGATGCGCTTGCGGGACGTCAGGAAAAGTCCTGCAAGCAGCATCTTTGGGGTTGCCCTGTCCATTGCAAAGAACGCCTGAAAAGCGCTTTGGAGGCGCAGCAGCACGGAACTTTTTAACCCCTTCTTTGCGGCTAGCGGCTGAAAAGCGCCGCTTAAACAGCATTTAACAGCTCATTTTAGCGGCGCTTTACCGCCAACACGGCCGCGGCCGCGAACCCAGTGTGAAAGGGGACTTAGAGTGCAAATTTTAGTATTTAGGCTACAAACAAGTGCAATATGCAATTAGCAATGTGATTTAAGGTAGAGATTAAGGCAAAAACCTATTTCTTGCTTTATTTTTTCGAAATGATAAGTAGCTTAGGGACAGGACTCAGGAGGGCAAGAAATTAGAATGGGTGGCACACCCACATGAAATTGACTCTCACAGTGACACTGACAGCCTTGTGCCCAGCACAGATGATGATGAAACCTCACCGACACGACACGTCCCCTCCTGAGTCAGTGACAGTCTCGCTACATGCCAGGTGGTCCCTTCAGTCCACTCCAGTAGTGTTGAGCGAACCCGGACTGTAACGTTCGGGTCCGTACCGAACTTTCGGGTGTCCGGGGCACGGACCCGGACCCGGACATTTCAAAAATCGTTCGGGTTCGGTCTTCAAGCCATGCCTGGGCTTGCAATGTCAGGCCCAAGCGAGTTGTGATGACCTCACCTGACTTCCCTGGTGGACCGTACATCGCTCTGACAGTGACTGAGTCCTCCCCTGCACAGCACAGCCACTCCAAAGTAGTAGTAGACACGACCCGTGTTCCGACAGTCACAGTGACACTCTCAGTTAAAGTACACCCACACGGTGGGTAAGATTAAAGAACGGGAGGACTCAGGACAGGGATTCGATGAATAGTAAAGCTTTTTTATTTCGTTCTTTATCCAAAAACGGAATTAGAGATGGAATTTAGTGTAACGATTAACGTATAACGTGAACAAACATC
>BLSH010284679.1:296786-310475 GCA_018402905.1 Glandirana rugosa
TTAAGAGTGGTTCACATACACTGGGGGGATTACACTGGGGGCTTCTATTTTTCAGTGGGGTGATTACACTTGGTGAGAATTACATTGGGGGTTCCACTTTTACACTGGGGGGGGTTCCATTTTTACACTGGGGGATTACACTTGGGGGGAATTACATTGGGGGGTTCCACTTTTACGGGGGAAGATTACAATAGGGGGATTTACCCAAGAGGGATTACATTGAGGGGGAGCGCTTTGGGGCAGTACACTGTGGGGATTTTTACAGGGGAGTACAAGGGGGATTACACTATGTGGGTGTTTTTATATTTTTGGGGGGTGCCATATATAGGATCCGCCCCGGGTGCCAAAGGCTCTAGGTACGCCCCTGAGTCCCCTACCCCCTTATACTCTCCATTCAAGTGCTCTTCACCACTCATTCCTCTCTGTTGCAGCTGGAAGTAAAATCACAAGTTGCTAGCAGGAGTGGTGATGTCACTCCCTTAGTCATGTGACAGTGTTTAGGTTTAGTGATTGGCTGCTAGACCCAACTTCTGTTACACGGTAGAAGGTCACATGCTCCCTCACACCCGGAGGCACTGGGTATTTTTCCCAGCGGAAGAAGGGATGGTGAAGCCCTGCCAAGATGAGTATATGTGGGCTGGGGAGCAAATGAATGGGCAAGGTGTAATTTTCTCTTTTAGAAACAGAGCTTCATTACCACCTTCTGCCAACCTGTGGTTGAACACTGAAGGCACAGCAAGAGATGAGGCCATCTCTTTGTTCTCCCCTCCGGCCACCAGCAGCACACCTGATTGGTCATAGATGCTGCCCCCCCCCTTAGTCTGAGCAATGTGGAGAGATCGCAAGAGACTAAAAAGGTACCTACCCTACCTAGGTAAGTCGATGTTCCTAATTTTCAGGAACACTAACTGGCTGTGAGCTCTGAGGAAGAAGGCTTGCTTTCGAAACATGTAAGCTGTTGCAGCCCCATGTCCTTTTCATCATGGTTTGGTAACTGCTGCTACGATAGGACTGCTTGCCAAGCTTTGGAAGCTTGAATATGATTTTATTCATCACATGTTTGTGAGTATTTTTAATCAGGGGTGTAACTACAGGGATTGCGATTGCAACCGGGCCCTGTGTTCCAGGGTGTATGCCTCCCTTGTACACCTGGATAGGAGGGATGGAGGGGGCGACTTTTAGAGGAAACAATCTACTCCATTTTCCTCCTAATGGAGGAAATTTGTTTCTCTAAATGCTGCCCCCTCCATCCCTCCTATCCAGTTTACTTGTCTTCTGCTGTTCCCAGGGTCCCTGTGTGCTTCCCTGGTCCCCCCACAGAGCTGCTGTCTTCCCCCCTCCTCTCTCCGGCCAGCTGCTGTAGAAGATGTGTTATGATGGAGAGATGGAAACGGGTCAGTAAATTTGTCATTTACCGGCTCCTTCCTTTTCTGAATGGACAGAGTCAGTGATTGGTACCAATTGGTTCATTCATAACTGAAACATAGTAAACTGTTTTTGCTATACTTCCGTTTCTGAATGAATGGGAGGCTCGGTACACAACTATTTGTTTATTCGGTGGGACCATAATAAAGGGACCCGCGACGGGAGTAAAGGGCCCCAGGATCAGTGGTAAGGGCCCTGGCCAGGAGTCAGGGGGACCCTTAATAATTTCTTGCACTGGGGCTCTGAAGGTTCTAGTTACACCCATGTTTTTAATCCTTATTTTAAATAAATCTATTCTTGGGATAATGCAATAGGCCAGTGGGCCTTCTTTTCTTCTTATCATCTAGTGACATTCTGGACACCCCTTATCCCAGAAGGCAGCAAGGCCACAGCAATTACCCTTTGAATATCTGTTCACCCTACATCATACTATTGCGCAGGAGATTTTGTTTGTTTGCTACTAACTGGCTGTTGCTGAGATCATAATTCCTAATTATTAATACATTTAGCTTTAAATACCAATAGGTTGCCCACCCACATATCAACATTATAGGCAGCCCGTTATCAATAAGTGCTCAGAGCTATATTATTGATTGATGTTGTTCATGGGTTCACTGCAAGATTTAAAATGGGAGAACACACGGAGGATGGCAATTTGCTCACAAAAGAACATATTGGTTCCATTTTGTAAAACAAACACAATAAGTAATACAAGAGCTCCCTAACTTTCTGATTTTACTGGGCCATTGAAATCTCCTATTACAATTACCTTTCGCAGTAAGGGGCATAAAATCCTTTTCATAATATCAGCGGCATAGAATGCGTAGGACCATTTTGAGTGTCTTATTTGAACATGTTTACTGGTTCTTTAATAATAAAATAAAATGGCCCATATTCTTGCTTTATTGTGCTTTTACTCGAATTACCTTTTTATGGCTCAGCACTTGATCATGTATAGCGCCATGTATCATTTCAGAAGACAAGTTAACGAATTGTACTGGCTATAATACCTTCACATTTCAGTAAGAAGTACTCCAGAGTGTGACTGAAGGAAGCACTGACATAAGTACAGTTTTCAATCAGTAGGCACGAGATGCATTGCCTGTTGAAGCTCCCATTGGTGTTCGTGCTGCAAGGAAAATATAATTAGTAAAGTATATCTCTTGTACAGTACATTTCCTCTTTCACAGTCCAGTTCACAGCTGTCACAGCTATATTTTGAATTTATGATCATTAAAATGCTCACCATTATGTAGCAAAGCACCTGATTAGCGCATTGTTACCCTTCATCATAAAACTAGTAACAATGTATGCAGATCATCCCAAGGTTGTTTAACCCCCAGCTTACATCAACCCAGAGATATGCACAGTATATCATGTCTTGCCCATCCTTGTTGAACTTGTTTTATCCCTGTGGGGATCGTATGCATTTGCAGCCAAGCCAGAAAGAGGTCCCTGGCAGCAATAAGGGCATATTGATATGGCCAATATAAAGTTGGCTGTACATGCCCATTTAAGGTAAGTGTAAGTGGGTTTAGTAAGCATGGGGATTGGGGAGTGGTGGTTTGTTAGTATTAAGTTATATGAAATTATAGTTAGCCTTTAGGCCACCAAAACTTGGCAAAACCCACTTCCTCCATGCCTGCTCGCTGAGTAGGTCATTGTAATATATTTGCCAGATAAAAGTTACTTTCAGTTAAAATTTATATTTTAGGTTTGGTTGAAAGCTGGCAGGCTAATTCACATACAAAGTCATAGGCCGGGTTCACATATGTGGGAATTGGATACAGGTTTCCCCGCATCCAATTCTCATGACATGTGAGTGTGACTGGCTCTCAATGGAGCCGGTTCACACAGGTCCAGGGCGGCCAAGGTCCGCATTCCATTCAGTAGTGACGTCATCGCGGCTCCAGCCACTCACAGCGCCGAAGCCTGCGAACCCGGAAGAAACCCCGAAGGAACATGTCAGCCCCCTCAGCAGTGACCGAGCGCTGCTACAGGGGCCTCATTCTAAGGTAAGTATTTCATAATGCGCTAGTATGCGATGCATACTAGCACATTATGCCATTGTCTTGAAGGTTTTTTTTACTTTTTTCAGCGGTTTACTGCCGCTTTAAAAACCAGTAAGCTGTAAAATATGACATTATTGTTCTAGGGTTTACATAAACTTTAAGCATATATTCAGCAGCAGTAACATTGGAACTACACACAATGCCTCCTTCTGACAAGTACTAAACAGCTTCATATACATGAGACATCTAAATCAATAAGCTGTTAAAAAGCAAACCTTCCATTGCTTAATCCTAACCTAAAGCCACTCAGTACACGTATGAAGTTCCACACTGCATTATAGTGGGTTGATGGCAGATTGCCTATAATTTATAAACGTTTGTATCAATGGCAATAGTGTGCACAAGCAGACATTTTAAAGTGGTCGTAAAGGCAGAAAGTTTTTTATACCTTAATGCATTCTCTGCATTAATGTAAAAAACCTTTTGTGTGCAGCTCCCCTCCCAGCCCCCTCTTATACTTACCTGAGCCCGATCTCAATCCAGTGCTGTGCCCCACTGGACATGGAGGCAGCAGCAGGAGCCATTGCTTTTGCTGCTGTCAATCACAGCCAGTGAGTAGAGAGTGACGGGTGGGGCTGAGCGGCACTCTGTGTGTCTATAGACACACAGGGATTAATTTACTAAAGGCAAATAGACTATGCATTTTGCAAAGTGCAGTTGCACTCTACAAGTGCAGTTGCTCCAAAGCTTAGTAAATGAGGTAAAGCTTCACTTTGCAAAGAATACCCGATCACATGCAAGGAAAGAAAAAGGACTGCATTTTTGCTTGCACATGATTAGATGATGGAAGTCATTAGCACTTTTGCTCATTTACTAAGCTTTGGAGCAACTGCTCTTAAAGAGTGCAACTGCACATTGCAAAGTGCCTTTAGTAAATCCACCCTACAGAGCGCAGGTTTGGATCCAGCCCACATGAATGCCCCCATTGCAAGCAGCTGGCTATGGAGGCACTTGGCAGGGGGAGCAGCCAGGAGTACTGGCAGAGGACACCAGAATAGGAGTATCAGGGCTGCTCTGTGCAAAATAATTGCACAGAGCAGGTGAGTATAACATGTTTGTTTTAAACAATATGTTTACAATCACTTTAAATCTAAATACTAGTCATGTGTATGATGAAAAAAATTGTTTTGTTTCGATTCGTTAATCTAGTTATTTCATTTTTTTAAATTCAGTTGATTCGTTCAATTGGTATTTGAGATTAATATTTGGAATTTGTTTTATGTCTTTTTAGAATTTTATTCAGATTTACCGATTTTCTTCAATTTGAAATGTTTGAATCGATAAATTTTGAATCGATCGAATCGAAAACTTTAGATTTTTTTTTTTAAATTGAATGTGGCAAATTGAACAAACAAAAGAAAAATCTTCATCAAATGATTACAATAACTCTTTAAATAACCTTTGGCTTAACAAAAACAGCATTATTTCAAAATGGTAATCCTATGACACACACAGTGTTTGATTTCAGCAATATGTGTACAATTAGAATTCGACTGGAGTTCGATGTAAAATTTGATTCAAATTTCAGTCCGAATTTCCAAAATTCGGACATTCGGTAAAATTTGTTTATATTGTAATTCGGGTATTCAGATATATCTGAATCTCAGAATAACTAAAAATTTGTCCCAGTATTAATTCAGAAGGAACCACACATGCCTACTAAACACTACAGTAGAGGGTGGACTTAGTCAAGGCTTGTTTACCTGTATAAGTGTCTCCGTGTTGGGCCATCTTCTGTGCTGAGGAAGTAGCTACATGAAATTAAGAATACAGATTAGAAAGGGAATAGAGAATTTAGACCTCATATACAAAGCAGCAGCAGGTAGCTGAATGCAATGAAAGAAACATTAAAGGCGGCAATGCTGAAGAGGAAACCACAGTGACTTTGAACTATGATCAATTACACCCCAAGTCCCATATGATAAATCCAGATCTCTGAAAATAATGTACGCTTTTCATCTAAAATACCTTAAAAGGTGATTGCTTAATGCAACATGGCAAACATCTTCCCTGTTTCTTTTATAAATTGTGTGGGCTGTCATAACTGCTGATTAGATGTGTATGCCATATTTCCATCCTAGAAATTAATCCATGGACAGCTTAGATCAATAGTTATTGGCCCTTTGCTAATCCTATTCATAAAGCTGAACTCCAGGTATGATATTAATTTCATAAGTACAGTGGTCCAGGTTGGCATTATGTAAGTATACATATCTCATACCCGAGGGACTACTGAGGAAGCTGACAATTACTGTAGTAGCCGGCATTACTCCGGTGTTAGCCGCTGCCTTCCATGTCTTGTGCCGAAAGGCTGCCCCACTGCATACTGACCATAGGGTCACAGAACTCCTTGTATTTATTTGATGAATGTAAGACATTCCCTGATTGGATGAGGTGCAGATTGTGACATCACCACCCACCTCTCCTCCTTGTCCAATTAGAGAACGTCTTGTATTCATTGAAAAAAATGAAAGGCGTTGTGTGAATGGCAGAGGTGCCAAGTGAGAAGATAAGGGCTAGCACTGACTACTATAGTGATTGTTGGCTGCCACAGCAGTCTATCGGGTATGAAACATGCATACTGACATTGTCCCAAGCTGGGCCAATGTAAGTATGCAGTTAAGATCATACCCAGAGTACAGCTTTAAGCACTTCCACAAATGCAAATTTTCTTTCCTGTGCTTAAAGGGAGTGACTCCACCAGGATATTAATCCAAGCTTCTTGCCTGATACATTCGATTGAAATGCCGTCTTGCTGCCCTAGGAAGACCGGGGAGGTCCAGACACTCTAGCCAGAAACACAAACACAAGGGCGCACAGGCCTAGCGCATTATCCTCATGGTAAACTATTTATTGAAATCATAAAAGCTTTGGTTTAAAGAGTCTCGGTATATGTGACAGCTGCCCATTCATGGTCTCGCATGCCACCCACAGATGGTATCCTACACGTACTGACGCGTTTCGAGGTCCAAACCTCTTTCTCAGAGCCTACATGAGGACAATGCGCTCGGCCAGTGCACCCTTGTGTTTGTGTTTCTTGCTACAGCTTTAATCCCTGCTGAGGGGGAAGGGGTGAAATGCTTCAGCAATGGTCCCAATAAATCCAATTTAAGCAGACAACCGTATTTCCGCCTCATCATGCTTGGATTTCCAGTTTATGCTGTGGAGGGTCTGATGAGTCTGTGAATCCCACCCAGAGGCACTTTCATGATGGCTGGCCACAGTCTAGACCACAAACAAATTATTACATATTTAAGTTGAAATGTAGTTACTTTTCCGAGATTAAAGTATAACTAAAGGAAAAATATATTTTTTTTAGTTTTGGATAGAGTAGAGATAGATTAGAACACCTGTCAGTTTTTATTGTGGTCTGTGTCTCTATTAAGGAGATTGCCCCTCTCTATTTGTCCTGTTTACCATTATTATTGAAAGTGAAAGTAAAAGAAAATCCCCAAATTTTGGGTTGCCCCCAGAAAAGTAATAGTGGGAAAATGTTCCAATGGGGACATTAGTTCTGGTGATCTGGGGGTCTCACTTCCTGTTTGGCTATGGGACAGGAAGTAAAGGGAAATCTCATCAATGGGGCACAGATTGCAAAAAATAAATCTGACAGGGGTACTACCCTTCCTTGCTCTATCCAAAATGTTAAAAAAATGCCTTTGGTTGTACATGAGTATGTTGGCAAAATCTAAAGAGACACCTTCAGCACCTCACTGTAAGTACCAAAAAATACTGATAATGTTGCCAGAAATACCGTCAGCTCCTAACTTACTGGAATGGGCTGACAACACTGCTTCTGCTCAAATAGCAGGAAAATGAGAAACAACAGGGGTGGGCAGGGCATGCCTGACAACACTGTTTCGGATTTCAGTGCAGGGGGTGCAGTGTTTTTGGCTTACTACAGATATTAGGATCTGACTACATTTCTGGCAGAATCAATAGGCATTTTTCAATCTTTGCAGCAGTTTTAATGAGACAAAAAAATGAGAAAATGTATTAGGGAACTGTGCTAAATATGTTTTTTTTTTAGATTTTGCCCACACATACTCACATGAATGTTAATAAGTGATAAGACTGTTATCTAAAGTAACCCTTTCAGTTACATGAAGAAATCTAAATGTAGTTTCACTGCAATAGAAGAACTCTTATACTCACCTCTCTGGCAGTCATTGGGGCTGATTTACTAAAACCGGATAGTGCAAAATCTGTTGGAGACTGTGAGCCAGGCCCTTCATCCACATCAGCGCCTGACCTCACAAATGTGCTTCTGGAAGAATGGTCAAACATTCTGATAGACACTCCTAAACCTTGTGGACAGCCTTCTCAGAAGAGTTGAAGTTGTTATAACTGCAAAGGGTGGGCCAACTCAATATTTAACTCTACGGACTAAGACTGGGATGTCATTAATGTTCATGTGCGTGTAAAGGCAGGCGTCCCAATACTTTTGCCAATATAGTGTATTATCAGCGGGCTATCGGGCACGCAGGTAACATCCAATCATCCTCCGTTATCTGGATGTTTCCATTATTCAAAGTGTGGGACAGGGTGCCATTTGTGTTTAGCCTATGGAAAGAAGCAAAGGAGGTGTGCTTCAGACCCCTTCAGGGGCACTTTGCTAATTGCAAATGGACAAGGTTTTCCTGGCAAGTCTTGGTCAGCAGGGTATGCTGGTGTCCCTTATACATTAAATGTCCAGCTTCTATTCCAACCAAAATCAAAGACTGTGGGAACCTGCAATTTACTGTGTATGGACACATTTAGAGGGAGCCATAGGACAAAAGTTACAATATGGTTTGTAAAATACCTAAGTTTTTGTCTTGGCTGGGTAATTCAGTACACATATGGGCAAATCTTTTGATCAACTTGTGTACATGTCTCTTACCTTGATTCCATTCCAGGGCTGTAGGCTTCATCAGGTATGTCAGCAACACTTGCAGAAGTGTCAGATTCCTTTGTCCCCTGTTGTGGGACACGGTTTCTTCCTCCCACTCTTATGTAACTACAGGACATTGCAGTGACATAGGGGTCAAAAGAAGTAGCCATGGCACAAGGAGGGGGACACAGACATTTGACACTCCTGGAAGCCTTAAATGCTTAGGTGTCTGCTGATAGAGGTTGCAGTGCTGTAATAGAGTGAAGGCAGGAGACATGGAGTGCTGGAGATTTAAATATCCATCTTCTGTTGGAGGAACAGGGTCACTTTAACAGTCAAAAGACTTAAAGCAATTTTGAAAAGCAAGGGACATTTTTAGACACAGTGGGCTTGATTTCGTAAAGGCAAAGAGGCTGTTCACTTTCCAAGGAAAATTATACTTGGCTTCATTTAGTGAATGTGCTGAAAATTCACTTTGCAAAGAATACCCAATTATGTGTAAGGAGAAAAAAATTGCTTGCACCTAATTGGATGATAGAAGGCAGCAAATCTTCATCTCATTCACTAATCTATGGGCACATTTTCTTGCTAAGTGAACAGCCTATTTGTCTTTAGTAAATCAGCCCCCCAAAATCTCAGGACCATATATGCACGGCTATGGACTGTCCTACATAAGCATTAGAAGAAAATTTGTTATGGCATACGTACAAAGGCTATCTTGTTTGACGTACCTGTCATCATTCTTTAGTAATTCTATTACTTTTCCCATTTTTTTCCCACCTAAATTAAAAGACATGCGGCTCGTGTCTTGTTTTATGAAGCGGAATAATTGCAAGACGCTAGATGACAGACTGCGACCGGAAACGCCGGCGCTGCTGCACGTTTATCCTCACATAACAAATCTTCTCTTTTGTTAACACTTAAAAAAAAAAAAATGTTTCCTTCCTTCCAACTGACCTACTTTTTTTGCAATAGATTTTATTTTATTTTTTAATCTCTTTGGCAGGCAGAGACCTTAGAAGAAATTTCTGCAAGAAAAGGCGTGGGAAGTAAAGGATTGATGAGAAGATTCAGTCTCTTATTGAAACCTTTATGAATTCTAAATGACTCTGCGACCCAGGAATCAAGTATCTGTGACCTAACACACAAAAACATCTTCTCCGTATCTCAGCTGGAGAACTGGCAAGGATGCCTTTTCATTATGTTTCCCCAAGCCTGGCAATGACAGATCGCAGTGTGGCCGTTGAAGGAATGTGTGTCGTCATTCGTTTTCACTGAATCAAAGTGGCCAAATTATCTTTGGGAGTAGCGGCCATATCTAACACTCCAAAATGCCCCTCGATAACAAAGGATGAGCATGGATCTTAAGGCTCTTGTTTTGTTATCTTTCAAGAGGCAGTCCAAAGGCGGGTAATGAAAAATGCAGAGCATATTATTTCATGCGTAATGATAAAGATTTTTGTAAACCACAATTTAAAGGGGCTTAAATAATGATTATAAAATGACTTATCTGTTGGAGTCTTATCAAGTGAACTCTGATCCTTCTCACTTGCAGTAATTACTTTCTGCCCAATATCAATACTAAAGCACAGCAGATGGGGTTGTTTAACAATGACCCTCTCGTGTCTGAGTGTCTCAGTGTTGACATTAACAATGCAGCATGGTGGTAATTATTCAATCATCACAAGAAGGTGAAAGCCTCTCATTTTGATTGTAGATCTCAGGCTTAGGTCTGCAGAAATTTCTCAGGCCAAGAGCGATGAAAGGGTAGTCATTAATGTCTCAAGAGTGATGAACAGGGAGATATCTGCTTGTCCTAGATCAGTGGTTCTCAACCCTGTCCTCAAGTACCCCCAACTGGCCATGTTTTGGGAATTTCTCTTAGATAAAATAGCTGTCCAAAATACCAAGCCATTGACTTTGATTTAAAGCACCCGTGCAAGATAAAGGAATACCTGCAAACATGGCCTGTTTGGGGTACTTGAGGACAGAATTGAGAACCACTGTCCTAGATCACTCTTTGGACCTGTCATTTATTGGCATGGGACTAAGCCAACAAGAAGAGCCAACCAATATGTGGCCATTACCAGTACCTCTCTTCTTTTTCAGAGGAAGGATTGCTCAGGACATCTCTAGATTTTTCAGCAAGCTGGAAAACATTTTTCCATGACAAAGGACTGTATTTGATATTAGAAGAGCTTATTATTGCTCTCTAAACTGCCCAATCCTCAAGCAATCACCACATGAAAAAATCAGATCAGGCCCCGATAGGACTGTTTATGGTCAGCTTAAAGAGGTTGTAAACCCTTACATATACCCAGTTAAGTGATTAGCCTCAGGCGATGCACAGAGATTAAATAATTCCCCTACATAAGTTGTACCTGTTTAACTGCAGTCTTCTAAGCTCTACAGTTGGTAATGTATATGCCAACATTTCAGCCTAAATTTACTTGGCCACATGCCTTAAAATGATGAATATACTTACATTTTTTGATTTTTTTCATCATATGCCAGGATCTCCGTTACATCCCAGTCTCCCGATGTTATAGACTGCAGGTTATCATTGCTGTTGTTAGCCTTTAATAGAAGAAATACAATATAAAACAGTAAAGAACAATTCAGCATAGGTGCAACATTTGTGGAAAATGCAACTCCAGCCAAGTTTAATATAGAGTAAGGGTTAAAACCTCTGTCAACTTTTTATTATTGCCTGTGTCCCCACCTAGAGTAAATTCATCCACTAACAGGGACATAGCAATAAAAATGCATTTTCTAATAGAGTAGGGAATGTTCAGAAACTACTGTCAGGATTTGTTTTGCCATCTGTGCGGTGCAGATTGCTCACTCTGGCTGTTATCATTCAGCATTTTCAGCTATCCAGGAACTACACCACACTGCTTCTATTTTTCACAGGTTAACTGTCATTTTTTAAAATATCGTTCACTGTCTCAATTTCTCTACTAGACTTAACAGTCATTAGCACTTAATTGATTCTGCCAGACATTTGTAGAAGGTATATTAGTGGCTTAGTTTCACTAAGTTCATGAGCGAAACTACCCATTTTTGTATAATCTGTTTGGATGACCAGCACCAAAAAAAATATATATATATTATTATTAACCTCCGTGACCAAAGTCATGTCAGGATGGATCTCATAGTAAGCACCCTAATCATTGGCTGATTGTTTAGCATATTGTTGAATGGCTATTTGGATATTGGGCCATGTGGCTTGTGATTTCTATTTCTAAGATAGCATTTGTGTTTTGTGAGGGTTTTTATATTTAGTGTGGATAGGTTGTATTTAAACACATCTCATCCAGTGAAGGTGCTTGTACATTCATTCTGTGCAAATAAGAAAAAAATAATTTTAGTAGGCTCTTTCCATTGCTTTATAAATGTTTTTTTCATTGATTTGAAACATAAGTAACTATTTTTGGCCACTAGATGCATTAAGTATCATAGGAAAATCCAATTACACTTATTGCCATCTAGTGGCCAAATGCAGTGTCTTCATGTAGTTGGGCTTTAAAGTGTCACTGCAGGCAGTACTTTTTTTTTTTCATTTTGTATAGAACGAGGGAGGGTTATAACCCCTGTTAGGTTTTTTTTCGCCATCTGTTTCCCATTGGGGAGATTTCCTTTTACTTTCTGTCCCATAGCCAAAATAAGACGTGAGAGGAAATCCCTCCTAAGTAAGAGAATCCAGGCTAGTGTCACCAGAACTAGGGTCCCCAGTGGAAGATTTCCCCTTTATTCTTGTTCCGATCATAGGATTTTCTTTTACTTTTACTGATAATGGTAAACAAGACAAATGGAGAGGGTGAATCTCCCTACTGGGGGCACTGCGGATGCTTCTGTGTCCATTCCCAGAACCCGCAGATGTGAATGGAGCCTAGTATGACAGTTATACAGAGCATCCAATATCCACAGAAGAAGAATGATAAAAGAGATCGTATTTACTGCTAGGAATCATCCTACTGGTCACACTGGTGTATACCATATTAAAGTAAAGGCAAAACTTTCTTTTAGTTTTGGATAGGGAAGGAATTAGAGCACCTGTCATGTCTTTCCGCTGTCTGTGCCCCCTGTTAGGGAGATTCACCGTCTCTATTTCTCCTGTTTATCGTTCTCACCTAGACTGAAAGTAAAAGAAAATCCCAAATTTTTAGTTGTCACCAGATAAGGGATAGATGGGAAATCTTTCAATGGGGACACTAATTCTGGTGACAATCCAGAATTTCTTCACTTTGGAGAGACTGCCTCTTGTTTCGACAATAGGACAGGACATGAAGGAATATCTGTATGATGGGACACAGATGGCAAAAAAAAAAAAAAATCTGACAAGGTTCATATTCTCCTTTAGGCTTTGTTAACACGTGCAGCCGAGGGCGGTGGTTGAGTCGCAGTTTCTGACCACCAACCTGAACACTGACATACAGTCGCCGCATTTATAAGGGGGCAAAATGGTCAACTGCCATGAACCCCCTGACAGAAGGGCCCCCCCCAGTATATGAAAATAATATAAAACAATATAAAAAATGAGATACAATTATAAAAAGTAAATAATAAAATAATATCAAATATATAACAATAAAAAATCACTTTCTTTTCATAAATGTATCTTGGGAAATAATATTTTGCCAGCCTTCATCTGTAAGGCCCCTTTCACACTTGTGCAACCTGAAAGTCACTTGATTTTGCTGCAATTTTTTTGCTGCGGTTTTGCCATGATTTTGATGTGACTTGAAGCAATGCCTGTGTAATCATGAGGTCTATGGACCTCAAGTCGCATCAAAGTCGGACCAAAGTAGTTCAAGGAATACTTTGAAGTTGCTAGGACTTGAAGTCGCACAAATATGAATGGTAAAAACAGGGGTCCTTGCGCTACTATGGCCACTGTTAGTAGTGGTTAAAAAATAAATAATAAGAAGTAGGATAAAACAGTACTAGGTCGCCGCTGTACCTAATATATGATATATAGAACAGTATATAATCCATGTCGCCGCTGGATCATGACAAAATAGGATGAAGAATAATAAATAAAAAATTGGTGATGATTGTCACCGGTATCATCGCGTTCCTGGGGACAAAAATGGTAAGTATAAACACGCTGAAGTTCAGGATCGTTGAAGTTTCATAAGGAACTTGATGAAACCAGGCTGAAACTACGCTGAACTCCAGGTATCTGGAGTACTAATGTGTCCGTAACGAAGTTCAGTGTAGTTTTAGTACCGTTTTGGCGTCGTTTTTTTAACGTCGTTTTAGTTCACTGAAAGTCCAACGTGTTCACACTTTCCCCGGAATGTCTACTTCCGACCG
>BLSH010284679.1:334404-419477 GCA_018402905.1 Glandirana rugosa
CAATGTAAATTACTTCCGCCGGCTCTTACCGCTGTCAGTCTGCAATTGTGACTGGAAAGACTACCCTGCAGTAGAGCGATCTGAAAGTGAGGCTTGAAGCGCTCATGGAGCGCAGCGTGGAAGGGATGACGTTGATGGCGGTGCGGAGGATGGTCTATGTGGACAGCTTTACCCCGGATGCCTGCATACTTAGATGTGCCTGTTTTAATCATCAACCATGTGAGTTGCTAAATGTTGTACCTTCATTAAATGTAACCATATTGCTACACTTAGAGGCGCCTCTCTTCTCTTTTTTACTCAGTTGTGACGCTACTTGCATATCAAGACATCGCTTGTACATCAAGTCAAAATTTATTAAAAAATTTTGCTTGTCTTGCAAAATGTTCTCAAACCAAGTTACTCTCAAACCAAGGCTTTACTGTAATTTAGAATCAAACAGCTGCTTCGTGCATTGTACTTATGATTAGTGCTTACAGGCTAAATGTAAACAAAGCATTGTTTATAATCGCATAGACCTTTGATGACAGTAATTACAGAGCATAAAAAGAAAAGCAAGAGTGATGGACAGGGAGGAGATGTTTTTTTTTTGTTTTTTTTTTAGCAATTTGCGATCTGTTTCTGAGAGATTACATAAGTGCAGTGTAGTATAGAAAACTTCATTTAGAGCTCCTGGTAATGATAATTTTGAGTCAAACAGATAGCTGCTCCCTGCATGATAAGTGCTTTCAGGCTAAATGTAAACAAAGCATTGTTTATACTCGCATCGGCCTTTGATGACAGCTCTCACAGAGCATGAAAAAAAAAGGCAGAGGTAAGTGGTCATATTTTCAAAGTTGTTCTGTATCCTCGCTATAATAAAAGAACTAATGCATTTTAAAAGTACAGCTTTCCTTTAATGTAGGCACATTTATGTAAATAGAAATGGAACAAACAATTGACTATGATCGAAGACAGCATTATCTGCAATGGGGAAGCACTTAGGACTATCTGATGGCTTATTATAATAGTGCATATGAAGGCAAGTCATCATATCTTGAGAGGATATGGAAGATATCTCAGTGCAAGTAATTATTGTCAAAATGGAAATGGCTGAGGATGTCCAAGAAGTCTGAAAGAAAATAAATAAGGAACAGGAAATTTGTAATGTAAATTAATCAGTCACAAATGCTTCAAACTAAATGACTGCACAAGCAATTAAAAGACATTAAAGCATCCAAAAACTGAAATAGCGTTGAAGCTTGAGGATGCATAAGAAATAATTTTAATTGTGGTGTAACAGTGCTGCTTTTTTATTTGCCTTCCTTTCTATTTTGGTACGTCCGCTCTCAGGTCTGGAGAAATCTCAGGAACCAGAAAGACAAGTATATGTATGGGGGAAAACAATCGTTTTTTGTGACTCCAAACTGGAAGCTCACGAATTGTCAACCAACTGCTCATTGAAACAATCTGCCAAAGCTCTACATGGTGACCTTCAGCAAAAGCAGCGTGAAGTCATCTAGAAATGCTTTAGAAATGGATCATTTGAGTTCTTATTGCAACAAAAGTTGCTGCTCGAGGTCTAGACATTGCTGAAGTTGATCTAGTTGTGTTATATTCTGCACCAAGGGAAGCGGATGCATATGTCCATTGTTCAGGATGTACAGGTAGAGTTGGGCGCACAGGAATTTGTATTTCTCTTTATGAACCCAGAGACAGACATTACCTTCAAGTTGTGGAGAGAAGTATGGGTATCAAGTTCAAGTAGGGTGGTATCCCATTCATACTTAATGCCCTCCAGTGCTGATGCAATAAAGTCACTGGAATCCATCCCAACTGGTGTCATTGGACATTTTAAGTATATGCAGAAGAGCTTATTGAGAAGAAGGGAGCATTAAATGCTCTTGCAGCAGCTGTAGCACATATTTCTGGAGCTTCATCCTTGAAACAACGATCACTTCATAATATGGAAACTGGCTATATCACAGTTGTGTTGAAGACTTCAGTTCCCATCCATACCTTGAATTATGTTTAGAGTGCAATTTAAGAACAAATGGGAGAAGAAATTGATTCCCAAATTCATCGGATGTGCCTCCTAAATATTCCATAGGTGTTTGTTTTAAAGCGGTAGTAAACCCGCTGACAAAAAAAAAAAAAATTAAAAAAATCCTGCAAGACAATAGCATAATATGTTAGTATGCATCGCGCATGCGGGCGGGAGCTCTTCGCTCCGGCAGCCAGCTCTGAGTTGCCGGCTGCCTCGGCCGGATCGTCAGAGCGCATGCGCCGCTAATGTCAGCGGCTGCATGCAGGGCGAATATCTGCTAAACCATGCAGGTTTAGGGGATATTCTTTTTACCTACAGGTAAGCCTTATTATAGGCTTACCTGTAGGTAAAAACAGCTTTTAGGGTTTACTACCGCTTTAAGGAAGACACTTTGAATACTTTTCAAGATTCCTGGAAAGATTGGCAGCTTTCTGTGACAACTGAGCTCCCAGTGCTTCAAGAATCAAGGAGAGACCTAGAAAGTCCATGTGGTAGAGGAGGCAGATCATTCGACAGAAGACGCAACAACAGGAATTCATCACACAGAGGCGGAAATAGAGACCGAGGCAGAGGCAGACGAGGAGGTTTTGGAAGGAGGAATTAGGACAGTCAGTGAATTTGAACTAAATTATTATTTTTTAACTTCAATATTTATGAGGACCAGTACTGCCCTACCTATTCTTGTATTCCTGTTATCAAATGTTAACAACGCCACTTGCATTTTATGCTGTCTAAGCTGTATTACATCGCCCCTTAATAAAAGTTTATTAACGTTAATAAATAAATAAAAAAAAAAATATATATATATATATATATATATATATATATACTGCCACCCCAGGTGACTCTAGCAGCCATCTTGGGTAAATCATAGCCTATTTAAGACCCTGGCTCCTTGGCTTGACGTGCTTTATGTGAGTGGGTAGCATAGGGAAAGGTACAACATCTGTTAAGGAAGGTACTAGTGGTAGAGAAAAGGTTCCTGACAAAGAGAGAAAGTGTAGGGTTGCAACTCCTTTGGGCATCTTCTCCCTTGGGTATGTGACGGCCAGGCTGCATTTTGCCCTCTTAACAGACGCTATAAATGCGTCTGAAACCTTCTTTCTTAACCTTGCTGGAAACCGTGAGTGTACCCATCTGGGCAGCCTTCCCACCAGGTTTATTGTGAACTTTTGCTGCATTACTTCAATACAAGTCTTCTATTGCAACTGACTGGGTGAATTATTGCAGTGAATTATTGCAGTCACACCACACTGCACCCTACCAACGAGTAGATTTATGAGCCCATCTCAATCCTTACACGTTTTGTGCTCCTTTTCACCACCTAAGCATGCAGCAGATTCTGATTGGCTTAAAGTACTGACCGTTCCTCTCCCACATTGAGTGCTACTGTAGCGTGGATTACATGGGAGCTGATAACAGCGGCATTCATTTTTTTGAATGTTTTCTTAACTCCCCCATTCAGTGGTGTGTTTCCTTTATTAGTGAGTTCAACTACCAATTCCTTGCCACCCTTCTTATCTAAGCACTGGAGGCGTTTTCTATGCTTACGTACTATGTGATCACTGTTATTGGCTTTCACTGTGATCACATGATTGGGAGCCCTGTCCTATGAGCTCCCAGTTGTTAACAATGACCATGAGCTGTAGATGACAGCATAGCCATAGTGCTGTGGCTCCTCTGTAACTCTAAACAGATAACCTGTAAACATTTTTTAAGTGTCACCAGTGGAGATTTTTAAGTACTGTAGTTTGTCGCATTCCACGAGCTTGCGCAATTTTAAAGTATGACATGTTAGGTATGTATTTACTCGGTATAACAACATCTTTCACATTATACAAAAAATTGGAGTAACTATTTTGTTTTGTTTTTTTAATTCATTAAAGTGTATATTTCCCAAAAAACTGCAATTGAAAGACCGCTGCACAAATACTGCGTGACATTTATTCTCTAGGGTTTCCGCTAAAAAAAAATGCATATAATGTTTGGGGATTCTAAGTAATTTTCTAGCAAAAATTTAAACTTGTAAACAAAAAGCTCCAGAAAAGGCTTGGTCTTCAAGTTTAATACCGATTTAAAAATTATCGATTTGAAAATCAACAGAAACCACTGCTTGTGGAAGAGAATTCCACATCTTCATGGTTCTTTACGATAAGAGCAGTGAGGATGTGGAATTCTCTTCCACAAGCAGCACCTAAGGGACCACAACATTGAGGGATATGGTTGGACTTGATGGACATATGTCTTTTTACAACTTCGCTGACTATGCAACTATGTTACTGAGTCAGGTGGGAAATTATTGGTCGAACAGTAACTGCATCCTTTCAGATGGCAGGCACTGGAAATTCCTCCATCCATGCTATGTAGTGTAGATGAAAGAATCTATTGAGTAGCCATATCCTATATGGCTATCATAACTCATCCTTTCAAACACTAAACAAAATTTTTAGGCTAGAATTGGCTTTTAAGAATATGTCGCCTTATTTATACAAGCCTTTAAAAAAGCCGTATATAGTTATTTTTTAAACATAAAACTTAGTACCTATATTTGCATTACTTTGGGGGATCATGCAATTGTGTTCCTCATATAGTTACAAAATGACAGAAACATATAGAACGCCTTCATTACTTCTAGCAAAGCAAAGAAACACTATTTGTTGCTTTCCAAGATGAGAGAAAGATACAGCTAAGGCTGCGTACTCTCTAGATAACGGCACCGTTCACCTCTACCAGGGGAGCCTTGCGGGCACTACACCCACACTGCAGAATGGCTTTGAGTTAGAAGCACAAATGATTGTTTTCTACCTGGATCACATCTCTGCACACACTGACATTGCAGAGTTCACCTAAGGAATCAAACCTAACATTTCCAGTGTTTATGATGCATTCAGGAAACACAATACTGCCAATATGATCTGAAATAGCTCAAAGCCTACCTGCGCTTGGGATTCACAAAGCCAAATGCCCTCGCTCTGTTTAATCTATACAGCTTAAAATTCCAGAAACAGGTTTAACAGCAAAACTGTAAAATCAAAGGTGACTGCAAAACATGAGCATAACGTTGTAAGGTATAAAATATACATCCTTTGCATGAAGCAGGGAGCCAATGGGCAACTATACTAAATTCAATAGTGGATAGAGGGTTGCCTTGAAAACAATAAAAAGTGTTCTTTTTTTAACTTAAAGTGGTAGCAAAGTCTTTACTTTAACTACTGCATACAAGTAAGCTGACAATCAGCCTTACCTGTAGGTACAATGAATAACGTGCCCTGTTTTGGTGATATTCCCATCTGCAATAGCCGATGACATCACCCGCACATGCCAGTACAACACTTGCCAGTGTTGAATGATTTGTCTCATCTTTGTAACTGCTGCATATGCATAGCACACCCCGCAGGGACTGCTGATGAACTTGGATCCCCCATTCCTACACAGCCAGGCACACCAAATTTTGACAAGAACCCAGAGTCAGAGAACAGTCCGTGGCTTTGTTTTTGTTATTTATTAGGGGTTAATAACTTGTATAGGGATAGGAGGTTATGGGGTGTCCACTTGACTTCAGCAAAACTTCAGCAAACTTCAGGGACATTTCTATATA
Source organism: Glandirana rugosa (assembly GCA_018402905.1). NCBI lineage: Eukaryota > Metazoa > Chordata > Amphibia > Anura > Ranidae > Glandirana > Glandirana rugosa. The sequence continues at coordinate 340,026 of BLSH010284679.1, forward strand.
CATCTATATACAGTCTCCTTCACTTTTCTCCTGCACCTTTACTTGCTTGCTCCAGCTGAATCACTCTGATTGATCTGACAGGCTCTCAGTCAGATTAGCAATTGCCCATTACAGGCAGGAACTCGTAGCCCCTTTTTGTGTAGCACAGTTGTAGTGAAACAGCTTGTAACTCTTCCTCTGTGGCCACTGATTCCAGCACCACCTCTTCAGGCACTGCCAACCCACCTAGCTGCAGCTACCCCTTTCATTAGTCCTCCAGGCTAACTCTCTCCACACCAGTCCACCAGACTGACTCTTCACCAGCCCACCCAGCTGAATCTTCACCAGCCCACCCGGCTGACTCTCAGGAGATTACTAGGGAAAGGCTGAAGACTTAAGCATACCGCTGTCCTCAAGAGAGACTGGTTACATGTGGCAGTCTCCCATGCCTCCAGGAAAGACATCCTCCCATGTGTTATGGCAGGATCCTTCCAGCACCCGAGCCCTGGCCCAAGGCAGGACACCCCCCCGACTAGGGGGGGCACCCTTGAGGGCTACGGACAGCCTCCTCAACCCTGCATCTCCATCTTCCACTTGACTGCCCTGGTGACGTACCTCGTGTCTATTTATGAGTTAAGCCCTGTCCCCTGCCAGCCTGCTACTGGGGAAATATTTAAGGCAGCTCCTCCTAACTGTTACCCTATAATTCTAGAAGATTCTCCAATATTCTAGACTGGGGGAAGGCACCAGAGAGCTTCCAGGATAAGTCATCCAGCCCTGAACGTAATGAACCCTGACCCAGATTCCAATTATAACTAGAGGGTGCTACAAGAGCTTGTTCTTTTGAAAAATAACAGACTCATTGGCTAGATCACTAGATGAAAATAGAAGAAATAAAGCCTAAAAAAAGAAAACTAATACAGCCATCATATCTATGAATTGGTAAGCTGCAATATAATAAATGTTTGCTTTTGGGTTTAATACTGCTTTAAGCATCGACTGTCAGGCCTTCAGGAAGAGGTACTTCTGCCTCTGGAATGCCTTTTTGTTTCTCACTGAACAGGGAGTTTGAATGGAAATACCGTGTTAAGATCATAAGCCAAGCATTTGGCTTGTGACTATGGTGCCACTCTATTCACTTGAATGGGTTGTGTTTTATGGCAGTACTGCCAATTTTTGAAGCTCTGTACCACAACCACATAACTGGGTACTAACATGGTTGGTAGCCATGGTAACTAACGGCTGTGTGGTTAGCAGTGGTAAAACCCTTACTCAGCTACCCAGTTTTACCATCCCCAGCCGTCTGTGTAAACTTAGCCGTGGTTAATATGGGAGCAATAACAGGTTAGTATTTGTTAGGAAAGCTTGCTGCTGCCCACAGAGACTTGAGAACACAGAGAACATATTCTAAAATTCCTGCCAACATATTTTGCTCAACACAAAGACTACATGATCCAAATGTGTGTGACTCAACTAAGCGGAAACCTTGTTAAGCCAATATTATGAGTCTGTTGGTCATAATTATGAAAAGAAGATCTTTCATTTACTACCACTGTTGTTGAGAAATCAATGTATGGGCATTAAAGAAGTCAATGCTTTATCTAACTGCACCATGATCTTTGTATAACAAGTAGTCTTAATGCACCTTGATGTATTTATAGAGTCTAGACCAGGGGGTCTCCAAACTTTCCAAGCAAAGGGCCAGTTTACTGTCCTTTAGGCTTTAAGGGGGCCGGACTGTGACCCGTGGTTGTAGAAAATACCCTGGCATCAGCGCCCCATCACTGGTTTTAATGGGAGGAATAGTACCACATTGATGGTGTCAGTAGGAGGAATGGTGCCCCTTCATTAATGTCAGTTGTTGGAATAGTGCCCCAAAGGCCAGCTAAGGGCAAGCAAGGGGCCAAGCCCTCGGGCCGCAGTTTGGAGACCACTTCCATCAACTTAGGGTAGACATGCGGTTTCCTGAGTACACAGGATATTGACCTGCTGAAGGTACAGCCAGATTACTACAGTAGGAAGAATCTCATTAAACCAAATCACTCTTCAGGTACTGAACTGATCTCATGATTAGCTTGTTGTGCAGTGTGCACTAGTCCTTCAAATAATAGTTTTCTTCTTAAGGGGTATGTTCACCTTTGTTAACTTTTTTTTTATAAATTTCAGCTCCCCTATGTACCAACATAGCATTAATGTACTTTTTTTTTTTTTGCAAAATATCAAAACGCATGTGGGAATGCGAGTTCCTGCTATGCAGAGATGTGAATGGGGCTTGACAGCTGAGTGTTTTTGTCCACTCCCTTTTATGTACTTGTATAAAGATGGCCATACACTGTGCAATCAGATTGTATATTGTGTATTTAGTGAGAAGGGTGATCACTGATTGATTGCATTTCATTTAAAAAACGTGCAGCTGGAGATGGGCGGTAGGTAGGAAGGTGGATGATGCAGGGTGTGTGCTAATGAGGTCAGCTTGTCAACTCCTTCCTGTGTCATGACCTATAGTCTGTCCAGGAAGTAAGACATTACAAATGGATACGTCTGGAAATATGGATAAGGACAGTAAAGTAAGTGTCTGTAGATTCAATCCCTTCGCCACTAGGTCCGTACATCGTACAGACCCAACAGCGGGGGGTATTACACACAATCCAGTGGCTGCAGCCAACGGGAATGTGTGTGAAACTGATGGGCAGACTCTTGCCTGTCAGGTGAGAGCGGTCAGGCGGCGCCGCTGCCGCCCAATTGCTCTTGCGGAACCCGGTAACGGCGCCCCCCCGCGCGCGTGCTCCCGCCATGCTTACAGGGCTCCGCTTGCCCATCTGCAGGCCCCAGACAGTCATGGTGGGTGTCAGCAGCTGGAGGGGAAGGAAGAGAGTGGATACACATCTGCTTTCCTCCCCTTCTTGCAGTGACCCGGAAAGCGACGTCTCTGACGTCACTTCCGGGTCACGTTTTCGGTGTCCCCAGCTTTCTTTGCCGGGAACGGATGTTTTGCAATGGGATCTGCATTGCAAAACATTCAGTGGAGTACAGGGGAGACATACAGGGTCTTTTAGCCCCTGAATATCTAAATAAATAGAACCTGTCATCTAAAATCCTCACATAGGGGTCTTGTCTATTATTTGATGAAAAAAAATAAAGTTACACACAAACACATAAAATCCCCCCCAAAAAAATTTGAGGCCCCCTCACCTCCACATATACACACGCACGAACGTAAACACATGCGCTGGGGCGCCTACGCATGAAAACGTTGATTGCGATACACATGTTATATATCACTGTGTACGCCAAAGTGAGAGCAATAATTCTAACACAAGACCTCCTTAGTACCACTAAACTGATACCTATAGGGGGCTTCTGAAGCGTTACCTATAGAAAATATAGGGTACTGAAGTTTGACGCCATTTCACGGGGCACACAAAAATTTAAGGTTTCGCATGTTCGGTATCTATTTACTCGGTTCAACTTTGCCTTTTATATTTCACCAAAAATGTGGGTATATTTTGCATGTATTTGCCCTACAATTCACATTAGTGTGTTTTTAGTGAAATTTTGCGTTTCCTAGACCTTTGCGGTAATATCATGTGACATAAAAAATTGGAACTACCACTATTTTATTCTCTATGGTGTCTGCTTACAGAACATATATAATGTTTGGGGGTTTTGTGTAATCTTTAGGCCTAAATTTTTTTTTTTAAACATATGTGCCAAAAACGCAGAAACGGTTCTGGCAGCGAATGGGTTAATAGAAAGCGTTGATATCTTTGCAAAAAAAAGTACATTACTATATTGGTACATAGGAGAGCTGGAATTTAGAAAAAAAAAGTGAACAGAGGTGAACGTATCCTTATCCTTAACCCAATACACAAAAAAAGGGGGTAAAGGGATTTGGTCGGGACCCAATACACAACTGTCATCATGTCAACAGAGTGTATGGAGTAATGAGTGCTGAACCCACTAGGGGGCAGTCTTCCCTTTTTATTTCCCTATTCTTTAAAGCGGAGTTCCACGCTGTTTTTTGTTTATTGAAAGTCAGCAGCTATAAAAAGTGTAGCTGCTGACTTTTAATAAACAGTAATCTACCTGTCTCCTGGTCCAGCGACGGCTGCTCCCGAAGCCTCGCTCGTCTCCCTGCTCCTCCCGACAACCCCGCCATTCCTAGTGTGGGCACCCGGCCGTGAAGCATGCGCGAGTTGCGCTGCGCATCCCTAGTGGCCAGGCAATCGTCTGGGACCTGTGATGTGTCCCAGAAAATTGCCAGGAGGGAGGGGCCGCCTAGGAGGAGAGGAGGAGTCGCCTAGGCGGCCCAGAGGCGGAAGGTGGAAGAGGGACAGGAAGTCCCTCTGAAACCAGGGGACACACTCCCCCCCCAAAAAAAATTACATGCCGAATGTGGCATGTAAGGGAGTGAGGAGTGCTTAAAGCGGAAGTTCCATTTTTGCGTGGAACTCCGCTTTAATTTCCTTCCCAAATTACATTTCAATAAAACTCTCCCTCCCATCTTATTTTCTCTGCTCACAACTTTTGTATTTACAAAAAAGCCTTAAGTGTTTCTGCCATGTTTTATATGTCATTACTCACTTATCAGCATGGGTTAGGGTTAGATCTCCAGCGTCTAAGTGAAGTCCAAAGGTAGAATTTTTAATCCTGGGGTGATGTAGTCGGTCATCTTAATGGTAATTGAGGTTCAAGTGAGAAGTTAGAAGCCCCCAGGGCTCCCAGTCATATAATCTGTCAACTTAAAGGGCAACTCCAACACAAGGTCTTTTTCTAGTGTTTAAAGCTGTTAGAACCTTGTTTAGGTATTGTATTGCTGTTTCAATCTGAGTTTATTCACTCTCACTTTGTGTCCTGGTTATCACTGTAAGTGGAACAGAAAGTGAAGGAGAATTGAAAACATTATGGTTCCAACTGGATTAGAAGATGAAGGGAAGTTTTACAACAAGAGCACCTGTTCAAGTGACAACTGTAAAATGTGGAATTTACACTAATTTTGCAGACATTTCCCCTCTGCTCCAGGACCCCTAAAATAAGAACGTTGTAGTCAGGTCACCTATTCCTAGAAGAGGAACGCTACCAGTGCTGAATATGTTGCAGGACCCTGGAGAGGGAGAACAGGTACTGTATGTAGAGAAACCAAAGCTTGTAGGGGAACACTTCAGAGGTTAAAGCGGTAGTAAAGCCCACTTGGTGATTTTTAGCTACAGGTAAGCCTATAATAAGCCTTATCTGTAGGTAAAATGAATGTCTCCTAAATGTGCACTGTTTAGGAGATATTCACACTGGGTGCAGTCAGTTAAGTCACCAGTGCATGCGTCTGAAGGTCCGGCATACCTCGCCAGACCTTCAGAGATTCATTCCGGAACTGAGGGCTCCCGCGCATGGGTCATCGTGCCTCCGGCCAATCACATAGCCAGAGCATGTGAACCGGGAAGAAAGACCGGGGGAAGATGTCAGCCCTTTCAGCAGTGACAGCATGCCACTGGAAGGCTTCATTCCAAGGTAAGTATTTCATAATGTGCTAGTATTCAATGCATGCTAGCACATTATGCAATTGCCTTACATGTGTACAGGTTACTACCGCTTTAATATGTAATTTCCCGTACTAATATGGACATGTTTTAAAATATCTGTTTGCAGGTCTGTTTAAAAAGGAAGTGAACCACAGGAAATAGAATTGATACTTTATATCAAGGCATTGTTTGCGTGACAAAATTACAGAGAAAATGTATACTTTTATACAATGTAGGACCAGAATAGCTAATGTAAGCTTTACTAACAACAAATCAGAAATCCAGGACTGTTCACTCACACAGACACTGAAGCACAAAACACGTATGTTGGTGACAGAGTGCAGAAATAATATTTTAATAATTTAAATGTCTACAATTGCGTGAATACAATTCTCATGTAAGAACTCCAAGCTACTCAGCTAAAATACATGAATACACAGAGGCTAAGTGATTAGCACTTCCGTCTGGCAGCACTAGGGGCAACAGTTTGAATGCCAACCACGGCACTGTCTGCCTGAAGTTTACATGTTCTCCTTGAGCCCACATGGGTTTCCTCCGGGTACTCTGGTTTCCTTTCACACTTCAAAGACATGCTGGTAGGTTAACTGGCTCCTGTCTAATTTGTCCCTAGTATATGTATGAATGTGAGCTAGGGACCTTAGATTGTAAGCTCCTTGAGGGTAGGGACTGATGTGACTGTACAATATATATGTAAAGTGTTGCATAAAATGTCAGCACTAAATATGTACCTGAAATAAATAAATACTGACCTGTACATCGGGGAGACAAACCAATCTCTCAACAAATGAATAGCCCAACATAAGAAGGTAAATTCCCCCGGCCAAGACTTATCAGTCTTCCTACACCTTACGTTAAATGGGCAATAAGGCGCACATTTTGGAGAGAGAGGACAACTGGTTTACATGAAGCATGAAAGAGGCCATCTACATCAAACTGGAGCAACCATCCCTGAACAGGAGTGAAGGGCCTTCGTCACCAACTGTTATCCACATATAATGCTGTTTTAACATCTCTACCCCAGAAAATCGACAAGTTGCACCTTCAGCCATGTGAATTTAGGAATCAACATCTTTGCAAGCATTCTGGCATCAAGGATGCGATTATGTAACTAGAACAGAGTGTTTCTACAACTTTCATACCTCCCATTCTTGCTCTTGGACAATAAACGTTTTAAGGTCATTGGATTAAGGTGTCTGTGCTACCTGTGTTGATATAAACACTGGGGTATCTTCCTGACACTTAATGGAACTAAAGCCAGCCATAGATGGATCAAATCTCATCAGGTTCAGCAGGGAGCTGCCAAGATTTGATCTATGGGCAGGATGGTTGTACTGAAGTAGATCGATGGATCAACTTCAGTACAACCAGCCTGTTGAATTTGTATTAATGCAGTCACTACCAGTGGCTATAACAGTCAGCAGTGATCATTGCGCCATTCTGCAGGGGAGGCTCCCATTGAAGAACACAATAGTGCTGCAGGAGGGATTCCCCATCAACACATGACTATGTTGGTGGGGGAATTGAGCAATTTGAAGGAAAGGAAATTGTATAACTTATAGCTTGCTTAAAGAGAAGCTCCATGGAAATTTCTGGCTGTGAATCCGTAAGCTGTCACAACTGAGAGCCCACAGTTAAGATGTTGTTGCTAGGAACCGAAGACCAGTGAAACAAAGGGTTCAGGTAAGCACACCACTGGATCCTGGGACAGGTGAGTGTCTGTTTATTAAAATCAGCAGCTACAATTTTTGTTTCACAGCCAGCTGCCCTCTGCGCCTGCGCGAGCCGCACAGCTCATTGTGAATGGTCCCACAGTCTTCTGGGACCTCTGATGTGTCCCATAATACCGTGGGGAGGGAGGGGAGAAGGATAACTTCCACTCAGAATGCCTAGGCAATAGCCTGTTAAAACTAGGTACCCACTCCCCTGAACCCCAAAAATGTGCCATTTGTTAATGAGGAGAGGGGAAGGAGGCCTAAAGCAAAACCTCTCCTTTTGTGTGAAGGAATTCCACATTAAGGAATTGGCTTGGATAATTTGTGAAACATCTTCAACTTTACAGAACAAGTTTAGCTGAATGTGCCTAACTACTACTAGCTATTGCAAAGGTTTTGTATCAATCAGTTTGGGGATTCACACACCTCTGGCATACCGAATAGCCAAGAAGGTCACACTACTATTTCCAAGCTTAGCTTTATGGCTTACTGGATCATCTCCCAGTTGATAGGGGTGATGATGCTTATTCAGTAGTTGCACTAGAGCAGCCTTTTCAACCAGGGTGCCCAGGCACCCGGGGGTGCCTTGAGGTTTCTTCAGGGGTGCCTTGGCAAAATGCCTAAAAATTGACCAAAAATTGTATACAAGCTGGTGGGTGGATGAAACCTGCCTTTTTAGTTTAGTTTTCATTGTACAAGTGTAAAACCTTCTAGCTGCCAACCTCCTAACAACCAATAACATCACCAGTTGATAAGGAGGATGTCCGTTGCCTGCATATCATATCATACCCTCACTTGCCTCTCTTCATCAGCTTTGGGGTCTCATTAGCTAAGTGATGGAGAAAAACAGAGAGAAAAGAAACATTGGAATACTGGTCAGTACCAGTGTGCAAAAGTGTATTTGCTTTGGAAGAATAAATCACCTCTAACATTGGGTGTCCTACATGTGTGGATGTTGCTGCACTATGTAAAACCAAGGCTTTTTTTCATCGGGAACGTGGGGGGAACGCAGTTCCAGCACCTCCAGCACTGAATGTATTTTATGGCAAGGAGTGCTGGGGTGTGCTGGGGTGTGCTGGGGGGTCTATTGATGATGCCTGATGGGGAATCTTTTGTCGCTGGTGAGGATCTATTTTATGTGTGGTGATCTATTGTTGCTGGCGTGGGTGTCTTATGTTTCTGGGGGGTCAATTGTTGCTTGGAGGAATCTACTGTTGAGGGAGAGTTCTATTGCTGCTTGCTGCTGGAGGGTCTATTGATGCTAGCTGTTGGGAGATCTATTGTTGCTGGGGTGGTATTTTGTTGTGTTGGGGTCTATTGTTGCTGGAGTGGGAGTCTATCAAATTTCAAACAAATTATTTAGTAGCACAGAATGATACTTGGTTCTGTATTCTGCAAAAGGGGCCATAGAGTGAGGTGGGTAGGGGGTGGAACCAAGGGTCGGTGCTCAGAGGTAGGGGGCAGAGACAAAGGGTGATTCAGAAGGGAGGAGTTCCTGTACCTATTCTCTGAGAAAAAAGCCCTGTGTAAAACTATTTGAATAGCTTTTACATTTTAGAATAGGTCGCCTCGAGATTGTCCATAATTTTGGAGGGTGCATCGAGATTGTCCTTCATTTTGGAAGGGGCCTTGAGATTGTCCATAATTTTAAAGGGTGCCTTGACTAAAAAGAGGTCGAGAAACCCTGCACTAGAGTTTGAAAGGTGAAGAGTAAATAATGGTGTCATTTGCTTATCCATGCACTGGGGTAGAGGTGTTTGAATCACAAACAAGACTTTACAGAATTATTTATCATATATATGTATATTTCTATACATGTAGCTATATATATATTAAACCTAGTGTATTTAGCTATTAAACCTAGTGTTCTTCTTTAATAGCCAGTATTTTTTACTCACTGTTTTACAACAACAGTTGTATTGGCAGTACTGACAAAATATCGATAATGCCCTCTGACCCCAATTAGTACAAAGAAGACCAGTCATTAATTCCAAACTTTAAATCACATCATTCTGTGTATGGGGACTTCAGTGTTCACAGTGTCTAGCTTCACATCACTGTTGTAGGCTCTCATCTATCACTGGGATGACACGATTCTGCTCTGCTTTATTACCATTTTCAGAGGGACGTGTAATCAGAAACATGCATTTATTACCTTTGTGCATACTCCCGTTATGGCATCGCACAGAGTCAAGATGGAGATGTTCTGGGCCCTGTTTAACCAGTTCACTGCCACCTTGGTGTTGGTTGCCCATTTCACCATGGTTATATAGTACTCTCTGCAATGAGAAGACATTATGAATTAAATTACCTGAGCATTATACAGTAGATATACAACATATTTACAATGTGTCTGTTAATCTACATACAATGTGGGGCTAAGTTTTTCGACAGCAATACTGTATTCCCGGCGCACTTTTAACAAATGTTTTAATACACTTGTGATATTTTGTTTCTTTAACACTTAAGGACTGGAAGGATTTCCCACTTTAGGACCAGAGCACTTTTTGCGATTCGGCACTTTGTCCCTTTAACTGACAACTGCTCGGTCGTGCGACGTTGTACCCAAATGAAATTGACGTCCTTTTTTCCCCACAAATAGAGCTTTCTTTTGGTGGTATTTGATCACCTCTGCGTTACTTCTGATCACCGCTATAAATAAACAAAGAGCGACAATTTTGCAAAAAAAAAACAATATTTCTTACTTTTTGCTAGAATACATATCCAAAATAAATATATAAAAAAAACAAATTTATTCATCAGTTTTGGCCGATTTATATTCTTCCTCATATTTTTGGTAAAAAACCCCGCAATCGCCGTATATTGATTGGTTTGCACAAAAGTTGCCGCGTTTACGAACAATGAGAATTGATTTATGGCGTTTTTATTTTTTACTAGTAACGGCAGCGATCTGAGATTTTTAGCGGGACTGCGACATTGCAGCGAACATGTCGGACACTTTTGACACTTTTTTTTGGACCATTGGCATTTATACAGTGATCAGTGCTATGAAAATGTCACTGGCAGGGAAGGGGTTACTGGCGATCAAAGGGTTAAGTGTGTTCCCTACTTTGTGTTTCTAACTGTGTGGGGACTGGTCTGACTGGGGGAGGAGAGTGATCACGGCTCCCATATACAGGAAGCCTACGATCGCACTCCTTCCCCCTATCAGAACAGAGATCCGTGTGTGATCCTCGTTCTGTCACTGCGAGGGAGCGATCACGGTTAGCCGACAGACATCGAGTCCGCCCTACCCGCTCCCTGGCTCCCCTGCTACACAGTATGCGCACGCGCCTCCAGCAGCGCACGCGCGCCCACGATCCCCAATCCTGTGAGCGCCGCTTATAGTCGGTGATTCACAGGATGCTGCCACATTGCCGCCGACAATAGAGGCGGTCGGCAAGCGGTTAAAGGACTGTGGTTTAACTATTTATTTAATTATTTTTATCATAATGTAATCTTTATTTAAGCAAGATTTTCATTCACGGTATACATCACGGTATATTTAAGTAGTGCGGCCAAAATGAAGGCCCCTTGAACCGCATTTAGGGAAAGGGGGCCTTGACTGCTGGAAGCATGGCATCACTGTGGGTATGAACCTAAAAGGCAAGTTAAATAATTCCATTAGGATTGGCTATAAAGACTTGAGGTGTCTGGGTGGAGCCTGAACTCTAGGAAAAGGCTACACTGGGGAACGTCCAACTGCTCAGAGCAGATTCAGCTGTCACAAGATTTGCCCACCCTCCCGCCCATTGTGAAGTTTTGTCACTGCTTTATTGGCAGTTTTGACCTTGCCAGCATTTGATGTTGCTTTATGGGCTATGCCCTCAGTCTATGTCAGTCTAATGCCTGTCTGGCACTGATGGTAAGGAGAGGCCTCTTAGACTATGTGAGTTTATGTTTTCTGGGTACTCACAGTATAACTGTGACTGGCATTGTTGTTTGATACATTTGGAAAGTTGTTACTTTTGCAGAGTTCAATAAAGCTGTGGCCTTGCCCAATTTCCAACTTAAAGCGGAGTTCCACCCAAAAGTGGAACTTCCACTTTAAAACCTCCTCCCCAGCTCCTGATATTGAAACTGAGCTTTTGGGGAGGAGGGGGGGGGTGCGGGTACCCGATTTTTATGGGTACTCCCGTTCTGGTCGCCTTAGGCGATCGAAAGTGGAAGCTCACCTTCCCCCTCCCTCCCGAAGTCTTCTGGGACACAGGACAGGTCCTAGAAGACTTCGGGACCAATCACACGGCACTGCTCCGCCCGCACAGCTGGGTGCCCACCCTAGGAATGATGGCGGAGGGGAGAGGGAGAGATCTGAGGCCCGTGCGGCCACATCGCTGGACCGGGAGACAGGTGGGTGCCTGGCTATTAAAAGTCAACAGGTACACTTTTTGTAGCTGCTAACTTTTAATAAACATAGAAAACGGCGGAACTTCGCTTTAATCAGCTTCTGTGTCTTTTTGGGGGGCAAGGTATTGGTTTATTATTTGGTCATAAATGAGCCTATGCTTTTCAGCAGTCAAGATAAAACATACAGCTGACAGTAAAGGAAATTGCACACAAATGAGGATGTAACGATGGCAACAAAATGGGTCACTATGAATGTCAATCTGTGGAAATATAACATCATATTGCATAGATTATCAGCAGCTGTGCAATTGATGTTGAGATGGGAGCAAGCAAACACTCATAAAAAGAACACAAAAAATCTAACAAAAAAAATATGTCAACGTAGGAACACTCAAACATGGTTGGGAAGCAGAGCTATAAGTGTAAATGGCAAGTCAAAGAAGAGCATGGACGCCGGAAGTATCAAAGCCAACACATGAGACATATCACATATGTGATGTGCCTGCCGGGTCATTGCCTTCTCCCAGCGGGGGGGCGGGGGGCTGGAGAGGGCAGAGGAAGCAGTCCCCGCTGGGAGGAGACAGTGGTTGCTGCTAGCGGCTATAGCAGCCGCTAGCAATAATCCCAGGTAAAACCCAACACACTGGTTGTACCCAAGTTGATCAATCCATCAACTTGGTACATTCACCCTGCCCATACACGGTTTGAATCTTGGCTGCACCGGCCGAGATGCAAACCCTGTATGGCCTGCCTAATTGTGTAACTAGTTGGCTGCACTCATAGGAGTGGAGGGTTTATCAAACAACAACTTGTACTAAGGATAAGATCTTATCATAGGATGCATTACATGTATTAGACGTGTGCTATTCATTTCCTTACGCATTCGTTTTTCGGCAAAATTCTGAATTTTCGTTCATTCGGAAACGTCCGAATAACGAAAATTCGAAAATCCTAAAGAACAAAAAACATTCAGATGATTTCTATTATAATTATAATAATATAATTTGAAAGGAAATTCCAATACCTACCTATAATTTAATAGTTTATAACCATTATTATAGCTTTTTCATAATTATTATTATTAATAATCATAAAAACTATAATAATAGTTATAAACTATTCAATTATAGGTAGGTATTGGAATTTCCTTTCAAATTTGGCTATTAGTGAACGTAAATAAATTATTACAGTTTTTTATTATTATTATTATTATTTATTAATAAATAATAATAACAACTACAATAATAGTTATAAACTATACAATTATAGGTAGGTATTGGAATTTCCTTTCAAATTTGGCTGTTAGTGAATGTAAATAAATTATTATAGTTTTTATTACTATTATTTATTAATAATAAATAATAATAATAAAAACTATCATAATAGTTATAAACTATTCAATTATAGGTAGGTATTGGAATTTCCTTTCAAATTTGGCTATTAGTGAACGTAAATAAATTATTATATTTTTTATTATTATTATTTATTAATAATAAATAATAATAATAAAAACTATAATAGTTATAAACTATTAAATTATAGGTAGGTATTGGAATTTCCTCTCAAATTTGGCTGTTAGTGAATGTAAATAAATTATTATAGTTTTTTTTATTATTATTATTATTTACTAATAATAAATAATAATAATAAAAACTATAATAATAGTTATAAACTATTAAATTAGTTAGGTATTGGAATTTCCTTTCAAATTTTTCTGCCTGTTAGTGAACAAATTTTTCCGACTTCCCGTATTACCAAAAATAAAGAATACCGCATCTATACGAATGGAACAAACTGAATCCAAATTTTTCAGAATTCCCGTATTACTGAAAATAACGAATACCGCATCTATACGAATGGAACAAAACAAATTCAAATGTTTCCAAATTTACGAATTTATTCAAAATAATGGATTTTGATCATAACGAAAAATCCGAAAAATGGAAAAAACTGAAAAAAAACCCCCCCAAAAAAACTGAAAAAAATAAAAAAAGGAAACAAAAAAAAAATAATTTTTTGGCCGCACACATTTCTAACATGTATGTTATGCATGTTATTTACCTGTAAAAGGCTTCCTTGTGTAGACATAAAATTTGGATGGGATTTTCAGCAGCCATAGCAGACTGTCACTCCATAATATTCCTCTTCACTCCTCCCCTGGTTGCTACATAAAAGGTTATGTAGGTACAACTATCAGTCTCTCCCTGTATGCCAGACAGAGAGGTGTAATCCTACATTCTGAGCTCTCCTTTGGGCCTTATAGTCACTGACTAATTCTTGCTGCCTTAATAGCGGTATGAAATCCAGAGCCACAAAATGTAATATATTGCAGCTTACCAATCGTTAGATGTGGTGGCTGCATTTGTTTTCCTTTTTTTTTTAGGCTTTTCCCCTCTGTTTTTCCCTGGTGATCATGCCAGTAACACACCTCCTGTATTATACAGGCACCACTCTGGATGAAAGAGCACAGGGGATATATGTAGACAGCAGCTTTGTCAGTCAGGGGGAGGGGAGTGTTACAAAGACTAGTAGATTTAAATACGCAAACAAATTAAAGCTGAACTCCAGCTAACACTTTATAATCATTTACAGCAAACAGTTATTTTTCTGTTTGGGATAAAGGTTTTACATAAATAAATAACAGCTGATCATTTTTAGAACCCCTGCCAGTGTTACAGTAAATGGTCTCATCCCTGTAACTGCTGAAACACAACTGACTTACTGGCTGGATCACTGGACGAAAATAGAAGAAAGAAAGCTTAAAAAAGAAAACTAATAGAGCCATCACATCTAAGGATTAGTAAGCTGCAATATAATAAATGTTTGCTATTGGGTTTAATATTGCCCTTAGCATTTTCAAAATGTAATTCATCTTAACTAACAATACTACAAAACTGCTATTTCACTCCCTGATTATCTCTCGCCTTGACTATTGCAACTCTCTTCCCATTGGCCTACATTTACACAGACTATTCCGCCTTCAGTCTATCATTAATGCTGCTAATGGACTCATTCACCTTACCAACAGTTCAGTGTCTGCCACCCCTCTGCCAAACCATTCAGTGTCTGCCACCCTTCTGCCAAACTCTCCACTGTCTTCTGCTTGCCCAATGAATAAAATTCAAAATACTAATAACAACATACAAAGCTATTCACAACTCTGCTTCTAGCACAGTGGTCTCCAAACTGTGTCCTGTGGTCCGGATAGCCTTTATCGGGCCCTTGGGGTACTATTCTTCCCACTGACACCAACAGTGGGCCACTATTCTTCCCACTGACACCAACAATGGGCCACTATTCCTCCAACTGACACCAACAATGGGCCACTATTCCTCCAACTGACACCAACAATGGGCCACTATTCCTCCAACTGACACCAACAATGGGCCACTATTCTTCCAACTGACACCAACAAGGACGTACTTTTCCTCCCATTCATACCATTGATGAGCACTATTTCTTCTCCTACTGACCAGAGGCACTGTATAATTTATATACTCCCAACGACCACCAAACCTAAGGTATTGTTTATTCCTTTGAAATCCAGAACATTTCCGACCCCCAATGGCCACAATATGCCCCCCCCCCCTTTGTTTACAAAGTTTGAAGACCCCTGCTCTAGTTACATCTCCAACCTCAACTCAAAATATTGCCCAAACCATTCTCTTCACTCCTACTAGGACCTCCTGTTCTCTAACACCCATGTCACTCCAATTCTCTCCTTCAGGACTTCTCCAGAGTGGACATGTGCACTTTGTTTCATTCTAAATTGAAATTCTGGCAAATTTTTCGTTATTCGGATGTATGAGAATTTACAAATTACAACAGTAACTAATTTAAACAAACAAATCAAAATTTCGGACGAAATTCAAATTCAAATAGTTTTCAAAACAAATTTGAAAAGTTTTTGAATCAAATCTGAAAAGTTTTTGAATCGAATTCGAATAGTTTTCGAATTAAATTCTAATTTCCGAAGAGAATAAAATAGAACAGAAAATAAAGGAATAGAATAGAAAAATATATAATAGCATATAATATAAAATAGAATAAAAGAATGTAATAGAGTAAAACAGAACAGAATATAATAGAATAAAACAGAACAGAATAGAAAATAAAAGAATAGAAAAAAAAAGGAACAGAATAGAAAATAAAAGAATAGAGTAAAACAGAACAAAATAGAATAGAAAACAAAAGAGCAGAATAAAATAAAATAGAATGGAAAGTAAAGGATTAGAATAAAATAAAACAGAAAGAATATAACCATCTTCTGAAGTTCGAGTTTGAAAATAGAATACATTTGAATCTGAATAGAAAAGAAAACAATAGAATAGAATAGAAAATAGTATAATAGAAAATAAAATAATAGAATGGAAAAGAAAAGAATAAAATAGAGTAAACAATAAAAAAGAATAGAATAAAATAGAAAGAATATAACAACATAATCATTTTCCGAAATTCAAATTTCTAATAGAATAGATTCACATTTTGAATAGAATAAATTGGAACTCGAATAGAAAATAATATAAAAGAAAAGAACAGAATAGAAAATAAAAATATAGAAAAAAAAAATAGAATAGAATGGAATAGAAAGAATATAACCATTTTCCAAAATTCGAATTTCGAATAGAATAAATTGAATTGATTCAAATCGATTGAAATTCAAATAAATGAAGCAAATTCAGAAAAAGAATTAAACGAATTAAACAAATTTAACTAAACAAATTTATGTAAATAACGAATCGAAACAAAACAAATGTTTTTGTTGTGCACATGTCTACCCCAGAGCCTCTCTCATGTCAGGGAACTCCCTACTCCAATCTGTCCAGATTAGGAGAAGCCCATCCACCTACACTTAAAAACTGCAATTCTATGTTCTCCATCAGCGCATTCCTCACAGTTATTACCTTCTGTACCTCTTGTTCTTTCCTTCCTCCCTAAGGAGGACAGGGCTGATATGCAAGGATAGAGAGGACAGCAGCTGCTATAGATGCTAGCAATAATCACTGTTCTATTCTCCTCGTGGGGGTGGCTCCCCCCCCCTCCATCGGGAGAAGACAATTGCAGACAGTGTTGATGGGGGATTTGTGTGAAGTTCTTTGTATGGCCAGGCCTTAAGGCCCATACACACGACCAGAGAATCGTACGAAAAATATCGCTTTTGAAGTGATCATATGATAATCTGATTGTTAGTTCACAGTTTTCGAGAGCTGATCGCAACAATTCATGTGAAATTATCCGATAGGACAATCAAGAAAATTCTTCTCGTACGATACCAGATCGTACGATTATTATTTAACCGCTTCAATACCGGGAACTTAAACCCCCCTCCTGCCCAGGCCAATTTTCAGCTTTCAGCGCTGTCACATTTTGAATGACAACTGCGCGGTCATGCGACACTGTACCCATATGACAATTTTTATACTTTTTTTTTCACACAAGTAGAGCTTTCTTTTGGTGGTATTTAATCACTACTGTGTTTTTTTATTTTTTGCTAAACAAACAAAAAAATATAAAAAGTTTTGAAAAATTTTTTTTTCATTGTTTGTTATAAAATTTTGCAAACAGGTAATTTTTTGCCTTCATTGATGTGCGCTGATGAGGCTACACTGATGAGCAATGATAGGCTGCACTGATAGGCACTGATAAGGTGGCACTGATGTGCACTGATGAGGCTGCACTGATAGGCACTGATGAGGCTGCACTAATAGGCACCGATAAGGCGGCACTGATGGGCACTGATGAGCCTGCTCTGATAGGCACTGATAAGGCGGCACTGAAGAGCACTGATGAGGCTGCACTGGAGAAAATTTTTCATAGTTTGTTATAAAATTTTGCAAACAGGTAATTTTTTGCCTTCATTGATATGCGCTGATGAGGATACACTGATGAGCAATGATAGGCTGCACTGATAGGCACTGATAAGGTGGAACTGATGTTCACTGATGAGGCTGCACTGATAGGCACTGATGAGGCTGCACTGATAGGCACCGATAAGGCGACACTGATGGGCACTGATGAGCCTGCACTGATAGGCACTGATAAGGCGGCACTGATGAGGCTGCACTGAAGGACATTTTCATAGTTTGTTATAAAATTTTGCAAACAGGTAATATTTTGCCTTCATTGATGTGCGCTGATGAGGATACACTGATGAGCAATGATAGGCTGCACCGATAGGCACTGATAAGGTGGCACTGATGTGCACTGATGAGGCTGCACTGATAGGCACCGATAAGGCTGCACTGATAGGCACTGATAAGGCGGCACTGATGGGCACTGATGAGGCTGCACTGTTAGGCACTGATAAGGCAGCACCAATGGGCACTGATGAGGCTGCACTGATAGGTGGCACTGAAGGTCACTGATAGGCAGCACGTAAGGGCACTGATAGACCGCATTCGTAGGTGGCACTGGTGGGCACTGCATGGTCTGCAGTGTGCGGGACCATTGTCCCGTTTAACCCAGGCGGTAATCAGCTTTTTTTCTCCTCACAAAAAAAAGCTGATTATCGGTTCTGTTTACATCACGTGATCAGCTGTCATTGGCTGATAGCTGATCATGTGCTAAGGGTCCGGGATTGGCCCTTTACTCTGATCTGTGATCAGCCGAGTCTCACTGACTTGCTGATCACAGAGCGAGCGGTATGCGACCCACAAGGGGCACGCAGGCAGCACATGCACAGGAGGACATACATGGACGCCCTCCCGGCAATTTAGGCGCATGCTGTAGCCGTCTTTCGGCTATAGTGTGGGCGTGAAGAGGTTAATAAGTACAGTTGTCCTTCGAAAATACAATACAAATACATTACAACACATTACATCACTTCTGAATTTTTATTTTGTTGTACAATAATTTTCATAACTTTATTAACCCATTCACACCCTGTGAACCAAGTATTACTCTCCTGGAGTAGTCACATTTTCTAGCAAGTTGAAAGGCACACTGTAACTGAATAAAACATAATATATGGAAAGGAAAAACACCACATTAGTAATCATTTATAATTATTGAGTTTTCTGTGCTTTTACATGCAATTTTAGTGTAAGTTTGTGATGTGGTCTTTTTAAAACGTTACAGCCCAATGCTCTTGGCAGCCAGAGACATAGTGGTCAGGGCTGCCCAGGATTTAGGTCATAAAAGGGAACTCAAGAACAGAAGCTTTTATATTCATAGTAATTATTTTTTATTTAGCTCTGAAAGGGATTTTATGATGTAAGAATCGGATTGCTACATTGTTTTTTTATCATTACAAATGCTCTTGTGTTTTTCTTGTTCCATATTTACAAAAAAAAAAAAATGAAATAAAGAATATACAAAATAACGGTTTGTATACATCATTTCTTTTATCATAAATCATAGTGTATATTTCTTTTGTACAATTCCTGAGTCATGTTAATCATCCCTATAATCCCAAATCTCCATCTGTACAGCAAAATTCTGGTTTACTGTAGAGACCCGTTCCCATATTTCTGGCTATGAATTGTAAAAATTAAAGAACCCAGTAATATTCTTTGCGGTATTGTATTGAAGGGTTTTTGGCTGCTTTTTGCCCCCTCTCTATAACATGACTGCTTTTAAGGCCCCATACCCACGGGCGTATTAAAAAAATAAGCTGTAACGTCGGGACCGATGTCAGGAAAAAATCAGCGCCAAAAACGCGATTTCTTCCATGTTTTGCATCGGCGTTAGTGAGCGTCAATGCTCCATCAGGTTTTTTAAAAAAAACATTACTCTGCTATTTTTTAACCTGAAAACGCCAGCGCTAAAAATGCCGGTTAATGACGCTATGGCGTTAATGCGCGTTAGTGAGGGTTTTGCCGGCTCAGCATCAAATGCGCTCTAACGCTGCACCTTCAGAATGCAATGGCCATGGGTTCTGCTTTCAGCTCACAAACGCTGATGCCATCTACAGCTCAAAAACGTCAGCGTTTTTATGGGGCCATTGAATAATGCTGCAAAAAAGGCTCCAAAACACGTCGGTTAAAAAACGCCCCTGTGCATGGGGCCTTAGTGTCAGTAGCGGCACTAAACAATGGTGCAGAATTTGTACGCGGAATAGAGATGTCCCTTTTTTATCACAGCGGTGGTACACTTAATCTTCACTGCTACATATAGAGGAATGATGATGATTATATGCCTGGAAAACATCCAAAAGTCCCTGCTAGTTTTGTTTCTGGACGACTGATAAATAACAGCAGCACTTATAAGGAACACTGATTAGCTTTATCTAATAAGCTTGTACTCTGAGTCAGTGCTGATTGATCATTCAGGACTGGGTGAACATTTCAAGTGCAAAACTGAGCCAGATATTCCAACACAAACTGACATTTCTGATTACAAGATGAATGCCCTATTCTAGCAAATGGAAAAAGCCAGACCACTCTGCAAGCTTTATGTGTTTGCTCAAGTAATTGTCAGGGTTGATACACTGCGTTATTATTTTGCAAATTGATGGCTGAAAATAATACGCACTTTCAGTTACTCAGTTATCGCTAAATCCATATTAATCAGGCTACACGGGCCAACTTTAGGATCCCAAATATTTTTCATGAAATGCATGTTTTATGCCTTCACTACTTCATTTTGATACTTTATACACGAGTTTGATTAATGATTTAGAGATATGGAAAGACAATTAAAAGATATTTTCTAGATGACGCTAAAAAGTGACCATAAAAGTCCTTTGATGGGTATAAAATATTACATATGACTAATATGCAAGCTTTACAGTCAACCAGCAGGCAGTTCTTTAGTCTACTTTTCATATTTTTTTCTCTATCTCCTTTGATAGAAAATGCCTGTTTTGTTTACAGCACACAATAGCATAAGCTAGATTAATTCTGTTTGATCCTATTGCTCAAACACTTTAAAGTGATTGTTACCCCAACATTTCATATTCCCGATATGTGCTTGCTCTACCATGTGCTTGTATGAGAAAGTCTCCTGTTCTCTTTGTATTGCTTCCTTTGTGTGAAATCCCTGGTGTTCCTGACAGTTCCTCTGATTTCCTATTAAAAACTGACAGCACCAAGCAGGAGACCACACCATGGCCAGTTGTGTAGCTGTGCTGGGAACACAGCCTGCTTTCCTCCAATCATCAGACTTGTCCTAACACCCCCCGTATAGCCTTTCACTAGGAAGCTCAGTGTGCTGCTGCTTCTCCTCCCCCCAGCTTTTATGCAACTGAGAACAGAGGGAATGTGAACACTTATAAAAAGGGAAAAAAGGTATTTAGAATGTTTTTTTATATCTATACACAAATGTTTTTCCTTTCATTTCTATTAAATAATTATTAAATTAATAAGTATGCTATGGGGGCGGAGCCTGCGTTCTGACGCCCCACCACAGCCATCTTTGAATTTCATATGGGCTGCTCTGAGCTAGCACGGCTTAATGTGCTCTGCTTGTACGTGTATTTATTTACTTTTGGGATCAATAAAATTTTAAAAACAGAGAGCACTAGATTTTTGCCTTCTCTCTTTGCATACCTATACCCATTGAGAGGATCTGGGATTTCTGGGTCTGGAGGGAAGTCCGCAGCCAGTGAGGAGCAAATAATCAGTGCGAGACCACGCCAGTCACTTGCCTTATCCCCTGGTGGGGATTGCTGCTGTCTTGATTTAGTGATGAGGTGAGCAGTTTGTGAGACAGGTGGAGGAGAGCACAAGCACTTTCTTTAAGGGCACTCTCACACTGGGGCTGGAAGTGGTGATAGTCGTAAAGCGACGCTAATTAGCATCACATTTGCCGCTATTATAGCGGTACCATGGCGCGGGGCACTTTTATCCACCAAGGAGGGGTTAACAAGGGGTTAAAAGCGATACCGCTCGGTGCTTCCGAGGCGGTGTACAGCCGCTTCGGGAGCACCATCCATTGATTACAATGGAGGGGGCGGTGTAGGAGCAGTGTATACACTGCTCAGTGCAATGCCCTAAAGATGCTGCTTGTACGACTTTTCTTCTCGTCCTGCAAGCACTTGGGCTTTCACACTGGGGAGAATAGGGGGAGTTTTTGAGGCGCTGTATAGGCGCTATTTTTAGCACTGTAGTGCCTGAAAAATGACCCAGTGTGAAAGTGGTCTAAGCGGTTTTTGCACAGCTGGGGGACTTTATCTCTCTGGACTCTTTCCAGTCAAGCACTGTATATTGGCACAGTATTGCACTAAGCACTTTTTTTGGTGATTAATTCAATGTATATGCAGGGATTTAATGTGCACAATTGACTGTTTTTTCAATATATGTCAATATTCATTGCAGAATTAGTAACACAGCACTATATATTGTTATATTATGCTATATTGGCTGTGATGGGGGAATTATTGGTAGTTCTTTCTGCTCCTCCAGGGCTTAACTTCTGTAACATATACAATACACAGGTATCGGGCTGGGATGCTGATCTACAGAGAGAGGCGAGGTGGGGGGGGGGTCTGTGGTCAAGGGGTGGTGCAGTCCTTGCGACCTTGAACTAGCCTTCAGGTTTTGTATTGTGAAAGTTTATGCTCTTGCCACTTTTTGTTTTTTGTTCTTTTTTGTTTTTTATTACAGAGATGTCTCTTTATAATAGTTTCTGCAAAATCAATAACAGAGAATAAAAATAAATAAAGAAATAAATAATGGCAGAAGCTAAAATGTACATGTTCATCCCTATCAAATTGCATTGCCCAAAGTTTTAATTAAAATATGTTGCCTCAAAAGAAATTGGTTTTGTTTGAGCCCACGGTAGAGGAGTCCATACTGACCCTTCATGGTCAGCTCTATAATAGCTGTGTAGGCTGTTACAGCAATAGATTTACCACTGCTTCTGTTAATATAAAATAATATAATAATTATATTATATAAAAAATATATTATTTACATTTGAAGAAACACAGCCTATATGCTTAAAATATTTATTTATACTAATTATTTTAAAAACCTTTTGCTGAATATGTGACATGATGTATTTGATGAGTTGGCTGCCTGTAATGCTCTCATATTATTTAATTTAAAAAAAAAAGAAAACTGCCTTCCCACAGACCCTAATGTTTAAATGCACAATCAGATTAGATATGTCAGATCAACAAACAATGTAGTGTGCGGATCTAATGTATTGTCCATTCACAATATATATAAAGATCTTCAAATTTTGTCACGCTTGGTATATATCTCTGACTTGGCAGTTCAAGTCAGGATTTTATTGCTGTCGACAAATCCATGCAGCACCTGACCCTAAACTTGACTAAGGTTACAGCAAAATGCTAACAAAAATACTGCAAAACACATCCTCCTCCATATTGAAAAAAAGCATCCTCCACCAGGTGGAGGTTGTTTTAGAATTATTTTGGTTATGCATTTTGCTGTGACCTCAATAAATCCTTGATTTTTTCCCTTATTCATTTTATAAGGTTTTTTATTGCTGTCTGTGTCCCTACTGGGGAAGTTACCCCTTTCTATTTGTTCTGATGTTCTGGATTTTGTCAGCAGAACAGGAAGTGGTAGGGAATGAAAAACTTTACAGTTGTCACCAGAAAAAGAGGAAACTGTCTCATTTTGGAGAGTTTTCCTCTCACTGCGACGTGGGGACAGGAACTGAAAGAATATTTCCCCAACAGCACACAGGGAGAAAAAAAAAACGAAAAGGGGTTTAACCCTCCCCTACTCTATTTACAACAAAATGAAAACTATTTTTGGCTATAGGTACACTTTAAAGGAGAAGTACAGCCACAGCTCATTTGGCTTTGCTTCTCCTGTGGATCACATAAGTGCAATTCGTTCTGCACTCCTGTGATCCATTTTCAGCAGACAGCAGACTGAAGCCCGCTGTCGGCTGACCTCATGGAGCCGGTCCAGACTGGGGAAAGAATGCAAGCATATGGTTGGGATCCACCTAAATGCCCGGACTGGCACCTGACTCAGGCTCTCAGCAAGCCGCTGAGAGCCTGAGGCAGTTGCTCCCGCCCCCTCCACAGCCCAGCGCTCCAGTGAGTGTGGGTGGGAGGGGAGAGCAGAGAGTCGGTGACTAGCAGTCAGCAGCTCTCTGCTCATGGAGCACTGAGAACCAAGCGTTCAGTGGTGTTTGATCACTCACTTCTCAGTCTTAGAAGCGGCAGGAACAGATGCAGCCTCAGACTGATGTTGCATCCACCTAGGTAAGTATTATTTATATAAAAAAAGAAGCCAAACTTCTGTTTTAAAGAGAACTTATGGTTGATTTACTAAAGACAAATAAGCCATTCACTTTGCAAGAGAATTTTCACTTTAGCATAGTAAATGTGGTGAATATAATATTTGCAAAGAATACCCAATCACATGCAAGGAAAACAAAAAAAAACTGTATTTATGCTTCCACGTGATTGGATGATGGAAGTCAGCAGAGCTTTGCCTTTGAAGAAATTCCTTTACAAACTCAACATTCTTTAGTAAGCCAACCCCTTTGTCACTTTGCCCTTTCAGGTGAAGGGATGGGACTTCAAGAGACCCTGAATGGGCAAAGGGACAGAGTTTCCTTATACTGATTTTGTGGGTCAGTTAATCACATTGAATGGAGTTAAGCAAATGTCATTGTAGTCTGTAACAGTGCAATGAGACCAGTGGCTGGTGAAGCACTGGCTAGTATCAGAGCCAGATACACACAGGTTACATATTCACATATTATGTATTCGATTCTCACTGCGCAAATACAGTGTGACATAAAAAGATGCAACGACCATCATTTTATTCCCTAGGGTGTCTGTTAAAATATATATATATAATGCTTGGGGGTTCTGAGTAATTTTCTAGCAAAAAAAATAATGATTTTTACATGTAGGAGAGAATTGGTCAGAATTGGCCTGGGGGGCAAGGGGTTAATTACCATAAATAAGTGATATGCAAATAATTGTTATATAGTGTTTTTAAGGTAATTTACTATATTTTCAAAAACTGTACTCAAGCAGGTGGCTTAACCACTTCAGCCCCGGAAGGTTTTGCAGCTTTAGGACCAGAGCACTTTTTGCGATTCGGCACTGCGTCGCTTTAACGGACAATTGCGCGGTCGTGCGATGTTGTACCCAAACAAAATTTGCGTCCTTTTTTTCCCGCAAATAGAGCTTTCTTTTGGTGGTATTTGATCGCCTCTGCGTCATTTCTGATCGCCGCTATAAACAAAAGAAGAGCGACCATTTTGCAAAAAAACCCAAATTTCTTACTTTTTGCTAAAATTCAAATCCAAAAAAAAAAAATATAAAAAAACATTTTTTTTCACCGTTTTTGGCCGATTTATATTCTTCCTCATATTTGCGATAAAAAAAATTGCAATCGGCGTTTATTGATTGGTTTGCGCAAAAGTGGCCGCGTTTACGGATGATGAGAATTCATTTCTGGGGTTTTTATTTTTTTTTTATTTTTTACTAGTAATGGCGGCGATCTGCGATTTTTAGCGGTACTGCGATATTGCAGCGGACATGTCAGACATTTTTTACTCTTTTTTGGGACCAATGACATTTATTCAGCGATCAGAAATTTAAATGTCCACTGATTACTGTATAAATGTCATTGGCAGTGAAGGGGTTAACCTGGGGGGGGGAGCTAGGGGTTAACTGTGTTCCCTGGGTGTGTTCTTACTGTGGGGGGGTTGGGCTAACATGGGCATGAGAGATCTAACTGATCCCAGTGACAGGGATCAGTAGATCTCTCATGCCCCACTGACAGGGCGGGGAACCGCCGTGTTTACATCGGCGGTTCCCCTTCTTTTCCCTGTCATCGGGTCCGCCCGAGCCGCGGGCACACTCCTCAGGAGTGCGGCGGGTGCGCGCGCCCCCTGGTGGCCAAAATGCGAATCGCTGTATATTTACGGCGATTCGCGCCCAGCTCCCCGACTGCCACCGTGAAAAGACGGCGCGCGGTCGGGAAGCAGTTAATGGACAAATTACTGAAGTTTGAAGTTATAACTTCAAACCAGTAATTGCACAGTAAATAGATAAATAATAAATGATTATGTTATAACATAAAGCATAATAATATATGATTTAGCTTGTATATTTTTTCAGCAGCAGCAGATTCTCATTCTCCCTCTTAACTGTGTGAGAAAAACATGGGATTATGGGTAAACCTTATACACATAAACATGTTTTTTCCTTGTAGTTAAGAGGGCTGGGCTGGAAAGGGAGTATTTGTCTTTTAGACACATGCCCCCTTCTATGACACTGCAGCGAGAGGCCAGCCTCCACTGCAGCATTTTTATTGGACAGCTTGGATCAATGGTGCTTTACTATTGGTCCAAGGCTCCAATGTGTCCATTGAGCTCAGTGCCTCTGACAAGAAGTGAGGAGAGGCACTGTGAGCTCATCCTCTCAGTCTGCTGCAAACACAGTGTGTCAGCTTGTATTTAAACTGGCCGCTCTGTATGTAGCTTCTGACAGGCTGAGCAAGGAGCCCCGTATCTCCCGAACCATAGGAGCCCCAAATTTTGACCAGTGGTGGGGTAGGACTTCGGCTACCTACCCCCCAAATGCAGGGTCTCTGTGACCCCAGGTCGCCGAGCTACAACCCTCAAAGCTCGATCGTTTTTTTTTATGTTCATGGCAGGTTATACTTAATTTATTTTGTCTGTCATTTGCCTCATATAAAGTCCCAAAACCCCCTCTCCAGTTCTTCGTGATTAGGGATGGAGGCATGTGTTACACACATGCTTAATCTAAAGTCCCACCAAACCCTTTTTGTCTATATAAAATATGACTAAAACAATTCAGACAAAAATACGGCTAAAACTAAAATGGCATTTTAGTCCAAAGACTATAACCAAGGCTGGCCATACATTATACAATTTTCTTGTACAATTTTCCTTTAGATTTACCAGATTTAAAAACTCAATAAAAACGTACTACATGCTTTTTTGCAGCTTCTCCATTAAAATCTATTAAACCAAAAAAAAGCACTGTTTTGCATTTAAAAAAGATGCTTTCCAAAAACACAGAGGCACAAAAACGCATTGATGTGACTCAAGCCTAAAACTGAATCAAAATTTGAAGGCAAAATTAAGTCTATGGAACCAAAAACACAACCTGCTGGTCCCTGGCCCTTTCCTTAAAATGCACAGATGTGAACATGACCCATAGGAAACCATGTTAAATTGACTGTAATGTGTTTCTGCAAAACTGAAAATGCACAAAAAAAATGTATAGGTGTGAACCAGACCTTCCACTAGAGAGTGCATACTCAGGTGCAGCTATGCATGGTAGCCAATCAGCTTCTAACTTCAGCTTGTTCAATTAAGCTTTGGCAAAAAAAAACTGGGAGCTGATTGGTTTCTATGCAGAGATGCACCAGATTTTGCACTCTCCACTTTTAGTAACTCAATCCCAATGTCCAGGGGTGCTGTTAGAAATCACGGGGCCCCATACAGCCTACCTGACTGGGCTCCCCCCCTGCCGAAAGTGACTGAGGACATAGATTTATCAGTTCCTTTCTCTGCAACCTCAGCTGCACAGATGAATGAATAGGAAGCACTCTAAGGCTTCCTGCTCATTCACAAACTGAAGCATAGTAAATACAGTTTACCATGCTTCAGTGATGAATGGACACAGGAGTGATTGGTACTGATCACTCACAGTGTTCATTGAAGAAAGGAAGAGGCCAGAAAATTACATATTTACAGGCCCCTTCCCCCCGTCTCCATCCTGAAACATACATCTATGTGCCTACAGCAGCTTCCGGTGGGAGGGGAGGGAAGTCGGAAGCGCTATGGGGGGAAAGGGGGTCTGGACAGATGGAAGTGGTGCATGTGCTAGAACCAATCCCCCTGCAGTACAGCTGGAGGGAGAAAGAGGAGGGGAAGCTGGCAGCACTGCAGAGGAAGGCAGAAGAGGATGAAATAAGACAGCACAGCCGGCCCTCTTGCTCAGCAGGTGCCTGGGCCCCCCTTTTGAACTTATGGGGCCCGAGCCCAGTACAGGAGGGCTGGCTGTACTGCCTTATCAGCAGCCCTGCCAATGTCTGGCAGCAGCTGGTTCATTCAGGGTAGTAAATTACACTTTTTAGGATCATTCTATAAACATGCAGTGTACAGAACTCCCCCACAAGCCATGTTACAAAAAAGTTTGAACTTTTTCTAAGGTTAGAAAATCATAGTGGGTTGCAGATTGAAATGGAAAGGTAACTTTCATCAACAGTAAGAAACAAAATGGCTTGTGTATCATTTATATGTTATATGAATTTTTTAATGACAGTGGAGTTTTCCTTTAAAGTTGGTGCTGCATTCTGATAAGGTAAGTTTCACTTTACAAGTACAAAATAAGGTCTAATCTTTTCTGGTTAACTTGTCTGCAGAACTCAGCTGTCAGACCCACAGCCCTCTGAAGATTTCAGTCCGAATTGATTAATTTCAAGATTCCATTTAAAGGAAAGAGCAGAGAGAAAGCTGAAGCCTTAATGAATATATGTACATTTCAATCGAATGAGACCACCGCTGACCTGCGTTTTACGGTAATGAGTGCGAATGGAAGGCATTAAGTAGACCTGAAGAACTGATTTAGTAATTGAAATGAGCTGCTTTTCATAAATTAGAATTATTCTATGCGGCAAACACATTCCCTGGAAGCCAAAGAAATACATAAAATAGACTAAATAAATAACTTATTAAACAGCGCTCTTACATTGTAATATAGGTCACATCTTTGCTTGCAGCAGAATCTCTCCGATAGATTAAACATATTTTTCTAATTTATTGCTCTATTCAGACCAAAAGCATTTTGGCTTCTATTTTGCTGGTTGCAATTTTTTCTACATAAATTAATGTTCAGAAAAGAATGTGGCATTCAAAATGTTCTAAATATATCCATTGTGTTGTATGCTTTGCACTCATGTCTACAGCAAAGTTAGCATACGGAATATGAGGGTTTTATTTAGTGTGAAAATGCTGCAAGGATTCTACTCCTGGAGAGGCCTCATCATTTACCTAATTATATTTCACAGCATGGAGACCAACTCCAGACAAAACTTTTTATGTTTTGTAGGAAAGGTTAAAACGTCCAGTGTGTTTTTATTGCTGACTGTAACTCCACTGGAGAGATCCCCTTCCAATTTATCCACCGGGGTCACTGGGACAGGAAGACACTGAGGATAATAGGGAACTGACAGAAGTTATAACCCTTCCCTGCTGTTTAAAAAAAAGTTTTTTTTTGTGTTTTTTTTATTTATCGGAGAGATTTAAAATCATGTCAATAGATTGTTTTTCATCAGACACATTACATTGCATTGATAGTCAGTATTTTCCCCTTTTTTTACTAAAATTAGGCTTTGAAAGGAAAACTCTACAGTATTGTCTATCATGTTGTTTTCAAACAATACTAATGTGTCAGAACTGCCACTCTGTGGCATATTTGGAGATGTTGAAATAAACAGGAGACAAGTCTGGAGTAGACTAAGCTTAATGTTGACAAATCTGAGAGTTGCTGTTCTGGAAGGGTCCTTTCCTTGCTAGAAGAATGGGCCTGGATTGAGGCTCTAGGGCTGGAGCCAAAGCCTATAAGTGTGAGCAGGCTGTGTTTCTGAAAGCCATGTAGGCCTAAGAGATTCTGCTAGAGCCACCACTGGAACAGATAAACACCTAACCACCTATTTTATTGCTGCTGCACTCTAAAAGAAGCAGTATGCGATGCTCCAGCAACTACTATCTGATGAAGACATCGGGTATTCCACCTTCTTCCATCTTACCTTACTTTTTCACTAATTTGAAATAGGTTGCTTAGAAATGCAACTTCCAATCTGGACTTGCATCCCTTCTGCAGAAGAATGTAATCCTAAGGCAGAGTCCCTCTTATAATTCCAAGACCCCTTGAGGCACAAGGACAAATTCTTAAGAACATCTACAAATTAGTTATATCTCTCATTTAGCAGAGGCTCAGGATCTTGGTTACTCTGGTACAACAGTGCCAGTGATTGTAATTGCTGCAAGATGAGGGCCATCTAACATGACAGAAGTTTTTTAAACCTGTTACTTGCCTATTTAGGGCAAAGAAATAGGATGTTTTATAGCTTGCCTCTCATTCACCTGCTGGAGACAAGCAAAAAGAACCCCGTGTTTGCATCAGTCTAGGTTGTAGTTTTCAAAAAGATTTAGAATTCTCCCCTATATGCCTTGCAATTAACCACTCAGGCAACAAGGATAACATAGTAGGAGAAATAATGCATGCTAAATGGGGCAACAGGGCAGCAGAGGGCAGGTAAGTATCTACAGCGAGGAGGTGGGCTATCAAACAAACCTATTAATTGCCCCGAATGGGCAAATAACAGGTTTGCTTTAAAACTAGTTAATTCAGCTCCTGCTGAACACTTTCAATTCAAAAAACAGAATTCGATTTTTTTTTGTGTGTGTTTTTTTAATATAGCTTATAAGGGAAAGTTTATGAAGGGTTCAATTCAAAATGTCCCTTTTAAATCTGATTTCCAAAACCTTTACTACCATGGACACTTGGGAAATGAATATATATTAAAAATAAACTTTCCACATGCTGCATACACTTCTTCTGTATAGAAAAGCAATGAGATGTCAGCACAGCATGTCCTGTGTGCACAGCAGGGCTCCTCATTTTGTTGACACAGCCAGGGCTGTCATTTCAGCACCGAGAATCGGCCCGCTGGAAACTGTCACACGTGGTTGGGACTTTCGCCTTTGAGGCAATGGGAAAATGTGTAACCTGCCAAGAACGTTTATCTGCTTCTTTGACAGCCACGCAGGTGAACAGGAAGTCTTAGGCTCTCAGCAGATTTCTTGCTGATCTTCATGGACACCTTATTGTGAGATAAAGATGTGGTGGCTGCTACTTTTCAGTGCTGACAGAGGAGATTCACAAGGTGACAGGGATGTGTTTCGAAAAATAAGCTATTGAGAGTTGATGTTGAGTGAATATTAACAAAGTATTCAACCATCAAATGGGTTTTCTGTTCATAGTGTGTTATTGGACCAGAGTGAGAGAGGGCTAGCCTCCTGGTGAGTCTGCTCTCTATTACATTATTGTTACATATTGTATATTGAAATAACATAGCTCTCAGAGATTAGGGTAGGACTGCACCACAAAGAGTGAATTGGACACAGTGGGCAGTATTTGCATTGATTTCAAATGTATGCAACTGACACTTTTTTTTTAAACTGTAAATTAGAACCCAGCTTAGCAGGCACTCTTGTTTTACTATAGCTGAGTGCAGTGCAATTTTGGATTTTGTACCTAATGAGCTCTTTGTTAAGGAAGAACTTCAGCGGGAAATGGAAAAATGAAAAGTCGGCAGCTGCAAATGCCAGATCTTGCTTACTTTTAGGAAACAGATACCTACCTACCCCTGGAGTCCAGCACTTTCTTTTATGCAACCGATTCTCTCTAAAGCCCCGTACACACGGTTCGACGATCGTATACAACAGGTCGTACTCACGACCGTTGTATGCGAAATCGATCGTTCGTATGCGTGATTTGAACAGTCGAACATACGACCGTCGTACGAGGGAGTTGTATGAGCAGACTTGAAAACTTGATCGTACCAACAAGCTCTCATATGACCGTTGTATCGTGTGTACAGAGAAGTTGGTACAACAAAGTTGTATTGTGCAAAACACGCATGCCCAAAGTCAGGAATGGCTGGATGCTAATTACATGCACCTGAACGTTCTTTCTATGGTCGTACGATCGTGTAGTGCAGTCAGTATGCTTCATATAGCAGCCAACATACGATTTGCGATACGATCGTCGAACCATGTGTACGGGGCTTAAGGCTTTTGCTCTTCCCCATTGCCATTTTGGTTTTGGTTGCTGGCTGTGTCTTCCTGATATCTCACAGCCGGCTTAACTACTGCACATCCACAAACCACAGCCTGCAGTGAGTGGGTACCATGA
Source organism: Glandirana rugosa (assembly GCA_018402905.1). Classification (NCBI taxonomy): domain Eukaryota; kingdom Metazoa; phylum Chordata; class Amphibia; order Anura; family Ranidae; genus Glandirana; species Glandirana rugosa. The sequence continues at coordinate 371,441 of BLSH010284679.1, forward strand.
CAAAAGCTACTAATGCTCAAAAAAATCTGCTAAATATAACAAGCCTGGGGGAGAGGAAATTAAAGCAGGTAAGAGTAATTTTGGGGTGAAGGTCTGCTTTGAGGTCAGGTGACCACTGTGGCATACTTCATCTTTAGCAATAAACCTTTCAAGGCAGGTTTAGATATGTGCACTGGTAATAGCAGGGCTTTTTTTCTCAGAGGATAGGTGCAGGAACTCCCCCCTTCTGAGACCTCCCTTAACTCCGTGCCCAACCTCCACTGAGCACCGCCCTTTGCTTCCATCCTCCACCCACCTTCCAGTACTGCCCCAAGTATCATTTTGTGATGATAAATAATCTGCATGGAATTTGTTCTTCTAACAAGAAAAGCAGTAAAATAGATCCCCTGGAGCCAGCAATAACAGATCCCTCACACAACAATAGACTCCCCCAGCAGCAATGGACCTCACCCCAGCAACAATAGCCCTCCCTCAGCAACAATAGATCCCTCTCAGCAACAATAGACCCCCAACCCTGCAGCAACAGACCCCACCCCAGCAACAATAGTTCCCCCATACAACAAAAGACTCCCCCACATAGAGACAATGGACCACCCATAAAAAATACCACCCCAGCACCATTAAATCCCCCAGCAGCAACAACAGATCTCAAAGCAACTAGCACCAACAGACCCTCCAGCAGCCAGCAACAATAGACCTCTCCCTCAACAGTAAATCCCTACCAGCAACATAAGACCCCCCCAGCAACAATAGATTCCCCACTAGCAACAATAGACACTTACACAAAAACAGATCTCCACCAGTGACGATAGATCCCCAGCAGCCAGCATCAAAAGACCCTTCAGCACACCCCACGCCCCTTCTATTACATACATTCAGTGCTGGAGGAGGTGCCGGAACTGCGTTCCCCCACGTTCCCACTGAAAAAAAGCCCTGGGTACTAGGGTATCTCCAGTAAATTATGTGATGCTTTGGATCTGTATTTAAAAATGAGCCTGCTCCCCAAACAGGGACGGGTTGGAGAATGTGGATTAGTCAAACAAAAACATGTCGTATCCAGTGGAGCAATTGGGGGCCAAAGGGGAGAACAGAAGACTATGAAAGAAAAATTGCCAAAGATTGCAACCAGAGCTGAGTATCAAAAGCAAAATGTGTAGCAAAGTCACTCAAAAACACAGGGCAGGTAGTACACCAATTAAGTCAAGATAAGCAAGTAGCCAGATCCAGGAAGTCCAGCATATCAGATGTTTGGTTTAGGCAGGTCAAGAGAGATAAGGTTTCAGAGACTGCAGTGCCTAGGTCAGGTCTCTGATGCTAAAAACATGTGCATTATATAAATACACAAAGGAAATAAACTCAGTTTTCACCCATTTTTTTTGTTCTGCCCGCTGACGTGTAGCTAGAGGTTGGCATATAAAATGTGGGAGGGGTAAGCAGGAGGGAACCATGAGATGTAGAGAAGGATGCAGATAAAGAGTTAGGAGGGGTGTGGACCTCTTCGAAGGGGCTTGTGCAGTGAGGCTTATGGTCAGTGAGAAAAACAGACCATGAATTTAGAGCAATATGGCACAGAATCCCCCTCTCTGTTACCACCCTTGGATGGGACTAGTTATGACGTCTTCTTCAATGGTTATGGACTCCATAGGCTTGGGACTAATGCTACCACAGATTTGAGACATTATTTTAATAGTTGCACAGAATGTTGCTCTGAAGTTACAGTATGTACTATGTTTTACTGTTGCAAAGAAACCTGCACAGTAAAGGAGTTTAAAGAAAACCACTTAGTGTCCCTGTAATATTGAGTGTTGTAAGTTACGGATAGCATGGGTACAATTGCTTAAAGGCTTCACAGCAGTAAAGTCCAGCTATGACCAATCAACACTCATTTCCATAGGTCAGTGAAAGTGGTGACTGGGTGGGTTCCCTGGACACCTGTGTTACACTGTCCCCAGCTTTAGTCTTGATTGAAATTTAAATTGCATCTGGACCACTGTAGTAAATGAGGCTTCTGCATTAAAATGTGAAGCACTCCTATCTAGGCATATGGCCTGCAAAGAGAACCAATGAGTGACCCAACCGGAAAATGGGGAGGCACAATGGGGCTTCAGCACACCATCCCTGTAAAGCTGCTTAATTTAGAGGCTCTCTGTATGTCTGGGAACTGGTTTAACAAACTGTTTACTAAGGCCCCATTCACACAGGGGCGACTGTCGCTCCGACTTGAGTAACCTCAAGTCGCTTGACATCTAAAATCCCATTGAAATGAATGGGAGCCATCTTAATGTACACTACTGAAGTCGGAACGACTTCAGAAAAGGTTCCTGTACTACTTCTAGGCGACTTCTATCCGACTTGTGCCCATAGAATTGAATAGAAGTCGCCTCCAAGTCGGATCCCCCATCTAAATAAAAGCGACTTTGTAGTGAAAAGAATAGAATTTATTTTTAGGCAACCCCCTCCCTCCCTTCTCTGATTGGTCAAGGCAAAGTCGCCGAAAAAGTCGTATTGTAAAGTCGCCTCAAGTCCCTGGAAGTCGTGCTGAAAGTCGCGCTGAAATTGCCTAGCAAAGTTGCGTCGAAGTCGGGTCGCCCCTATGTGAATGCAGCCTAAGGGGCCCTTCCAACAAGTGGCTGGCAGGGAGTACATTATCTAACACACCTAGAAGTGTTGGATAGCAGCAGAGCTTCTAGCTCTGCAAGAGAGTGAAAAAGGATCAGGAATGGGTTAGGAGATTCCAAAGACATGTCCCTTGTGCCGAATACTGCTAGCTACAGAATAATTTATCCATCATCCATCTGTTAATATGTGGTACTGTACAATGACAGGATGTTATTTATCACTTTGAGGAATGTGTTTTATGTTCATATATGTCTTTGAAGTGATTTGGATAAAAAGACGCATATTCTCTATGAAGTGAGCAGTTATCTGGTATACTGTACCTCAATCTTTGATCATCAGGGGAAATCATTTCTACGTGGTGAAGAGGTCCATTCAAGTTCACAACATGTAAGGTGACAACTGGATTCTCAAAGCCAGCCTAAAATATAAAATAGAACTAAACTTAAAATCTATTTTTAAATCAAATCAAATTGTTGAATGTGGCTTATTTCCTGATATACAGCATAGATCAATGACTTGTGAATGACTGCCACAACCAATAAGATAATTCTGGGGTTGGTTTACTAAAACTGGAGAGTGGAAAATTTGGTAAAGCTGTGCATGGTAGCCAATCAGATTCTAACTTCAGCTTGTTCAATTAAGCTTTGACAAAAAAAAACCCCTGGAAGCTGATTGGTTTCTATGCAGAGCTGCACCAGATTTTGCAATTTCTTGTTTTAGTAAATCAACCCCTCTGTACTTTTAACAGCATTTAAACTCATGAACAAACATGTAATATATTGCAGAGTACCAGTCGTCCTTAGACATAGCGACTGTATTTGTTTTATTGTTTTCAGGCTTCTTTTTAATTTACAAAATCAACAGTATTTAGGCCTGATGAAGGGGAAGAAAACACACTACACACTAATAGCTGGGTATCTTTAAGAGATTAGATCATTAAAACTAATGGCATCCAGATACAGTTATTGGAGGAATTGTTCTTTTAAAATCTGAAACTTACTTTCCTCACCCTCCCTCTTCTGCTAACCTTGGGGGATATCTCCCCTAACCCTGGTCCTCCAGTATTTCACCCCCACACCCGGCACCCTCCCTCCCTCCAGTATCAGCCACAATCTTCTCAATCTTATCTCTACCCCCCTGCTCCCAAAAACCACCCCCACCTTCTCATATGCCCTCTGGAATGCCTGCTCTGTCTGCAATAAGCTCACTTCTGTTCATGACCTTTTTGCCTCCTACTCCCTTAACTGTCTTGCAATCCCGGAAACATGGCTTCAAGAGTCAAATTCTGCCTCGCACGCAGCCCTCTTCCATGGAGGCCTCCACTGGACTCACTCACCCAGGCCCAGTGAACGGAAAGGAGGTGGAGTTGGTTTGCTTCTATCCCCACTGAGCACCTTCCAAGTTCTGGCTACCCCTCCCTCTCTATCCTTCTCTTCTTTTGAGACACATTGGATTCATAAGTTTTCTCCCATTTCTCTAAAGATTGCAGTGATCTATCGGCCTCCTGGACCAGTGTCACGCTTCCTTGATGACTTCTCTGCCCGGCTACCATACTTTCTCTCCTCCTACTCTTATCTCATAAAAGTGAGTACACCTCTCACATTTTTGTAAATATTTTATTATATCTTTTCATGTGATAACACTGAAGAAATTACATTTGCTTTCCCCTCAAAATAACTCAACACACAGCCTTTTATGTCTAAACCACAGGTAACAAAAGTGAGTACACCCCTTAGTGAAAATGTCCAAATTGGGCCCAAAGTGTCAATATTTTGTTTGGCCACCATTATTTTCAGCACTACCTTAACCTTCTTGGGCATGGAGTTCACTTCACAGGCTGTCACTGGAGTCCTCTTCCACTCCTCCATGATGACATCTCGGAGCTGGTGGATGTTAGAGACCTTGCGCTGCTCCACTTTCCATTTGAGGATGCCCAATAAATGCTCAATAGGGTTTAGGTCTGGAGACATGCTTGGCCAGTCCATCACCTTTACCCTCAGCTTCTTTAGCAAGGCAGTGGTCATCTTGGAGGTGTGTTTGGGGTCATTATCATGTTGGAATACTGCCTGTGGCCCAGCCTTTGAAGGGAGGGGATCAGGCTCTGCTTCAGTATGTCATAGTACATGTTGGCATTCATGGTTTCCTCAATAAACTGTAGCTCCCCAGTGCCGGCAGCACTCATGCAGCCCCAGACCATGACACTCCCACCACCATGCTTGACTGTAGTCAAGACACATTTGTCTTTATATTCTTCACCTGGTTGCCTCTACACACACTTGACACCATCTGAGCCAAATAAGTTTATCTTGGTCTCATCAGACTACAGGACATGGTTCCAGTAATCCATGTCCTTAGCCTGCTTGTCTTCAGCAAACTGTTTGCAGGCTTTCATGTGCATCATTTTTAGAAGAGGCTGCCTTCTGGATTGACAGCCATGCAGACCAATTTGATGCAGTGTGTGGCATATGGTCCGAGCACTGATAGGCTGACCCCCCACCCCTTAAACCTCTGCAGCAATGCTGGCAGCTCTCATATGTCTATTTCCCAAAGACAACCTCTGGATATGACACTGAGCACAGGCACTCAACTTCTTTGGTCATGGCGAGGCCTGTCCTGAGTGGAACCTGTCCTGTTAAACCATTGTATGGTCCTGGCCACCGTGCTGCAGCTCAGTTTCAGGGTCTTGGCGATCTTCTTATAGCCTAGGCCATCTTTACGTAGAGCAACAATTCTTTTTTTCAGATCCTGAGAGGAGTTCTTTGCCATGAGGTGCCATGTTGAACTTCCAGTGACCAGTATGAGAGAGTGAGAGTGATAACACCAAATTTAACAAACCTGCTCCCCATTCACACCTGAGACCTTGTAACACTAACGAGTCACATGACACTGGGGAGGGAAAATGGCTAATTGGGCCCAATTTGGACATTTTCACTTAGGGGTTTACTCACTTTTGTTGCCAGTGGTTTAGACATTAATGGCTGTGTGTTGAGTTATTTTGAGGGGACAGCAAATTTACACTGTTATACAAGCTGTACACTCACTACTTTACATTGTAGCAACGTGCCATTTCTTCGGTGTTAACACATGAAAAGATATAATAAAATATTTATAAAAATGTAAGGGGTGTACTCACTTTTGTGAGATACTGTATATATGCAATGTGCTGCGTAAATGAAGGGCACTATATAATTACATGTAATAAATATAAGTGCAGAAAGGCTGAAGTCATTCCATGCTTGTGCATTTGCCGCTGCCTACAAATTGTTGATATCAGCCCTTAATTCACTAGGCAGCAGAGGCGGTGCATATGGTCCATTTACATTAGCATAAATGTTTACATGCATACAGTGTAAAATGCAGTAGAAGTCAGACCATGAATGGAATTTTTTCTAGTTTTGATTTATGCAGCTAAATGCTATGGGCCAAAATGGATCAGTGTGTGAATAGGTCCATAGTATACAATACTACTTCTTTCAGATCAGTATAAATGATGCATCTGAACACAATGTACTGTACACCGGTGTGCAGGAGCCCTTACACTGAATACACAAAGCTGTGTTACAAAAAAGTAGCTACACTTGTCTTTAAATGTAGTAAATGGTATATTTTGATCCTTACTGGCATATTTCAGTCTTGTGAGATGCAAGTGAAATGGAAACAATGAAGGTGGAAGCCTGGGACTGATCCATCCGGCTGTACTGTGTATTTATATAAAGCTCTCAGCTCTCCTCACAGCTCCTCATATGTAAGTTCTAGCCAGATCTCTTCCTGACAGAAAGCTGTGATACCGGAGCACCGAGGGACTTGTGTTCCTCTCATCAATCTGGCAGTACTGCATTTTGTGAGCATGATACATGAGGGGTGTGAGGGAAGGTGTCAGGAAATAAAGAAGAGATTTAAGATGAGTGCTTCTGTTATTTGATGTTACGGTTCTGGAATAAAGATGTCTGGATTTAGAAGCCATTATGTCTCCTGACAATTACACTAAATCCAACGCCGATTTTCAGGGGGTCAACAGCGCTGCACTCTCCTAAATCAAACAAAAAAAAAAACTCCAGACATTTATTTTCTTCAATGAAGTGCCTCTGTGTGAACTTACAACAAAAACTTTAAGGCTCCGTTAACATATATTGTGGTGCGTTTTGAACCAATTCGCATGACAATTGATTCAAACTGGCTTTCTATGGAGCCGGTTCACATATATGTGGTGCAACAGCAGTGCAAATTTGCTGTGAATTTAAAAAGAGTCCTGTGCATTTTCTGAGCACTGTGGTGCAATTCAGATGCAAATTCCAGGCTTATTGCCTTGTATAGGAATGCATCTAAATTGCACATCTCATCAGTTTTGTTGATAAATTTGATCAGAAAAAAAAAACCAGCATGGGATCCCCTTCCCTAAACCATATCAGGCCCTTTTGGCGTGACGTCCTTCCCAAAATCGATACCAGGCTCTTATCCGAGCATACAGCCTGGCAGGCCTCTTGAACCATACCAGGCCACGTGCCCTCAACCGCCCCAAAGCACCCCCCTAAGGGCCTCTTCCCCACAACCCTGGCTGGTGGTTGTGGGGGTCTGCGGGCAAGGGGTTTATCAATATGAATCATGACCCCCCTAAGTGAATGATTATGGAGTACATTGTACCCCTACTCATTTACCAAAAAAGTGTCAAAAAGAAATACAAATACAGAGACAGTTTTTGACAATTCCTTTATTAAAAAAACAAAAACAATGTCCCCCCCGGTGTAGATCCATCATCAATCATGCCGCCTACCGCCACCTCCGACCCAAAAAAAGAAAAAAAAAGCTTAGCTCACGTTGGAGGCTCCTGCAGCCTGCCTGCTCTGCCATCTGACAGTTCTTAAATAGCTAAGGGGTGGGGCCACCCATACCAGGCCACGTGCCTTCAACATGGGGGGGTGCTTTGGGGTGGGGGGGCTCTGCCCCTTCCCCCTCAAAGCACATTGCCCCCATGTTGATGGGAACAAGGGCCTCTTCCCCACAACCCTGCCCAGTGGTTGTGGGGGTTTGCGGGCAAGGGGCTTTATGGAAACTGGAAGCCCCCTTTAACAAGGGGGGCCCAGATCCTGCCCCCCCATGTGAATATGTATGGAGTACATTGTACCCCCTACTCATTAACCAAAAAAAGTGAGACAGTTTTTGACATTTCCAAGCTCCCCAAGTATTTGTTTGTCTGTTATATGGGTCCTGACCAAATCCCTTGGGCTGGAGCACCCCATCCTCCCCCACCATCGCCTCTAATCAGTGTCCATCTGAGTTATAGGAGGAGTCCTTTTAGTTCTCCCATAAAGAGGAGTGTATTTCTCCCATGGTTATGAGACAGGATCTTCCATTCTATGGTTAGTGTAGGACCCACTGAAAATGGGGTACTTTGATGCAGTAGTGGGCTTAAGCACTCTATGGCCATATAGTGTGACCAAATCCCCATATTTTTGCTTATTTGCTTAACCACTTCCACACCGCACGCAGGATATTTACTGCGGCAGTGTGGATGTGTACCGCCAATCGCCGTAAATAAGCGATTTGCAGAGTGGGCGCTAAGGGGCTCATGTGCGCCGCTGGCGGCGCGCCCGCCGTACTCCGGAGGAGTGTTCCCGAGGCTTGGGCAGACCGGATGTCCGCCGGTGAGCCACGATGAGCGGCCACAGCAAAAGAATGGGGAACCGCCGATGTAAACACGGCGGTTCCCTGCTCCGTCAGTGCAGGCATAGGAGATCTACTGATTCCTGTCACTGGGATCATTTAGATCTCTTATGCCCATGGTAGCCCAGCCCCCCCACAGTTAGAACACACCCAGGGAACACAGTTAACCCCTTCATTACCCCCTGCAGGTTAACCCCTTCCCTGCCAATGACATTTATACTGTAATCAGTGGACATTTACATTTTTGATCGTTGTATAAATGTCATTGGTCCCAAAAAAGTGTCAAAAATATCCGACATGTCCGCCCCAATATCACAGTACTGCTAAAAATCGCTGCCATTACTAGTAAAAGTCGCCGCCATTACTAGTAAAAAAAAAATAAAAATTAAAAACCCCAGAAATAAATTCTCATAATCCGTAAACGCGGCAACTTTTGCGCAAACCAATCAATAAAAGCAGATTGTGATTTTTTTTTACCAAAAATATGAGGAAGAATATAAATTGCCCAAAACCAATGCAAAAAAAATGTTTTTTTATTTTTTTTTTGGATTTGTATTTTAGCAAAAAGTAAGAAAAACAGTTTTTTCTTTGCAAAATTGTCGCTATATTTTTGTTTATAGCGGTGATCAGAAGTGACGCAGAGGTGATCACATACCACCAAAAGAAAACTCTATTTGTGGGAAATAAAGGACACAAATTTGGTTTGGGTACAATGTCGCGCAACCGCGCGTTAAAGTTAGGGCGACAGTGCCGAATCGCAAAAAGTGCTCTGGTCCTAACCTGGGAGATCCTTCCGGGGCTGAAGTGGTTAATATGTTCAGGTGCTTTTAAATAGCCTTGCAGGATTTAAATGTAATTTTTATGTGTGCGCGGTAATATGTTGTTCTGTTTGTATTGTCTTGTAGCAGCACCACTATTTTGTTGTCTGTTATATGGGTCCTTACCAGATCCCACGGGCTGGAAAACCCCATCCTCCCCCACCATTGCCTCTAATCAATGTCCACCTGAGTAATAGGGGGAGTCCTTTTAGTTCTCCCATAAAGGGGAGTGTATTTCTCCAATGGTTGAACTTGAGAAGCAGGATCTTTAACCATTTCAGCCCTGGAAGGATTTACCCCCTTCCTAACCAGAGCACTTTTTGTGATACGACACTGCATCCCTTTAAAGTGGTAGTCAACCTGTGACAACCACTTTAACCTACAGGTAAGCCTAGAATAAGGCTTACCTGTAGGTGCACTGCATATCTCCCAAACCTGTATGGTTCAGGAGATATGCAGTGTTTTGTATGTGCCGTCATCATGTCGGCACATGCCCAGTAAAGAAACGGCCTCCGTGCCGTTTCTCCACTGACCCTGTGCCGTGACTGCTGGCTCCCGCGCATCCCAGAAGGAAGAGGGGCAGAAGACGGACACGGCCTGGAGCGGGGACATCGCTGGACGCCGCAGGCTTCGTTTGCAGGTAAGTGGCACATAATGGGCTACTATACGATGCATAGTAGCCCATTATGCTTCTACTTTACAGGGTTATATTGAGGAAGTAAACCCAATCTGGGTTTACTTCCTCCTTAACTGACAATTGCGCGGTTGTGAGACTTTGTACCAAGACGAAATTGATGTCTTTTTTCCCCACAAATAGAGTTTTCTTTTGGTGGTATTTGATCACCTCTGCGGTTTTTATTTTTTGCGCTATAAACAAAAAAATAGCGACAGTTTGAAACAAAAAAACAATACTTTCTACATTTTGCTATAATAAATATCCCAGAAAAAAAAAATCTTCATCAGTTTAGGCCAATATGTATTCTTCTACATATTTTTGGTAAATAAAAACGCAATAGGCATATATTGATTGGTTTGCGCAAAAGTTATAGCGTCTACAAAATAAGGGATAGATTTATGGCATTTTTATGCCATTTTTATTATTCATTTTTTTTTTACTAGTAATGGTGGTGATCAGCGATTTTTAGCGGGACTGCGACATTGCGGTGGACAGATCGGACACTTTTGACACTTTTTTGGGGCCATTGACATTTATACAGCGATCAGTGCTATAAGAATTACACTGACTACTGTATAAATATCACTGACAGGGAAGGGGTTAATCGTAGGGGGCAATCAAAGGGTTAAATATGTTCCCTCTATGGTGTTTCTAACTATGGGGGCAGTGTACTGACAGGGAGTAGAGATAGAAAGCTGTTCCCGATTACTGAGAACAGCAGATCTCTCTCTACTTCCCTGACAGAAGGGTGATCTGTTTGTTTACACTAACAGTTCCCCATTCTGCTTCTCGTTCCCGCGATCGTGGGTGGCCAGCGGACATCGCGACCATGCACATCAGCTTCCCCTGTGTGCAGCGGGTGCGTTCCTACTATTGCCATTTAAAAGGCCACCGTACAGCTACGGCAGTTCACGGGAACGTGCCGTATAATGACGACGGCTGGTCGGCAAGTGGTCAATTCTATGAATAGTGTAGGACCCACTGAAAATGGGGTACTTTGATGCAGCAGTGGGCTTAAGCACTGTATGGCCACATAGTGTGACCAAATCCCCCATATTATTGCTTATTTGCTTAATATGCTCAGGTGCTTTTAAATAGCCTTGCAGGATTTAAATGTCATTTTTGTATGTGTGCGCTGTAATATGTTGTTCACATTTGTCAATCACGACGCCCACCGCCACCCTCGACCCGAAAAAAGAAAGAAAAAGCTCAGCTCGCGCCAAAGGCTTCTGCAGCCTGCCTGCTCTGCCGTCTGACAGTTCTTAAATAGCTAAGGGGTGGGGCCACCTGGCAAAGTCACCTGGTGGCACTAGACCCTTGTGATGTCATCAACTGGTGCATGCTGGGTTGGTGACGTCACAGGGGGCGGGGAATTAGGGGGACCCTTACAGTGCTTTTTTTTTTTTAATTTTGGCGTGGGGTTCTCCTTAAAACCCATAACAGACCCAAATGGGCCTGGTATGGATTGGAGGGGACCACCACACTGTTTTTTTTATTGTTGGCAATGGTTTATTTTACATTCAGCTGTCAGCCGGGGACCCTGCTGACATCTGATGAGTCATCCATTATTAAGGACGTGCTGGTCAGCTTCCCAGCTCGCTCCTTAAGAACCAGCTAATGTTAAAGATGCCGGTTTGCATCTGAACAGTAATCTAAGTCACAGCTGAACCGCTGAACAGCTGCTTTGGAAATTTGCTGCGAAAACTCAATGGGCATGTATGAACCTAGCCTTAAGCCTTGTACACATGGTTCGACGGTCGTACGACCGAACGGACCAAATCGTATCTTGGCTGTTGTATCTAGCATACTGACATGCACTACATGATTGTACGACCAAGCTGAACGTAGTGTCGTGTTATGAACATATAAAGAGAAAGTACAGGAGTATGTAATTTGTGTCTGGCCGTTCCTGACTTCTGAGCATGCGTGTTTTGCACAAAACAACTTATTGGACCAACTTCTCTGTACACACGATACAACGGTCATATGCCCGCTTGTTGGTACTACCAAGTTTTCTAGTCTGCTCATACAACTTCTGTTGTACAACCGTCGGTACGCTGGCTGTTCTAATCGCGTGTACTAACGATCGATTTCGCATACAACGGTCGTTCGTACGACCTGTTGTATACGACCGTCAAACCGCGTGTACGAGGCATTAGGGTTTGCTCACACCAGCCTGCACGTTAAGCCGCCCATTCACACTTGAACGTTTTTCTGTTTGTTTTCCTGCACCTGACTATGGCTGACTACACGCAACATGCAGAATCCTGTTCTTTCTAATTGTCTGTGTTCACACTTGTATGTTCAGCTACTCTATGCTCTATAAATGTAAAAACAATTGTGCGCTATTCCTTGTAAACAATGTGACTTAATAAATGAATACTAGAAAAACCTGTGAGGCTATGTGTAAGCATACAATATAACAATGTGACTTGGTAAGTGAAATGCTAGAAAAAAGTCTGTGAGATTATGCATTCAATATATCAAATAAAGTGACTAGTGCATAAACAATGTATCGTCAAACAAAAAAGGTTTAAAAAAACCCTGCAATGTTCCAAAAAATGTAGCAAACATGTGAAAGGTCAAATAAAGTTATTTTTCTTGGATATAATCGCTTATGATTACATAGGGAAATAATCTTGCACACAATTTCTGTATGGATCTCCCCAATAGACAAAAAAACATGAAAAACTGCACAGTGTCTATAAATTATTATTATAAGCAATCTTGTATGTTGTATAATATAATAATAACTGCTTGTGGAAGAGAATTCCACATCCTCACTGTTCTTACCGTAAGGAACCCTCTACGCAGTTTAAGGTTAAACTGCCTCTCTTCTAGTTTTAGTGAATGGCCGCATGTCTTTGTGTGCTCCCTTGCGCAGAATTGTTTTGTCCCTATTGTGGGGTCACCAGTACAGTGTTTGTACATTGAAATCATATCCCCTCTCAAGCGTCTCTTCTGCATAGCTGAAGCTCTTCAAGCTGTTTCTTCTAAGAGAATAAGTTCAGTGTTTGCAATCTTTCCTCATAACTAAGGTCTTCCAAACCCTTAATAAATGTTGTTGCCCTTCTTTGAATCCTTTCCAGTTTCAGGTCATCCTTTCTGAGGACTGTGCCCAGAACTGGACGGCATATCCCAGGTGCGGCCTCACCAGAGACTTGTAGAGTGGGAGAATTATTGATTTATCCCTGGAGTTGATCCCTTTCTTGATGCATGCTAACATTTTGTAACATCTTTGCTTGCAGCAGCTTGGCATTGCATGCAACTGCTGAGCCTGTTCCCTACTAGGACCCCTAGGTCCTTTTCCATCCTAGATTCCTCCAGAGGCTCTCCCCTTTGTGAGTAGTTTACGTTCATGTTCTTGGTACCCAAATGCATTATTCTACATTTTTCTGCGTTAAACCTCATTTGCCACTTATCTGCCCACCCCATTAATTTGTTCACATCTTCTTGCAAGGTTTCCACATCCTGTGAAGAAATGATTTCCCTGCTTAGCTTGGTATCATCCGCAAATATCTACAGTCCCTCCTTTATCTAGATGGCAGCTCACCTCCTCATAGAAGGTTAATAGATTGGTAGAAATCAGTATTTCCCATCAGTAGAAATTATAACCATTCTCAAGAAAAACAAATTGTTTATTCAGGGTTAAGGAATGCTTCATTGTTCAATCCCCCAGGAAACATTAGTGCTAAAATTTCAGTTTTTAAAAAAATGGTCTTGCGTGACTTGGACAATACACAGTTCAAGTTTAAAAATCAGAATAGATTACAAGAGGCCGTCAAGTCCATCTGTGATAATAAACAACTTGTGGTCCGTCCATCCAGATAAAAGGGTGGAGGGGGGGTATTGTCCTCTTCAATAAACAGGATTATATAGAAGAAATGAATAACCTTTTATCAGACAAAAATACGTATGAAATCCTTAACAACTTCAGCCCCGGAAGGATTTCCCAGTTTAGGACCAGAGCACTTTTTGCGATTCGGCACTGCATCACTTTAACTGACAATAGCACGGTCGTGCGAGGTTGTACCCAAAACGAAATTTGCGTGCTCTTTTTCCCACAAATAGACCTTTCTTTTGGTGGTATTTGATCACCTCTGCGTCATTTCTGATCACGGCTATAAACAAAAAAAGAGCGACAATTTTGCAAAAAATATTTCTTATTTTTTGCTAAAATACAAATCCAAACACCTTTTTTTCATCTGTTTTGGCTGATCTATATTCTTCCTGATATTTTTGGTAAAAAAAAATGCAATCAGCGTTTATTGATTGGTTTGCGCAAAAGTTGCTGCGTTTACGAATGATGAGAATTAATTCATGGAGTTTTTATTTATTTTTTAATATTTCACTAGTAATGGCGGTGATCTGTGATTTTTAGCGGTACTGCGATATTGCAGCGGACATGTCGGACCATTTTGACACTTTTTTGGGATCATTGGTATTTATACAGCAATCAGTGCTATGAAAATGCACTGATTCCTGTGTAAATGCCATTGGCAGTGAAGGGGTTAACCTGGAGGGGCACTCTAAGGGTTAACTGTGTTCCCTCCATGTGTTCTAACTGTATGGCGGCTGGGCTGGCAGGGGGGAATGGCTTTCAACCAATTGGGATGATGGCAACTCCCAATCGTAATGAAGCCATTCCTGTCAGTAGATTTGAAATAGGTTTTGGTCAGTAAGCTCTGACTTTCACGATAAATGGTCAAATCTAGATAGTTTACAGACATGTAACTCCATTCATAGGTAAACCGGATACCCCCTGTGTTGGAATTGAGTTCACTCATGAATTCATGTCAACACTTCCTCACCACACAAAAAAGGCATCATCAATGTATCTTCTCCAGAACATTAGTTGACTATGAAAGTGTTGACCGTAGATGGCTTTCTCCTCCCAAAATGCCATGAAGAGATTGGCGAGGCTTGGGGCAAATTCTGCGCCCATCGCGAAGCCAGTTCATTGAAGAAAAAAATCTTGATTATAATAAAAATAATTATGTTCCATCCCAAATATCAAAAGATCCGGTATAAAGGTTTTATAAAGGTATAAAGGAGACATGATTGAAACCTTTAAATACCTCAAGGGGGTGAATAAGGTTCAGGAGGGCAGTCTTTTCAATATGAAACCAAAATCAAGAACACGGGGACATGACCTCAAACTAACTGGGGGGAAGTTCAAAACTAATCTTAGAAAGTATTATTTTACTGAAAGGGTGGTTGATGATTGGAATAAACTACCAACAGAGGTTGTGAGACAGTCAACAGTAAATGGCTTCAAACATGCTTGGGATAAACATAAATCCATAGTTAGACAACAAGGTTAACGTAAAAAAAATAAAAAAAAAAATAAAAAAAAAAAATAAATAAATAAAAAGGGGCAGACTCGATGGACTACTCAGTCTTTTTCTGCCGTCACTTTTCTATGTTTCTATGTTTCTATTCCGAAGGGACAGTTTCAACGTATTTGCAGAAAATGTTCCAACCATGTTGACTACATTCAACAATCTGGGCCCCTAAACGATAGATTCCTGGAAAAGGGATATGCAAAAACAGATCTGGAAAACAATTTTTCACAGATGTTGAATGTGGATCGCAGCACTCTTTTGTCAGGAAAACATCATCAGAATGAACCTTCCAACAAATTTGAATGGGCTTTTCTCACCACATTCTCCAGCCAGCACAGATGGGTGGAAGGTGTGTTGAGCAAACATTGGAATATCCTCAAGAGGATATGGTTCTAGACCCAGTACTTCCAGAGCATCCCCAGGTCATGTTTAGGAGGGCTCAAACCCTGAAGGATATCATAGTTTCTCATCCAGTATCTCCTCCCCCCAGAATTAAAATGTTTGATAACTTAAAGGATTTTTTCTCTGTAGGAAATGTAAAACATGCAGTACTTCTCAGGTAGCGAGGACGTCCTCCTTCTCCTCTTCTACTACTTCCAAACAATATAGTATCAAGGAATTTATCACATGCCAGACCAAGGGGGCTGTTTATGATTTGAGGTGTACATGTGGATTGCAATATGTGGGGAGGACAACACGAGCACTGAATGTGCAGATTTGTGAACACCTTAATAACATTAAAAAGGGTCTCCCCACCCACAGTCTATCAAAACATTTCAAAATACATGATAATATAAAACCAGTGAAACTCCAGGTCATAGGTATAGAGAAATATTCCCCCATTGGAGAGGAAGCAATCTGAAGAGACATATTTCCCAGCGTTTTAAAATCTAATTTTCCTTGGGGCCTGAATGTTGAATGGGATATAAATTCCTTCATAAATAATAATTAGTATTGTCATCAATCCAAATAGGCGGTGTATGTATATTCAATTCTCTAATCATGGTTTCTAGATGAGTGTAGATCGCATGCATTATGAATCTACGATTACAGATATTTTTAGAAACCATAATATCGGGGTACATAAGTCACTTTATTTAGACGAGATCTGTGATGGGATCCCTAGATCCTAGATAGACATTTTACATTAGAGTTGTCACCTCATCCCTTTAAACCAGAACACATAAATTAATTACACAGGTTCTGCGGCTGATTAAGGTGGTAATTAAACTCACTTAGTGCCTTGTCTGCATTAAATTAGCCTCAGAACCCGTGTAATTCATATGTGTTCGGGTTTAAAGGGATGAGGTGGCAACCCCATTTTACATATTTTCTTTCAATAATTTTATTTACTCTCAGTGTATATTTTTAATATATATGTATGTTTTATGTAATGTATTGGATATCAAGTTTTTTAGATGTACAGTTGATTTATGTGCATTTACAAAAGGAATAGTAGCTCACATAGAGTCACTTATGAAAGAACTGGTGTATATATATGAACTTCCGCTAGATGGCAGTGGTGCAGCAAATAATGTAATTGAAAGGGATGACAGATATCTTTAACCACTTCAGCCTCGGAAGGATTTACCCCCTTCCTGACCAGAGCACTTTTTGCAATTCAGCACTGTGCCGTTTTAACTGACAACTGCGCGTTCGTGCAACATTGTACCCAAACAAAATTGGCGTCCTTTTTTTCCCCACAAATAGAGCTTTCTTTTGGTGGTATTTGATCACCTCTGCGGTTTTTGTTATTTGCGCTATAAACAAAGAAAGAGCGACAATTTTGCAAAAACCCAATATTTTTTACTTTTTGCTATAATATATATACAAAAAAAAATATATATATAAAAAAACAAATGTATTCATAAGTTTTGACCAATATAAATTCTTCTACATATTTGTGGTAAAAAAAAGATCAGCTTATATTGATTGCTTTGCACGAAAGTTGCCGCGTTTACAAACCATGAGAATTAATTTATAGGGTTGTTACTACTTTTTTTTTTACTAGTAATGGCAGTGATCTGCGATTTTTATCAGGACTGCGATATTGCGGCGGACAGATCGGACATTTTTGAGACTTTTTTGGGACCATTGATATTTATACAGCGATCAGAGCTAAAACAAAACACTGATTACTGTATAAATGTCACTGGCAGGCAAGGGGTTAACCTGCAGGGAGCAAACAAGAGGTTAACTGTGTTCCCTAGTTCTAACTGTGGGGGGGCTGGGCTGGCAGGGGCATGACAGATCTAACGGATCCCGATGACAGAGATCAATAGATCACTCTCATGTCCCCTGTCAGAACGGGGAACTGCCGTGTTTACATTGGCGGTTCCCCGTTCTTCCTATCCAGAAGGTGCGGACATCGAGTCCGCAGAGTGTGGCGGGTACTGGAGCGGTGCCCTCGTGTCAATTAAATAAGTATCATGGATACAGGAATAACATGTCATTCTCCTACAATTATATTGTTTGGCATGTTATTTGTAATTTTTTTTTCCAAGAAAGTGTTATTTGGGTATAAACAGTGCATGCAGAACGAATGTTACAAACATTATATATTCAAAAGCCAACATGGCGAAGTATCATTGGGCTTCCGCTCCTAACTTGTAGCATTATTATAACATCAAACATCACAGTCGATTTGTTTATTTTCTGGTACATAGCGAGTAGGCATAACAGTAAAAGTCAGGGGCTAGGGGCTTAAGAGTTCAACTTAAAGTGGTAGTAAACCCTCCTATCATTTTCAGCCAAGGAAGCTGCCATCTTGGCCTCTGTTTAATCTACAACTGCCATGATGCTGCACATGTGATCAGCTATGACACCAGCCATTGGATGGTTTGACAGTATGGTTTAGAGCACAACCAATGGGAGTGTTACATTTCCGGCACATGCCGGAAATGTGACTGGTTTTTAACATGTTAAATGCATGGGTTTACTACCGCTTTAAGCAGTTTATAACATTCTTGCCAGAGAAGATGATTGTGATTAAAGGCCCATCAGCTTTCATATAATATCTTGTATATAGGGTGGAGCAGGGATCCCTGGTCTTGGAGGAGGCTGCTGTAAAAGGGAGAGGAGGATATGGATTCAACTTTGGCCAATGTCATCCTCCTATTGGTGTATAGTTCCTGGGGTAGTGAAGCCCCCCTCGCAGGATGGGGGGGCAGGTTGGAGGAGGGGGAGTGGATGTAACACGGAGTATAAATAAAAATAGTGTTGTTCATCATTTTATGAACTTAAAGGACAATGCACCACTGCTCAATATCAGATTTGAAACGGGAAGTGGTCTTGAAGTGCACTTCTGGTGTCACTTCTTTACCTTTTTTGATGTATATATTTAATTTTCCACTAGAGGGCAGTGGTGTGCAAATAACACCTTTTAACCACTTCACCTCCGGAAGAATTTCCCAGGTTAGGACCAGAGCACTTTTGCGATTCGGCGCTGCATCGCTTTAACTGACAATTGCGCGGTAGTCCGATGTTGTACCCAAACAATATTTGCGTCCTTTTTTTCCCACAAATAGAGCTTTCTTTTGGTGGTATTTGATCACCGCTGCATCATTTCTGATCACCGCTATAAACAAAAGAAGAGCAATCATTTTGCAAAAAAACCCAAAGTTCTTACTTTTTGCTAAAATTCAAATCCAAAAAAAATATAAAAAGACATTTTTATGTCGGTTTTGGCCGATTTATATTCTTCCTCATATTTGTGATAAAAAAAATCACATTCTGCGTTTATTGATTTGTTTGCGCAAAAATGGCCGCGTTTACGGATGGTGAGAATTAATTTCTGCGGGTTTTTATTATTTTTTTTTTTTTTACTAGTAATGGTGGCGATCTGCGATTTTTAGCGGTACTGCGATATTGCAGAGGACATGTCGGACATTTTTGACACTTTTTTGGGACCAATGACATTTATTCAGCGATCAGAAATTTAAATGTCCACTGATTACTGTATAAATGTCATTGGCAGTGAAGGGGTTAACCTGCAGGGGGAGATCTAGGGGTTAACTGTGTTCCCTGGGTGTGGGGGGGTTGGGCTACCATGGGCATGAGAGATCTAACCGATCCCAGTGACAGGGATCAGTAGATCACCCATGCCCGCACTGTCAGAATGGGGAACCGCCGTGTTTACATCGGCGGTTCCCCGTTCTTTGCCTGTGGCCGCTCATCGTGGCTCGCTGGCGGACATCGGGTCTGCCTGAGCCGCGGGCACACTCCTCAGGAGTGTAGCCATTCACAGATCGCCGCCTTTTTACGGCGATTCATGGCCAGCGTCCACACTGCCGCCGTAAATATGCGGTAGGCAGTGTGGAACTGGTTAAAGGAACAACGGATATATTTTAAAGTGTTTGTCAACCCAAAAAAAAAAAATGCTGCTCCTGTCTCTTTAATGTGCGATTAGCAGCATGGTGCTTTTGTGTTTTAAATGATCCCTCTGTATCCCCTAAAATACCTGTTTGATAATGCTAGGTCATGACCTCCCCCCCGTGTACTGACTCCTCCTGTATATAGCTTATATTGAGAGCCCCGTGGTCTATGCAGGATATGTCACTCCCAGCTCTACTATCTCCTGTGTGCCTGTCTTCAACCCCCCCCCCCCCCTCCTCTCCTAGCTTCCCCTCTCTGCTCTCATAATTAACTCTAAAAACTCCTATTTCTTCAGTATTAGAAGAATTCCCTGTGTCAGTGTTATATCAGAAATATTCTTATCTATATAGATAACACAGCACGGCTCTCGGTCTCCAGATGATGTCAGCAGCAGTGCTCAGCCCCACCCTCAGGAACTCTGAGCTGAGAGAGAAAAGCTGAAAAACGACAACTGATCCTAGTAAGAAGGTGTGTTATCAGTACAGAGAAGTATATATATGTTATAGATTGCTTATAATAATAACTTATAGATAGAGATGAGCGAACTTCTAGAAGTCCGGGTTCTGCTGGTTCGGCCGAACTTCGGGACAAAGTCCGGGTTCGGGTCCAGACAGAACCCAAACTTTGTCCCAGACCCTGAACCCCATTGAAATCAATGGGGACACGGACTTTTAGGCACAAAAAAGGCTGTAAAATAGTCCTGGAAGGTCCTAGAGGTCTGCAAAAGGAAGGAAATGGGGGTAAGGGTAAGGATGATTTTAGAACAGTTCTATGGCCTCTACCGTTAATTAATACTTTTCAGACCCATTTTGAAGATGATCTCCATTTTTGCATTTTTTTATGTTTTTATTTTTTTTTTAATATTTAAAGTTATTTCCCTGTCCCCATTTCTTTGTAGGTCAATTGTCCCACCCTTACCCCCATTTCCTTCCTTTTGCAGACCTCTAGGACCTTCCTGGACTTTTTTACAGGATTTTTAAGAATTTTCATTAAAATTACCTGAACCCCGGACCCGAACCCGGACTTTTTTTGAAAAGTCCGGGTCCGGGTCCCGGACACCCCAAAGTTCGGTATGGACCCGAACTTTACAGTCCGGGTTCGCTCAACTTTACTTATAGACATTGTGCCGTTTTTCATGTTTTTTTGTCTATTGGGAGATCCATACAGAAACTGTGTGCAAGATTATTTCCCTTTGTGGTCATAAGCGATTATATCCAAGAAAAATAACTTTATTTGACTTTTCACACGTTTGCTACATTGCAGTTTTTTTTTTTAAACCTTTTTGTTTGATTATACATTGTTTATGCACTAGTCACTTTATTTGATATATTGTATACTTATACATAGCCTAAGAGCCGGTTCGCACAGGGGCGATCTGACTTCAAGCACGACTTTGCTAGGAGATTTTATCACGACTTCAGTGCGACTTTGGGTGACTTACAAAGCGACTCCATGCCAGACGACTTTGCCTGTGGCCAATCAGAGACGGGAGGGAGGGGGTGGCATGGGAATTCCCTGGGTACATTTTTTTCTTTTTCCTGTAAAGTCGCTTCAGTATAGATAAGGGATCCGACTTGGAGGCGACTTCCATTGAATTCTATGGGCACAAGTCGGATAGAAGTCGCCTTGAAGTAGTTCAAGAACCGTTTTTGAAGTCAAAGCAACTTCAGTAGTGTACATTAAGACAGCTCTCATTCACTTCAATGGGATTTCAAATGTCAAGCAACTTGGGGCGACACAAGTCGGGGTGCAAGTCTCACAGGCTTTTTTCTAGCATTTCACTTACCAAGTCACATTGTTACATTGTATGCTTACACATAGCCTCACAGGTTTTTTTCTATTATTCATTTATTAAACCACATTGTTTACATAGGAATAGCGCACCATTTTTTACATTTATTACTTCTAGTCCCATTCCTGGTCTTAAGTTGCAGCTGTTCCATTCCCTTTTCACCAGCGCAGAGATGATATATTTAGACGCTCTATGCTCAAAAAAAGTACATGAGCTTTTTTTTTTTTGAGCATTTTCTGGTGCTTTTGGCCCCATAGAGTTCAATGGGAATGCCCACATGCCTCAAGAGTTCCTCTCCTCCTATAGAACTGCTCTCCTCCCCTTACCCAGCTCAGGAAACAAATGTCCAAAGCTTGATACACATGCAAAAATGCTAATAGAACACCAGTAAAATGTCTGTAAAATGCTAAAAAAAAAACAAAACGTCCACACCGCCAGGAATACAATCTGTGAATGTAGGCTAAAATGTCTCCACAATGGTGCACATTGTGTAGGGACAGTGAGGGATGGTGTGATACACCGTTACGAAATCTCATAGTTTTTTTTTTAACTTTCTGTAGTGTCACAAAATAAAACTGTCATTCAAGTTTGTTCACCACAGCACATTGTGACATGCTGTGCTGTGCAATGCTGGCACTTTCTTCTGTGTGCGAGGTTTTGGCCATTTTCATTAACTGGCGAGGGATGACATCACTCCTGAGCAGGAGGCCATCATTCTGGCACAAAGGAAACTTGCCTGGTGCTGTGACTTTTTTCCACTTCCTAGTTGAATGAGGCACTGGTGATGTAGCCTGGACTTCCCAAATGCATCCTGGGAAGCCTACATCAGCACTTCCTCTCCCCTCATTCCAGGAGGCAGACCCAGAGTTCCAAGAAGTGAGTGGAGATGGATTCATCTGCCCTGAGGCCTGATTCACACCTATGCATTTTTAGTGCTTTTTACATAGTTACATAGTTACATAGTTAGTCAGGTTGAAAAAAGACACAAGTCCATCCAGTTCAACCAAAAATTTTGCAGATTTGCACTACAGAACGTGTTCCATGTCAAATGGACTGTAGTGCAAATCTGCAAAATGCAAAAAGCACAAAAAATGCATAGGTGGGAATCCAGCCTGGCCCACACCTATGCAGGTTGCAGTTTGCATATTCCAGGTGCATTTTGCCTTTTTCAATACATTTTTTGATCCATTGAAGTCTATATAACCAAAAACCAGAAAAAAGTCCCTGGTCCTTTCCATAAAATGCACAGATGTGAACGTGACCATGTTAAATGGACTGTAGTGTGTTTCTTCAAAACTGAAAACGCATTAAAAAATGCATAGGTGTGAACCAGGCCTTAATGAAAACAGCCACTGTGGAGAAGAATGGGGAGGAAAAATAAGGTATGCAAAGAATAAAAAAAACTGCAATTAACTGGAAGTATCTGAATGTAAGTTGTCATTACTACTCATTTTTAAAGATGCCTTTGTAAGGCTCGATTCACACTAATGCATTTTTTGATGCACTTTGCATTTTGCATTTTTTTTAATATGGGTTCCTATGGAACATGTTCACACCAATTCTTTTTATTTGCCTTTGCGATTTTGGAAGGGGTCAGGGACAATTTTTCATGCAAAAAGCAGCGTTTTGCATGTAATAGACTACAATGTAGATGTGTTTTCACTGCGTTTTTACCGTGATTTTGCCGCAATTTGCGTTTTAAATCTGCTTAACAACAAAATCCCCCCCCCCCAAAAAAAAATTATATAAAAAAAAATGCAAAACACTAATTGTGGTAAAATCGCAGTAAAAATGCATAAACGCAGAAAGCACAGCAAAAAGCAGTGAAAAAACACTGAAAAGCAAAATGCATTGATGTGACTCGAGCCTTAAAACTTTTAAGATAAGGGAAAAGTTCCTCTTTAGGTCCCATGCACACTGGGCATTTACCATGTGCTTCTAAACGTCTTTCTCCTGGCAGGAGAAATGCAGCATCAAAAAAACGCCAAAATCCACATTTTTGCAAATGCATTTAAGCATGTTTAGGCGTGTCATTCATTTTGTTGGCCAGAATAATACTTTTGCTGGCCATGGCAATGAATGAGTGTTCAAGTGCTTGGCATGCCTAGTGTTAACGTGCGTTTAGATGTGTTTACGTTCCTTTTAGGCACGACAAGCATATTTTAGCAGCAATCCATCCTCTCCTGAATGCATCTGTTTTTTTTTCTGCCTATAAACACACTTACCTCTAAATGCCTGTAAAAACCTATTTATGCCTGGACATAGGCTAACATGGAGGGGAATTTAAAAAAAAAATCGAATGCCCTTAAAAGTGGCGTTTTTGACACCTAGTGTGCTTGAGGCCTTTATGCTCTGCTTTTACCTCTTTTATTGAATAAGGACTTCATGCAGTGAACATTGATTAAATTAGGCCCAGTGTAATTACATATAGGCACTATTATTTGCTGTTTATATAGATGCTATTAATTAACATTGACATTGCAGTCCATATATTACGATTTCACATTTATCATTTATATGTATAGAAAATCTACCTATTACTTTTAATTTCAAAGTATTTGAAAGCTGTAATCTAATTAATAATACAATGCGCCTTCAGCACAAAGAAACCGGCCAGCTGTATTAATTAACTGACCAAAGATTAATATTAATTAAGTTATCATGAAATTAAATATGAATCAAGCACAATGTTCGGGCGAGCCTTTATGCAAGCATATACTTCTGGCGGTGATATACGGCATCAATTTCCGCAAGTCTCCTTGTGAATTAATTAAGTCAACAAATCTCATTTCATCGGCTTCCAGGTATTGGCTGGTGATACCATGTTTGTTTCCAAAGGCTGAATCACATAGCTGATTGCCAACCTACACCTGTCCCTGTAATAGAGACTTCATTTTCAGTCTAGCTGGGTTTATATTCCTTATTTATTGCCTTGCTCCAGCAAATTGTAAGCAACAATATTATTTAAATGCATAATCAAGTCTCAGAAAGTCATTTCTTACCTTTGGATAATGATAGTTTCTGACGGTTGGGTAAACTGATCCAGTATACACTGGAATCTCCATGGTGGGGACTTTGGTGTCATTGATTGTTGCATACACTAATCTGGCGCCATCTGGAGCCCACCAGTGAGCAATGTGACTTTTAAATATTTCCTCTGTAAAGAAGAAGAAAAGGACATTGGTATCTGAGTTTAACTACACATAATTAAACAAACTGGAAAGTTCATAAATTACATACAGATATAAAAAAGAAACAAGTTTCTCTTTAAAAACATCAAGGTGGTAACAAACCCAAAAACAAAAATGTATTATATTGCAGTTTACCAATTATTAGATACCATGGCAGCATTTTTTTTGTTCTGTCACAGTTATGTTTTTTTTTTTACTGTATTGTATTGTTCTGTTGTATGCTGTCATCTAGTGGAGCTTTACCTCCACTACAACTAGTTTACTTTCTGTGATTTGGTATCTCTTTGTCCTCAGCTCCTGTTTGGTGCTAGTTAGTTCAGTCTTAGCTATGTTTCTTCCATGTACCCTCATTCAGTGTTTGTACTTTAGGATCAGTTTACACCACATGCGGTCCAGTGTATTTTTTTATGCATCAAAAACACATGGAAAGTAGGTTATATGGTTTTAAATGGCATAGTTCACACCAGTGCGGTCAGTTTCAGTGTGTTCCAGTTCCAGAAAAAAAAGTAGAACATGCTGGACGCATGGAGGGGGGGGGGGGGGAAGCACTGGACTGCATCAAAAACGTGTCAAAAACGTTCATGCAGAAAAGCACCTGGAGCGAATCTGGACTGCGTTTCTATGGTGTGAACTGGCCCTTAGAGAGATAGGGCTTATAAAGTAATTGTCTTGTTACACTTTAAAAGAAAACAAATCATCTTTTGTACTGCAAATAGCTGATGTAAAATTGAGTTGGATTCAACTTCTTATTGGAGATCTAAGCTGCCTGTGGATTGTGCCAAGTTAGCAGGTGAGCCAAAATGATGCTGCACTAGGTGAGTGACTGACTCTCACATGTTGTGAACTGGAACCCACAGCTCGTCTATGATATTCAGTAAAATGCACAAGTCCGAAATATTGCTGCACTCCTTGGTATCTTTATTGAAGCATTAAAATGACATTGCAGGTATGACAGGAACATTAAAAAGTGATGCGTTTCACGCAAAATTCAGTGCTTACTCAAACCTCATATATAGTTAAAGGTGATTGAGTAAGCACTGAATTTAATGTGAAAGGCGTCACCTTGTAATGTACCTGTCATACCTGTGATATCATTTTAATGCTTCAAAAATGATTCCAAGTTAACAGGTGACCATTAGACATGTGCAGAACGAAAAAATGTATTTAGTTTAGTTTAGTTTTGATTCATTAATTACATAAGTTCATTTAGTTAGATTAGTTTCATTCGTTTAATTCATTTTCGGAATTAGTTTTGTTTATTAATTTTCAAATTGATTAGAAACGTTTTCAAATCCGTTTCTAATAGTTTTTGAATTTGAATAGTTTTCAAATCATTTTCCAATTTCCAAGGAGAATGGGGTGGAGTGGAAAGTGGAGGAATAGAATGGAAAAAGATAGAATACAATAGAGGGGAATATAACAGAAAATGAAAGAATATAATGTGGTGGAGTGTAACAGAGTTTTTTTTTTACTCTGTATTCTATTCTTTTGTTTTCTTTTCTTGTCTATTGTTTTTTTCTGTTATATTCCTTTGTTTTATATTCTGTTTTGTTCTCTTTGGAAATTGGAAAACGATTCAAATTCAAGAACTTTTCGAGTTTGAAAACTTTTCGAAATTGAAAACTATTCGAAAAGCATTTGAAAACTATTCAAATTCGAATTTCGTCTGAAATTTCTTTTTCATTATTTGGATCCGTTTAAATTCGGTAATATTGTAATTTGGAAATTCGGATACATCCGAATTTCCAAAAAACCAACCGCACATGTTTGGTGACCATACCGTCCAGGCAGATTGGGTCTAAGAAGGTATGTCAATGCATAAAGAGGAATTTGAAAGAAAACTGTTTTCTTTTTTGCTTAGGCCTTTTTCCTTTATTTTCACCAGATGATCCAGCCAGTAAATTGGTTATTGTTCAACTTCTTTTAATAGACCAGGCTGTCCAGCAAAAGTAGCTGTTAGATAATTGAAACAAGCCATTTAACACTGACAGGGGTGCTTACAATGGTCAGATTTTATAAATTTATGTATGACAAAAAAACTGTTTCTGTAACTGCTTAACAACTTCAGGAAGGATTTACCCCCTTCCTGACCAGAGCACTTTTTGGGATTCGGCACTACGTCGCTTTAACTGACAATTGTGCCACTGCGCCAAAAAAGCCACTGCTTACTGTATAAATGTCACGGGCAGAGAAGGGGTTAACCTGTAGGGGGCACTCTAGGGGTTAACTATGTTCCCTCACTGTGTTCTAACTGTATGCGGGCTGGCAGCGGCAGTAGATCTGTCATGTCCCCTGTCAGAAGGGGGAACCGCCGCGTTTACATTGGCTGTTCCCTGTTCTTCTCCTCTCACAGGCGATCGCGGGTTGCCGGCAGACATCGAGTCCGCCCAACCCGTGGCCCCGCTCAGTGAGTGCACATCGGGCACTAGAGTGCGCCGGCGGCGGCGCACGCCCGCCCACTGACGCGTATGCGCCGATCAACATTTATAGACGGTGTTCTGCGCGGCGGTGCCACTTTGCCGGTGTATGTATACTATACGCGGTCAGCAAGTGGTTAAAAAGTGTTAGCTGGAGTTTGGCTGTAATTTGCTAGTCAAGTTCATCTAAATCGGCTAGTGCATCGAACACTACTCTCTCCCCAGATTGACAATGCTGCTATCCAAAGGTGTCTACATTACACCTCCATCCTGTCTGGAGACACCCTAAGACAGGAAGTGTATTACTGGCCGGATCACCATCTAAAGAGCAAAAGCCTTAAAGGAAAACAAATGCAGCCATTACATTTAAAGATTAGTATGAGTAATATAGTTTAATACCACTATAAGTTTTATTTTTTAAAGTCAGCTAACGTTAGTATCTGAATGTGAGAATTTACACTGAGGAAGAAACAACTTTATTGGCCAGTCAAGTTTGCTGTATGCACATGCTGACAGGGGGAGAGAGCTTACTAATAAGCTCATGGGACTGTTGTGTGTACATGCATTGCATTACATGCTTAAGCTGTTGCAATTTACTGATAAAAATAAAGGAAGAGATGATCATATCTAAACATATCCTAAGCTTATTGCGAGAAGGTATATACCAGTTTTTCTCAACTAGGTTTCCTCCAGAGGTTGCTAGGGGTTCTTTGAGCAATGAGCAATTTCTGCCTCTCGGATAAATTCCAATTGACTCCATTGATCTTTTTAGCTTTTTAGCTGTAAGGAGGGATATGAGTGGTAGACAGTAATTTTTTAGCAGTGGTTCCCTGAGAACGGAGTGTTATTTCAATGGTTCCTCTGTGTTAAAAAGGTTGAGAAAGGCTGGTATAAACAAAAGGGCCTTAACAGTTCCTCCAGATGACCATTGGCCATGCAGCAATCAATTATCACCAAAAAAAAATCCTCCAAAAAAGCTCCTGGGCTGGCTGAGGATACCTATGAAGAATGAAAGGAAGCCAGCACCAACATACGTTGGGCAAATCAAAAGTGGCCAATCTGAAAATTCAACCTCAGACACCAAGAAAGGTCAGCCAGAGGATGTCTACAACACTCAAGGAGTGCCGATACATAGCACCCTATGCAGATTCAAATTGAAATGAATTTAGTATTGCAAGGAAAGATTAATATATATGTATATTTTGCCCCACACTGAAAATTAAAGTATAACTAAAGGCAAAACTGTTTTTTTAGTTTTGGATAGAGTGGAGAGGGATTGGAATCTTTGTCAGCTTTTGTTGCTCTCTGTGCCCCTGTTAAGGCGATTCACCCTCTCTATTTGTCCTGTTTACCCTTTTTCATTGAAAGTGAAAGTAAGAGAAAATCCCAAATTTTGGGTTTTCCCCAGAAAAGTAATAATGAAGAAATCTTCCAATGAAGGCACTGGTTTTGGTGACCTGGGGGTCCCCAAGGAATTCCCTTAATTTGCAGGGATTTCCTCTTACTTTCTGTTTGGATATGGGACCGGAAGTAAATGGAAATCTCCACAATGGAACGTAGATGGAGATAAATAATCTGACATGGGTTATAAATGTTGCCTATAGTTCTAATTTAAGCTAGGAATTGTGCCCAGTCCTCTTACACTGTTCTAATCCTTAGCACCACTGCAATTCAGCCCATTCAGGATACCTGAATACGGGCGCAGACTGACCTAGCACCTGCTACAAATAGAGATTTTATCAGGTTTCTACAGTTACTGGGAGCTAATTTTAATTTCCAGGGATGTAGTGACATTTTATAGCAGACCTCACCTAACGGTGCACACTGATAAAACAGGAACTTTCCTGAAAATGGGGATGTTTAGTCACCATAGAGAGTCCACATTGACATACCATCTATCACTAAACACCGAAAAACTGTTAAGATTGCTTTAACACTTTGACTAGTGTTAAACCCCCCCAAAAAAAAAAAACTATTTTAGCCAATCCAAAATGTAAAGCAGCCTCTCTCAACCTTTTTACCCCAGAGGAAACCCTGAAATATTTTGCAGGTCTCAGGGAACCCTTACTAAAACCATCTCATCGAAGGTCAATAGGAAAAATGCTCCTTACGTTGATGGTCAGTAGGTTTGAACCCCTTCATTGGTGGTCAGAATGCCATCTTTACAGGCAGCTAAAAGGATCATTTGTGTCATGCTGTTGGCTCTATCAAATTGTATTGGCCCTGGAACTATGCAGGCACCATTAAATAGGACGTCAAACAGCAAAAGCTCAAGGAACCCCTAACAATAGCTGGAGGAACCCTAGGGTTCTGCAGAACCCTGGTTGAGAATCACTGATGGTAAAGGCAGCCATGGTAAAGTTGGCTAGCCAAAATAAAATGGAAATGAATGATGTCTGACTGAGACACAGAGTGATTGAGTTACTAAAGGCAAATAGGCTGTTCACTTTGCAAGGAAATTTGCTCTTTGCAAACAAATTTTTTCTTAGCTTAGTAAATGTGGTTACTTCACTCATTCAACCATGTGCATGCAAAATATTGTTTTTTGTTTTTTTTTAAATTTTCCTTACACATGATTGGGTATTTTTACTACATTCACTAAGCGAAGGGCATGTTCTCTGGCAAAGAAGAATTTAAATGTATATATATATATATATATATATATATAATATATATTTATATAGTGTATGTGTATTGTAATGTGTTATGAACATAGTATTGTGTTACTAGAATCAAAGTGTCTAAAACTTGTTCCATAGTAGAGTTCTTTTACCTTTTTGAGTTGCAGAGAAAATAGCACAGGCTATAAATTGTAACAGATTTCCTGAGATATCATCAGGAGTAATCAATTACTAGCAGAGGACAAAGAGAAATCCCATATGTGTGATAATAACAGATGGTGAAAGAGAACCGCGGCACAAAGCAACGCATCAGACTAAAAATCTCCCATTTGTACATACTCAGGGCTTTATATAGCAGCTTCCATCAGGCGTTCACACTGTACACATCACTCATATCCACTAATAACAGAATACAGACTGTATATTGTTTGTAATAGGCAATCACTCCAGATCAAAATAGCAATTCAGCCTACAGTCTATTGATTATTACTGTACATTAAGAATGCCACTTTGTCAGTCTGTATGTACAAACTGGGCTGTAAAATGACAGCCACTAAACACTGATTTTAAGAGATATGAACTTGGAAAGCCATTTTTTTCTTTTAAAGAAACACTTCTTTTCATGTCTGAACAAAAATGAAATAGTTTGTAAGATCATACAAATATTTTATATTGGTATAGCACTGCAATCAAAATGAGTATCGGGGTTGATTTACTAAAGGAGTAGAGGCTATAATTTACTGAGTGTCTATGGCAATTTTACAATCATGTCATAGCAGAAATCTTCTTTTTTAGGGCACATTCACACATTTGTGGTGGTAACATTATTTTGCTCATTAACATGCATTGTGGTGAGGCAGTCCATTTAAGGTGAATTCACACATACTGCGGTAAAAGACGGTTTACCGCATTGTAAAATGTCTGCCATCGCGAGGACACACAGGAAACAATTGTTTCCTATGTGTCCCATTCATACTAAATGCATTGCAGCATGCTGCCATAATATGCAAACATGCTGCATTTTATCACAACACACTGCGTCAAATTGCATGGCTATGTACAGCACCGCAGCGCATCAAGCTATAAATTAAGTGTAAATTTTGTACACTTCACATAAAACTTGCACAAAACGAAAAAAAAAACAACAAAAAAACAAACAAAAAAAGGGAGCCATGCGATGCGATGAATCGCACACCACACTGCCCCCAACTGCAGCTGGAAACGGACAGCTACCGGAGCAGTAAAGCGCTCAGGTAGCTGTCCATTGCAGTGTAAATACAGCCTTAGGCTGCATTCACACCTGAGCGTAGCATCTTTGAGCTTTTTTCCGGTGTTTTTTCGCGCGACTTTGGCTGGCTTTTGCAGCGTTTTTGGGCTTTGACGTTTTTTTATCAACCAATAGAGAAAACTATTATCTGTTGCATCATTTGTTGCTAGGTATTTCAGCTTTCCATTCATTTCTATGGGAATACAAACACCCAAATATGCCTGATTCGCACAACAAAAATACCTCCGGAACTTGTTTGAGCTTCAGGCGTTTGGCTTCAGACGACTTGGAGTGGAGATGTGAACCATCTCCATAGAGAATCATTGATTTTTTCTCCTCCAGCGTTTTGTAGCTTCCAGCTACAAAGAGCTCAGGTGTGAATGGGCTCAAGGACCCCTTGATAAAGTCCTATTGGACTAAATGCGTCGGGGCGGAGATGCTAGTGCTGACGTCACGTCGCTGTCTGATTCCGGGTCGGCAGCGGCTTCTAAAGTAGGGATTTTACATTGTGTACATGCATTTGCAATAAATATACTGCACTATGAGGATTATCTCTGGCTCCTGGTGAGCTTTATTTCTCTTATCCTCACTAAGAGTGTCGCTGGACAGCTTTGCCTAATGCGATTAAAGACACACACTCAATGCGTGTTTGCTGCTGTAACGGAAGCCATCGGTTTCCGGTGAGTGCTCACTTCACTGGGGTGTGCCAATTGACTTTGGGCTCACACTGGTGCAATGAAGGAAACACAGCGATTCCTGTGCGGGTTCCTGTATCGCATCTGACTCACAGGCAGTTCACACGGCTCTCTGAGAACCGCTGCGGGTGTCAATATAAAATTAATGACACTCCCAAATCGGTTCACAGACCGCAGTGTGAACTGTGGAATCAGATGGAATTGGATTGCATGGCTCTGAACACCCAAGCGATCCAATTCCAGTGCGGACAAAAAAAGGGTCCTGCACCATTTTCGTTCGAATGCGATGTGATTTCAGCCATACAAACTATATGGCTGAATTCACACTGCACAGGCATCTCATGTGATGTGCACAGGCATGCGGTGCGAATCACATGAGATTCCTCAGATAGCACCAGTGTGAACTAAGCCTTAAAGTGCACTGATAAAAATACACAAACCTTTATTCCAATGCAGTGCACCAGTGATGGATTACATCTGTGCAGTGGGGAGAGCTTGGATGTTTACATTAAAGGGCACATTTTTCATGTGTTAATGTGCGTTCCAGTAACAAATGCATTTTCCTGGATGTTATAGCAATGCACAGATGTGAGTCCACCCTTAAGTTAGCACAATGTAAGCAAAGGTTCACCGTACCTACTATACACTTTGCTTGACAATGAACAGTCTCTATCTCTTAAATCAAGTGTTAAAAAGGTGTAGCCTGGCCACAGCATTGCTGTCAGTGGTGGCCACATGGCTCAGTCTGCAACACAGCCTCACGCGGCTGCTACTGCTGCTCCTCTCCATCTCCTCTGCTGCAATTGGGCTTTGCAAGGAGAGGGAGAGAGACAGACACTGTCATAGACTGCATACCTGCAGCCACCTCTATGGAGAGCCCTGCCTATCAACTTATCAGGAGAAGGGGAGCAGTGATTGGCTACAGCTGCAGCCTGAAAAAAGACCACCCATGGGGTCAGGAGGATAGTTTGCTGCTGGAAGCTGCGTGGAACTGTGGGGAGTGTAGTCCCATGAAGGCAGTCATGTTTAAGAAGAACTATGTAGAAATTCAAGGAAAACAGTGCCAGAGAAAGGAGAAAAGCACTGGAAAGCCCAGTCTCTGACTCAGTTTTCCATGTGAAGGGCAATGGGAAGTATGCTGTATGGAGCCCTTTTGTGATGCTGCTGTGTGCTGGCATAATACCGTGTTGCAGGATTGGGCTGCGTTGCTGCATCTATCTAGAGACTGCTGTTGTAGAAGGGATCACCTGGTGTGTGCAGGAACCATGGTCTGGAGTGTAGGGACTCAGCGAGTTGCAGGGCAGGATCAACTGTAGCTTTGCTGAAAATTGCCGCTACAGTGATCAGAGCCACTACCATCACCCTTGGGGGCCACAGGAGGCTCGGTATTTTAGACAACCACAAGAGGAAGGAGACTCTACGATGAACGTCTGAGTCATGAGCAGCCATTGGCCACTATCTTTGTTTCTCTTCTATTTTAAGAGGCAGTATCAACCCTTTTGAAACCCTCAGAGATTTGTTTGAAAGATTGCTTTCCATTCCAATGGAATTACAAAAAACTGTTTAAGTCCCCTCTAACTTAGTTTTGAGCTCCAAAAGGTACACCACTGGACAGGGGGAGCAGAGGAGTAACTAGAACCTTCAGGGCCCGGTGCAAGAAATTATGAAGGGCCCCCTGACCAGGGCCCTCCCTATTTCCACTGATCCTGGAGCCCTTTACTCCCATCACAAGTTCTGCAGTGGGCCCCCTTTCTGCCATCTTCGGGCCCCCCCATGATGGTGAAATGCCAGGGCTTGGTCGCAATTGCAACCTTTGCAATCCTGATAGTTCCCTCAGTGGTGTCAGTAGTTTTTAATTTTTATTTGAATTTTATTATTTTTTTACTATTTCATTTTATTTCTTTTATAAATTTATTTTTATTATTTTTTACATTTTTTTAGGAGCCCTTTTTGGGGGTTTGATGAGGTATCAGGGATCTAAACAAACCTCAGCCCTCAATCTCCATCTGTGTAGCCTCAGCTGCACAAAATCAATGGACAGGAATAGTTGTGTACCAATCCTCCCATTCATTCAGAAATGGAAGTATAGTAAAAACAGTTTACTATGCTTCAGTTATGAATGAACCAATTGGTACCAATCACTGGCTCTGTCCATTCAGAAAATTTACCAACCTGTTCCCATCTCTCCATCATGACACATCTTCTACAGCAGCTGGCAGGAGAGAGGAGGGGGGACCAGGGGAGCACACAGGTACCCTAGGAACAGGAAAAGACAAGTAAACTGGATAGGAGGGGCAGCGGGGGCAGCATATAGAGAAACCAATGTCCTCCATTAGGAGGAAAATGGGGGAGATTGGTTCCTCTAAATGCTACCCCCGCCATCCCTCCTATCCAGGTGTACAAGGGAGGCAACACGGGCCCCATGGAGCATGGGGCCCGGTTGCAATTGCAACCCCTGCAACCCCTGTAGTTACGCCCCTGAGAGGGAGGGAATAAGAAGGGGCAATGATTTTTAGCTCACTTGGGGGGTATTTGCTGTATACAGTTGTATGCAAAAGTTTAGGAACCCCTGACAATTTCCATGAATGTAATTTATAGATATTTGGGTGTTTTGGATCAGCAATTTCATTTTGATCTATCAAATAACTGAAGGACACAGTAATATTTCAGTAGTGAAATGAGGTTTATTGGATTAACAGAAAATGTGCAATATGCATCAAAACGAAATTAGACAGGTGCATACATTTGGGCACCCTTGTTATTTTGTTGATTTGCATACCTGTAACTATTTAGCACTGATTAATTGGAACACACAATTTGTTTGGTGAGCTTATTAAGCCTTGAACTTCATAGACATGTGCATCCAATCATGAGAAAAGGTATTTAAGGTGGCCAATTGCAAGTTGTTGTTCTCTTTGACTCTCCTCTGCAGAGTGGCAACATGGGGGCCTCAAAACAACTCTCAAATGACCTGAAAACAAAGATTGTTCTACATTATGGTTTAGGGGAAGGCTACAAAAAGTTATCACAGAGATATAAGCTGTCAGTGTCCACTGTGAGGAACATAGTGAGGAAACGGAAGACCACAGGCACAGTTCTTGTTAAGGCCAGAAGTGGCAGCCACATAAAATATTGGAGAGGCGAAGGGTGGTGAGAATGGTCAAAAACAGCCCACAGACCACCTCCAAAGACCTACAACATCAACTTGCTGCAGATGTTGTCACTGTGCATCGTTCAACAATTCAGCGCCCTTTGCACAGGGAGAAGCTGTATGGGAGATGCGAAAGAAGTCTTTAATGCACACACGCTACAAACGGAGTCGCTTGAGGTATGCAAACACACATTTGGACAAAGATTGAGTTATTTGGTCATAAGTAGTGTTATGCATGGCGGCAAAAGAACACAGCGTTCCAAGAAAAACACTTGCAACTCACAGTAACATTTGGTGGAGGTTCCATCATGCTGTGGGGCTGTGTGGCCAGGGCCGGTACTGGGAATCTGGTTAAAGTTGAGGGTCGCATGGATTCCACTCAATATCCGCAGATTCTTGAGAATAATGTTGAGGAATCGGTCACAAAGTTGAAGTTATGCCGGAACTGCATATTTCAACAAGACAGCAACCCAAAACACTGCTCAAAATCTACTCTGCGTTTATGCAGAGGAACAAGTACAATGTTCTGGAATGGCCATCCCAGTCCTTAGACCTGAATATCATTGAACATCTGTGGGGTGATTTGAAGTGGGCTGTCCATGCTCGGCAACCATCAAACCTAACTGAACTGGAGATGTTTTGTAATGAGGAATGGTCCAAAATACATTC
Source organism: Glandirana rugosa (assembly GCA_018402905.1). Taxonomy (NCBI): domain Eukaryota; kingdom Metazoa; phylum Chordata; class Amphibia; order Anura; family Ranidae; genus Glandirana; species Glandirana rugosa. The sequence goes on from BLSH010284679.1 coordinate 406,737, forward strand.
ATCCAGAATCCAGACACTCATTACAGGCTATAGTAAGCGTCTAGAGGCTGTTATTTCTGCTAAAGGAGGTTCTACTAAATATTGATGTGATTTTTCTGTTGGGGTGCCCAAATTTATGCACCTGTCTAATTTTGTTTTGATGCATATTGCACATTTTCTGTTAATCCAATAAACCTCATTTCACTACTGAAATATTACTGTGTCCTTCAGTTATTTGATAGATCAAAATTAAATTGCTGATCCAAACACCCAAATATTTATAAATGACAATCATGGAAATTGTCAGGGGTTCCTAAACTTTGCATACAACTGTATATCCATATTTAGGGCTCCCCCATAAATCAAGACCTAGGAGGTGTGGACTTTGGACCTCTGAGCTTGGTTCCGGGTACCCTGTGATAATTGATTTGTTAATGTCTCGACTTTGAATGCTTATTATTGCAACTTCTATTTGCTAATGTTTAAAGTAATTGTCACTGTTATTAGCTCTGCCCAGCATGCCGTCCAAATAAACATTTCCTCCAGTCTTGGTGTGTCAGAGGGTAAGTATTAAGTAAATATAAGTTATCACTAGTCACCAAGGAACCCAATCCTCCAGCAGCTCCTTTAGGGGTCAGATGCGTGTTACCCCATCCCTAAACCACTGCTCTGATTGAATTCACTGCCCTATGTACTTATTCTGGTAGATTTACAAAAGAATTAGAGAATTATCTTAAAGGATAAGTTCACCTTTGTAAAAAAATAATTAATGCACATATTTTTGCAGGTTTTTGTTAGGAGCCTGGACAACATTGCACTCACTATCAGCAGATCTCAGGTGCAATCTCAGGCTCCTGCAGACTGTCAGTGTAGCTGTCTGGTGAACTACAACCCATCAACCACAATGGCTGACAGTAGTTGTAGTTCCCTCATTCACAGAACTCTATGAATGAATGACGTGGCCGGGTGCAGGGACAGGATCCCCAGCCCACTGTCCCAATGGGGATGGGGGGGAGGGGGGGCAAGTGGCTGCTGCATCAGTAGCAGTTTTACATGTTAAACCCTGAATACAAGTGTAACATGTAACATCTTATAGAAGATGCAGCTTATCCATTGCGAAAACGTTTTTCAGGTGCGGATGAACATCACAATCCCCCTTCCTCCAATCATAGAATGCCTTGCACTCTGTGAAAGGAAAACAAGGCATTTTCCCAATGGGTGAGGTGCCAAGCGATTGACCTGCTATGGTCAGTATACTCCAGCCAGAAATGTGAATCTCCGAATCAGACATCAGCATTTATTGTACTGAAGGTTAAATGAAAATAAAAGCTTTCCAAATGCAGCAGCATACACAATGACACCCTCGTCATCAGTGGTCATTTATTTTTACAGTTCAACTTTAAGCTTCATGAACATCCACTTTGCAAAGAGAACATTCTCTTCTCATTTATTAAATTGATTTCAGGACATGAACGTAAATTCTAAATTTAATTTTCATCTGAGATTTATCAAATGTGCACGTCGATCACTCATCAAATGGACACAAAAACATAATGAATGTCGTTTTTTATGTAATAGGCAATCATGCCTGATCATTTTTCTGTGATCACGATATTATTATCTAGTCAGCACTCAGAGTGGCCAAGATTGGGACTTTGGCACTTGATCCTGATGCACAGTCTGTTCCAAGCCTTCATATCATTGCAGTAAGAAGGTTGTTCTTATTATTCAGCTGTGGTTTTAATTTGCATATTTATGAGCCTTATAATCCTGCAGACAATACACAGACGTGTGGTCCCCTGTCAGGTATATCTCCCGATGTTACTGTACTCCTGTCTGTATTGCACATCACCTTTCTATTTAACAGTACCATGTACTGCTAAATGTCATTGAAATAGCAATGATTCATTCGTGCTTAGCCAGCATGTACACAGGAATCCAGTCTGATCACATTTAGGCTGAGCATATATATATATATTAGGGTTGCCACATCATCCCTTTAATCCAGGACACATATGAATTACACAGGTTCTGAGGTTAATTTAATGTAGGTAAGGCACCAAGTGAATTTAATTACCACCCAGAAATGCATCAAAAACACACCAAAAATGCACTGGAACACGTTAAAAACATGCATGCAGAAACGTATCCAGAACGGTTCTGGAGTGCATCTTTATGGTGTAAACCAACCGTAAACGTTTTTTACATTTCTGTATATAATGTGATTGCAGCTACTGTGTGGCAACCCCAGGCGGTAAGTAGGGTTGCCACATCATCCCTTTAATCCAGGACACATGTTAATTACACAGGTTCTCTGGCTGATTAAGGTGGTAATTAAATTCACTTGGTGCCTTACCTACATTAAATTAACCTCAGAACCTGTGTAATTCATATGTGTCCTGGATTAAAGGGATGATGTGGCAACCCTAATATATATATATATATATATATATATATAGCATAAATATATCGTTTTATATATACACTATATTGTCAAAAGTATTGGAACACCTGCCTTTACACACACATGAATTTTAATGGCATCCCGGTCTTAACCTCCCTGGCGGTGTTCCCGAGTGTGGCTCGGGGTGTATTTTCGGTACCATTAGCGGTAACCCCTAGCCACACTCGGGATTGCATTGCTGGATCCAGGCAGCTCTACTCACCTTGTCCCCTGGATCCAGCGATGTCCCCCACCGTGTCTGCGGGCTGTGTCCGCCGCCAGATGACTCCTGTGTGCCGGGCTCCGTTCCCTGCGAGCATCGCGTCGCACGGGGACGGAGACCGGCGGGAAATTCAAAAAGTGAAACACACACAGCACATACAGTACACTCTAATCTGTAAGATTACATTACTGTATGAAATCATTTCACATCCCCTTTGTCCCTAGTGGTTTGCCCAGTGCCCTGCATGCACTTTTATATAATAAATGTCATTCTTTCTGCGTGGAAACATGAGAATGTCCATAACAACCAAAAAGTATCCCTTTGCGTGGTTTCTGATCAGCTAGAAAACAGCGATAGTAAATAAGAATCATTTGCAGAATTGAGTGATACTGATTTTTGGGGAAATTTATCATCAGAAACTGAAAGTGACGACAGCGACAATTCTGCAAATGAGCAAATTTCAGTGTTTTTGGTTTGATTACATTATTGAATAAATTTTATTACTATTATATTATTATTTTTGATAATTATTTTTAGTTATTTATTATATTATAATTTATGATTTAATTTTTCAAACTTTTTCATACCCGGGATGTTTACTAGACTTTGGTTTGGACAGGTTTAAGTGAGTTATTGCTAAGAATTACAGGCCTACAATATAAAACGCCAAATTTTCATGCAAAATAATCGTACCGCTTTCAGCACCAAAAATCTGAAATAATCATACCACCAGGGAGGTTAATCAGTAGGGTTCAAAATTGAGTTGGCCCACCGTTTGCCGCTATAACAGCTTCAACCCTTTTGGGAAGGCTGTCCACAAGGTTTAGGAGTCTGTCTATGGGAATGTTTGACCATTCTTCCAGAAGCACATTTGTGATGTCAGACACTGATGTTGGACGAGAAGGCCTGGCTCGCAGTCTCCATTGTAATTCATCTCAAACGTGTTCTGTCGGGTTGAGGTCAGGACTCTGTTCAGGTCAGTCAAGTTCCTCCACCCCAAACTCGCTCAACCATGTCTTTATGGACCTTGCTTTGTGCACTTGTGTGCAGTCATGTTGGAACAGGAAGGGGCCATCCCCAAAGCATGACATTGTCCAAAATGTCTTGGTATGCTGACCCATTAAGAGTTCCCTTCACTGGAACTAAGGGGCTAAGTGCAACCCCTGAAAAACAACCCCACACCATAATCCCCCCCCTCCACCAAATGATTTGGACTAGTGCACAAAGCAAGGTCCATAAAGGCATGGATGAGCGAGTTTGGGGTAAAGGAACTGGACTGGCCTGCACATCAACCCGATAGAACACCTTTGGGATGAATTAGAAGCCAAACCTTCTCACCCAACATCAGTGCCTGAATAAGCACACTCCTGCTGTGTGAAACGCCTCTACCCAGGTTGATGGTGTCCCTTTGGATGTTTCAACAAATGGCATTTGGAATGAAAATGATATGCAGCTGTTTCTTTTTTTGACATTTTACCACAGAGGTGCACCAGGGCTGGCACTCATGTGAAGGTTTCATTGGGCTTATTGATTTCACTTGGAGCAGTGAGTTCTCCTCATTCTATCAATGCCTGACTTAACAACATGGAAGACTGGTCAAAGATCCCCATAAACACACTCCTAAACATTGTGGACAGCCTTCTCAGAAGAGGTGAAGCTGTTATAGCTGCAAAGGGTGGGCCAACTCAATATTGGACCCTATGGACGAAGACTGGGATGCTATTAACTAGCCAGGTTACACATGTGTGTGTAAAGGCAGGTGTCCCAATACTTTTGACAATATAATGTATTTATATATATATAAATAACAAGTACTACAGCCACACGTTAGACCTCTAATACATTGCCTTATGGATGCATCTTTTGCAGACATAGCTGCCCGTCCTAAACAGAAAAGTAAAACACAGGCTGTTAGAGCAGAGTTTATCTTTGTATAGTCTTGTCTGTGTGCATTATAGCCTATAATAACAAGGTAAGCACAGACTATGTATGCATAAATATATCTCCAACTGTGGCACCAGACGAAGCTGACTATGGACTTTCAGAAAACACTGTTTAAACCACTGTTTCACAACATTTTTCTAGTCACAGCACCCTTTAATGGTATGCAAAATCTCAAGACGCCTCAGTCTAACATGGGGTCCCCATATTACAGTGGAACCCCCCATCACATCAGAGTCCCCTCTTCACATCCAAGCTCTTAGTTCCCCATCCTCCTTTCATATCATTGGTCCCCCCTTCATATCAGGGTCCCCAGCCCCCCACGTTTCAGTTTAGAGTCCCCAGCTCCCCTTCTACATCAGAGCCCTCAGTACTCCCTTCAATATCAGAGTTCTCACCCCTCCACCCCAGCATCCCCCTCCTTTACATGACAGTCCTCATGTGAAGTAGGGAAGTGAAGGGAATAGTGGAGTAGCTGGGCCAGCAGACAGAGTAGATAGACACCCCCAAAAAGGAGAGGGCTATGGCGTGCAAGTAGGGAGGGATCTGCACTAGGGGATTGACTAATCAGATTTTTTAGCAAATTCACAGGCACAGTGCAAGTGAATAAAAAATAATTTATGGAAACATTCCAAGTAAGCATTCACCTGCATTTTTTTTACGTTGGTGACAGGGTCTCTTAAACTAATCATATGCTTTTCCCATGCAGGACAAACCAATAAAGCTTCTTTTATTTTCCAGCAGTGAGGAACTCCTGTGCAGTTGGACACACAAAGGATTGAGGACTCTCCCCACCTCAATGTAATAGGGCTGTGCAAAGCATCAGTGCTGCAATATTAAAGAATGGGATTGAGTTGCATGTTTCTCCATAAAGGGGATTTTCTTTATTCCCGGTAGTTGAATAGATTGGAGGTAGAGTGAAGGAAAGATGAGTAAGTGCTGCTAGGAGGCATTAAAGTAACCCTGTTTTTTTGTTCTGCATGGCCAAAACATAGGCTCGCTTTTAAAGGTGAATTCCAGGCATTGTATATTTTTACATAATAATTGGTTTTGCTTGGACCAATGTAACTATGTATATACAATACCTGTCTGATGCCCCTGGAATTTGGATATCACTGTAGTAGACACCACTACTCCAGTCATCTCCACTAGCTTCCAGGTCCAGTTATGAGTGGCTGGCCTTATGCAATATGAATACAGGAGATCAGCCGCTCAGCATGTGCGCCATTCAGAGAATGCTTTGCAAAGTGATCTCTGAGTGGGTGTGGTAGAGACTGTGGAGGTGGAGACTGTGACATCACCACTCAGCCTCACCAGTGAATACCATGAGTACTGCTGTACAGCTGTTACTTGTACCACAGACACATGCTCCTGCAGACGAGCCTGAACCAATCCTCTTGGAGGTCCTAACCACAGCAGATTCATATGGCATCTCTTTAAACAGAGTGACTCAAAGAAGCCTGGTATGTGAACCACTCAGGCTTTAGGAAGGGTGCCAGTCCTTGGTGTCCACTGCTGTGAGTGCTGGCTTGGAAGGGAGCTTGTCTTGGCTCCTACCATCACTGAGTATTAAAGAAAGTCTTGCTTTAGCCACACATCCCATGATAAGAGGATCCCATGAATCTTGAATGTGTGGCAACCTCAGCCTGGGCTCCAACCAGGCCATGCCCCATTGTGTTTTGCCCCAGATCTCTGAGCTTAATCGTGGGGTGTCAAGATTCATGGGATTGTCTCAATGTGCGGCTAAAGGGAGACTTTCTTCAATACCTCTTTACACACACACACATAAAACAGCTCATAGGTCTGAAAAATGTAATCTACAGAATCAGGTTATGATATACAAAAGATCTATGAGTGGGCAACAGCTTTGAAGGGCCGCATTAGTACACTGGAGGACAAAGTTCTGCTACTCAAACAGGACTTGCACTCTGCCTCTACAAAAATCTCATAACATGCTCTCTGTGTAGAAGACTTGGAAAATCAACTACGTAGAAATTATTTATGTATTAATGGCATGCCAGAAACAGCTAAATGTAAATCCCTTGCAGACTTCATAGAAAACTGGCTACTTAACAAGTTTGAAAAAAATGAGTGAGAAATCCCTATTTTACCAATTTTTTGGGGCTTCACAGGACCACTTTGCCCACACAGGACTCTTTATCATCTTTGTCCTGCAAGGCAATAAAACCTGAATGACAACCATGGCTCTATCCATTGCTACAAAGGCAGAGTGCGTGTTGCCACCCAGGAATAAGAAGTGTGTTACAGAGAGGATTACCAAATTTAACAAAAAAGAGAAAAAAGCCTGAGAAAAAAGAAAAATGCAGCCATCATATCTAAAAACTGTCAAGCTGCAATATATTACATTTTTGTTTTTGGGTTTAGGTACCCTTTAAGCAGGGCCGAATTAATGTAGGGGCTATTGGAGCTGCAGCTCCAGGCCCCTACCTTAAAATAGGTCTAGCCCTTCAAAAAGATCAGGCCATGCATGGAAACCAATGGGAGGGGATGGGATCTACTCTGACTGCCCCTGCATTCTACAAGCACTGCCACCCGGGGTCAGTAGGGAGCCCCATGAGAAGCTCAGTCCATCCTAAGAGGGTCATAGCTCGGCGACCTGGGCTCATAGGGACCCCAAATTTGGTAGGTAGGTAACTGAAGTCCTTCCCCATCACTGGTAAACAAGTTGGGGCTCTTATCATCTATGGTTCTGGAGATATGGGGCTCCTTGCGCAGCCTGTCAGAAGCTACATACAGAGCGGCCTGTTTAAATACAAGCTGACACACTGTGTTTGCAGCAGACTGAGAGGATGAGCTCACAGTGCCTCTCCTCACTTCTTGTCAGAGGCACTGAGCTCAATGGACAGCTTGGAGATTGGACCAATTGTAAAGCACCATTGGCCTAAGCTGTCCAATAAAAATGCTGCAGTGGAGGCACGCCTCACTGCAGTGTCATAGAAAAGGGCATGTGTCTACAAGACAAATACTTCCTTCCAGCCCACCCCTCTTAACTACAAGGAAATATATGGGTTTTTGTGTATAACATTTACCCATAATCACATGTTTTTCTCACACAGGTAAAAGGGAGAATGAGAATCTGCTGCTGCTGAAAAGGTACAAGCTAAATCATATGTTAATATGCTATATGATATGAAATAATCATTTATTATTTACTGTTTACTGTGAAAGTACTGGTTGGAAGCTATAACTTCAGTAATGTGTCCGTTAAGCCACCTGCTTGAGTACAGTTTATGAAAATAGAGTAAATTACCTTAAAAATAATATTTAATAATTATTTGTATATTACTTATGGTAATTAACCCCTTACCACCCAGGCCAATTCTGACACTTCTCTCATATATGTAAAAATCATAATTTTTTTTGCTAGAATATTACTCAGAACCCCCAAACATTATATATATATATATATATATATATATATATATATATATATATATATATATATATATATATATATATATATATATATATAGATAGATATATAAACGGTTTTAGCAGACACCCTAGGGAATAAAATGGCAGTCGTTGTAACTTTTTATGTTACACAGTATTTGCGCAGCAATTTTTCAAATGCGTTTTTTTTTAGAAACTGTTTCATGAATTTAAAAATAAACAGTAAAGTTAGCCTGATTTTTTTTTATCATGTGAAAGATGATGTTGCACTGAGTAAATAGATACCTAACATGTCACGCTTTAAAATTGCGCACACTTGTGGAATGCCGCCAAACTTCAGTACTTAAAAATCTCCACAGACAATGCTTTAAACATTTCTAGAGGTTACCTGTTTAGAGTTACAGAGGAGGTCTAGTGCTAGAATTATTGCTCTCGTTCTACTAATTGCGGCGTATGTAACATGTGTATCTGGCTCTGATACTAGCTAGTGCCTCACCAGCCACTGACCTCACCGCACGTCCCTGATTCTCACTAATGTGAACCCAGCCACAAGGTGGGAGGAGGCAGTGAACCATGACATTCCTGCCAACAGCTGATGCAGCCCTAGGAGAGAACTCCTGCTGGCCAGAATGAGAAGGATGGTGGAACCATGAGGATGCGGGCAGCCGCTCTGGACACTTCTCCTCCTGAGAAGTGACTAATGGCCCCAGAAGCGATGTGTATTTTGTGACTTTTGGGGTCACAGTTATCATTTCTTGGCTACTGTAGCCAAGGATGCAGCTATTCAAACACAATCTGTGTTGGAATAGTTGCATTGGAGAGCAGGGGAGACATAGGAGTTTTAATAGTACCTGTCACTTGCCTGTGCTATCACATATGGATGACTAGATAATGTTTTAAAAAGTCCACCAAAATTCCCAGCACCAGGCCCCTGATACTCTTAATCTGGCCCTGCCTTTAAGTTGCTAAAGCAAAGGAAATGGTTTCTGTCTTCCAAATTAAGATTTTAAAATGAAATACCTGATGGGATCTTAGAAGGATTTGTTTTTTTTCCTTTGCATGTTTATTAGGTTTAGGACCAAAAAAAATAAATTTTTCATTTCTTCTCATTTAAGTAAATATGACATATTTCATGCAGTATTAATATTTCTAAGTTCTATGTTACAGCTACAGGTTTTGTGGCGATTGATTTACTTTTACGTTGTGAAATGTCTATAAGCTAGAAGAGAAATGCACCTCATTCCTGTACTCCAAACAAATGAAGGCCCTGTCTGGAGTAATCAGTTTGATATTAGATAACCCAATAATCAGTGAAAACGGAGTGCCATGGCTGTACCACGTATTTGTAAAACACAGATTTTATAATAACAATGAAAAACTTCAGTTTGTACATTTATAAAAGTAAAAAAAAAAAATCTATTTTTCTCTTTAAATATGATGCCTGCCATTCAAATCTTAGTGGTATAGAGATATTGTTATCTTTTATATCAACTCTCCCTGAGCGGTGCTTTTTAACACTGGCCAAAGGGTCGTCTTTTGTGCTCAGATAAAAGGCAATTTCACATTTGGTTATATAAAAGGGTTTTACAATAGGAGTGATAGCAGGAGGGGAGGGAATACTGAGTGTATATCAGGCAAAGCTGCGGGGGCAAAGACAAAATACAAGAGCATAGCATCGAGTATACACAAAAACACTTGGAGAGTAATCTGAATGCAGAGAAAGGAAAGCAGAAACATTGACAAAAGCTTTGGTGGTCAGTTTTACCATCTCTATGAGACATTTTAAAGGGAGACTATATATTTTTTTAAAATTTCTGAAATAATAAAATATACCAGTTTAATGTAAAGAGTCTTCCAAATGTTCTATCCTTAATTTGCAATCATACATACAGGAGGACATGTTCTCCTATTACCATTTCAATACCCGGCACTTTCACCCCCTTCCTGCCTCAAATGTGTAAAGGGGCAAAAAAGGTAATGTGGAGGCACCATCATCCTAGTGTAAGAATAGAAATATCCAGAGACCACCCCCAAAGGTCATCCAAAATGGGAGAAAATAGACTATCTCGGTACCCATGCAATAAAAGTTAAAACCTCTAATAATACTTTATTGGTACAAATACTAAAAACTGGTAAAGCCAGATATGAAAAAAAGTATATCACATATTGACAAAATTGGTTTTGTATATTGGACTACACATAACACTGATAATATAACACCCTCAATAGTACAGAAGAGCCAGGGCGTATAGTACATTTATACTCATAGTGTGTCCGTTGTCCTCTACATGTTTCATGGAAACAACTGCTTCTTCTGGAGGAATATTTTAAAAACATTGTCTATAACAAAACATAACAACCGTCACACAGACGGGAAAAATACTGCAGGAATCCTCTGGTATTTCTCCAGTCTATGCGATGGTCATTTGCCCCCCATGCTCGCCCTGGGGGAGCATTTTTGGCGGTTTTGACTTGACCCTTCACAGACGTTGGATCTGGTTGGTAAGTGTGCAAGTGGCTCCAACGTAACAGTATGTCTGTATTCTGTAGTATACTTGTCTGTTGGTTTATTGTTATTTTTTGTTACAGACAATGTATTTAAAATGTTCCTTCTGAAGAAGCATTTGTTTCCGCGAAACATGTAGAGGACAATGGGCACACTATGAGGATAAATGAGACGTAGATGCACAATGTATGGTAAAACAGCAAATCATGATAACCTCAACAGACAGTGAGTTATACAAACATGTCTAACTGGTCACATAGTAGCCTCAGACAGGTGCTGAAGGCATTTGATTCACAATGTACTGTATATCCTCTACATGTTTTGCAGCTGGAAAACGCTTCTTCTGATTCTTAGTATCATCTACAACAAAGCAAAAATGTAATTATGCCAAAATTATACCAAAATATCAATAGATGAGAGTGAGGGGAATGAAGTCACTAATTGCTTACACAAAAAAGACCAGAGCCCAGATGACAATCAGGGTAGGGATACTACAGAGGCTCCCTCACGACACAGGGAGGGGGGAAATCCTGGGGAACCCATCTTTATCATACCTGAGACTTTGCCAAGTCTCCTGTCCTTTCTCTTTTTTTAAAATAGGGGCATTTTGTTGTTACACTGACATACTTACAAGTTTTGCCCCCTGTGTCCACTGTGAGGGACCCCCTGTGGCATCCCTACCTTGACCTTGTCACCTGTGTTAAGGTCTTTTCTGGGTAAGTAATTAGTGACTTCATTCCCCTCGCTACCATTTATTTATATTTTGGCATAATTCAATTTTTGCTTTGTTGTAGATTAAACTATGTATAATACTTCTTGAAGAAGCAGTTTTCAGCTGTGAAACATGTAGAGGATATACAGTACATTGTGAATCAAATGCCTTTGGCACCCGTCTGAGGTTACTATGTGACCAGTTAGACATGTTTGTATAACTCACTGTCTGTTTAGGTTATGAATTGCTGTTTTATCATACATTGTGCATCTATGTCTTTTTAAACAATTTTGTACAAATAAAATGTATATATTTTTATATTTTTGTTTAATAATTGGGTACCAAGAAAGTCCATTGTTCTTTCCTACTGGGGGTTTGCAAGGGTCACCCCTATGCTACTCTTCCCTTTTATCTGATTTAGGATGATGGTACCCCTATAATCATCCAAATATGTACACACATTGAGGCTTACATGCTGCTCAATATCTGAGGTCTTACCTGAGGGTAAGCAGTTTGTAAGTTGGGTGCGCACGGTGCACCCGGGTGTGGATTGGCATACGGTTACATAAGAACATTGGGGCGATATACACATTTATTTCAAAAATTTTCTTGCACCGATCACTTTTTATTTGGACTGATTTTGCACAATGTACTTTTATTAAATTATCATCTTTGGAGGCTCTGAAGAAGAGGGTACACCCTGGAAACGCATTAGCCTGATTACTATGGACATGGTCTTGTCTCCTTGCTGATTTGAAATATGATGTGCTTTTTAATCACCTATGTTTGTGAGTATGCACCTTTCATTATTTCACTCATAATAAATATTTTTAACGGTATTGCACTAGGTCGGTGCGCCCTCCTCTTGTGTGTTTGTCTCTATATGTGCATACTAGTCAAAATTTGAGAACCATTTTTCTTGTTTGTATTAAAATTTAACCAGTTCAAGTCCAGTGAATAAAGGCAACAGGTAAACAGAAAAAACAAAAGTTTACTCTACAAAAAAGAAAAAAAAAATTAAAATAATGTAAATTTTTCAACACCATACCTTGGAAACTGACGGAAATTCACAACAATAAAAACTGAAAAATTGGGGTGTCCTTAACCACTTCCCGCCCGCAGGACGTCTATTGACGTCCTGGGGTTTCAGTGGTGATATCTCAGTGATGCACCTGCAGGCATCATTGAGGTATCATTTTTTAGAGCAGGCGATTCCCATCACCGTAAGAACGATCATAGCGGCAGGTCAGCCGCTTGATCGTTCTTACAGGCGGCGGGAGAGTTACTACGGACGTCCACGTAGTGACTCTATAGTGGTGACTTTGGGGTCCTGCAGTTATCTGCAGGACGCCCGCCCTTCACCAATTCCTGTGGGGTTAAAAAGTCAAAAATAACAACACTTAAAGGCAGTCAAAGGTTCCATACCACAACTTTTTAAATGTAATAAAATTAAAAAAAAAAGAAAAAACATCTCATTTGAAAACAAAAAAGACAAATGGACAACGGAAATAAGTGACCTGAAC
>BLSH010284679.1:419487-457399 GCA_018402905.1 Glandirana rugosa
CCTTTTCACTCACTGTCCAGGAGAAATACCTGTCTACGTCCCAGATATTCTGGGATGTAGATAGGATGTCCGACCTTTCCGACTCTAGTCTTTTTTTTTGTCTGCTAAAGTCGGAAAGGAAGGGGAAATTGCCGACAACAAATGAAGCCTCTGGGCCTTCACTGCAGTGCTGCACGCGGGCCCGGAGGCTCTCGGTATCTCTACTGGCTCCCTGTAGACAGGGAGCCTTTAGAGACCGTGGTCGTAGGCCGCCGTCCGCTAAGGAAGAGGGCCAGTGGCTAGCGAGTCCACTCGGTTTTTTTTCTGATCTCAGCCTTTCCAGCCTGTAGGATAGATGTAGGGTCTTATAGACCCTGCATCTGTCCATAAAGAGGACCTGTCACTCACTTTTCCTATTACAAGGGATGTTTACATTCCTTGTAATAGGAATAAAAGTGATCAAAAAAAAATAAATAAAGTGAAAGTGTCAAAATAAAAAAAATAAAAGTAAAATAAGAAATAAAAAAAAAAAAAAATGTAAAGCGTCCTGTCCCCGCGAGCTCGCGCACAAAAGCGAACGCATACGCAAGTCGCGCCCACATATGTAAACGGCGTCCAAACCACACATGTGAGGTATCGCCGCGTGCGTTAGAGTAAGAGCAATAATTCTAGCCCAAGACCTCCTCTGTAACTCAAAAAACCTAACCTGTAAAAATTTTTAAACATCGCCTATGGAGATTTTTAAGTACCAAAGTTCGGCGCCATTCCACGAGTTTGCGCAATTTTAAAATGTGACATGTTGGGTATCTATTTACTCGGCATAACATCATCTTTCACATTATGAAAAAAAATTGGGCTAACTTTACTGTTTTGTTTTTTTTTAATTCATGAAACTGTTTTTTTTCCAAAAAAAACGCGTTTCAAAAATCGCTGCGCAAATACCGCATGAAACAACCGGCATTTTATTCCCTAGAATCTTTGCTAAAAAACCATATAATGATTTATACATGAAGGAGAGGAGTGCCAGAAATGGCTCGGATGCGAAGTGGTTAAACCTTTTGCTAGTAGTGTATTAACTGTGTATGTGGCTACTTGCCTGGAGATCCACGTAATCATTTACCGAAGAGAATAGGTAGCATAATCTCCCAACAATTCAGTAATACAGAATTGTAAAAAAGTTTTTTTAAGGGCTTACAAAGTTCTGTTTTCAATATGCCTGAGGCCCCTCAGTCAGGTAATTTACCATTTATGCACACCAATCACTGTAATAGTTTACACTTGAGAACCCCTGAACATTCCAATCAGATCTGATGAGTTAAGATGTTGCAAGTAATATCAGAAAATATCTTTTCAATCACAGATGAAATTGAGTTTTCTGAGTGAATTATTTTTCTTTCAGATTTTATAAAGAGCTATTGTTCCTAGGAAATTGCAATATAAAACAAGAAGCATTAGTGTAAACAAATGTATGTGCCATATTTGATTTGCAAACACTTTACATATGGCAAACTGTACAGCTGTTCATGTCTAAGGCAATACTCAATGGACACAGACCATCTTGAGAACATAAGGTAGATTTAAAACTAGAAAGATATGGAAGGCCACTTGTGACCTGATGACCCTAAGGTGTCCGTTTATGAAATCCCAAGGATCACCGCTGATCACAGTTCATTTTTGATTTCTGAAGCAGAGATAATTGGGAGAGAACACGTTCTCTGCCGATTATCTCAGCACACGGAGAAGCTGTCATTCACTGACACAGAAACGGCCAGTTTATGAAGCTGCGATCTCTGCACTTCACTGGCGATCTGGGTCAGATATCACCCTCCCCGATTCACCAGCTCAGAGGTGGTGAACCGGGGGAGTCAAGAGGGAATCCCGGGGAAGGAGGAAGATTATAGACTTCCTCCTGCCTCATTCAGACCCCCCAACACATTAGCTATGTCCCCCGGCCCTGTATATGTGTATATATGTATATGATGTGTGTGTATATATACGTATATATAATGTATGTGTGTGTATGTGCATATATAATGTGTGTGTATGTGTTTATATATACATATATAGTGTAGGGGGGCTAATCATTTTATTAATGATTTGGGCGGGCTCCTCGGAGAATGTCCGTTACTGAGCAGTGATAATTTATTATTGCTTAATAAACCGACATCTCAGAGTTTCTGTGAATTTCTGGTGCCGTAATCTCGTTGTGTCTCACGAGATTCCAGTATCAGGGGGCGTTCTCCACTGTTTGAAGCATTTGTAGATTGCTTCACTTCACAAGAGGTGAAGCGATCTACACTGCTTCATAAACTGGCATCCAGGGGAGAACGATCTCCTCTGTGAATGCCGGAGAACGAAGCAGTGGATTTTTTACACTGCTTCATAAACGGACACCTAAGTGGGAAAGTGCTGAATTCAAAACACTATTTGGTTCCTCTATAATAAAGGAAGTCTACGAGGGGAGTATATTATTCTTTCATGAGACAGCTCCGAATTTACGACAGGGCCACTAAGGCGGTTTGGGTCAAACTCACAAGAAGAAGAAAGGACTTCCACGCAGTTTGTTATGACCTCATATCATTTACAGACTTCACAGATTGTATAGGCTCCCTAAAACGTAAAGTAAAGCAAATATAAGATTCCCACCAGGAATCACAAGTTGAGTTGATTTGTGATAGTACAAGGTGCAACCCAGGATTTACACAACCAGTAAAAGCCAGTACAAAGGTTGTACAACACCAGAAAGCCATTTAGGTCCCCAAGAACTGTTATATTCAGAGATTGCTCAAGTACATCAAGGAAAATCTGTATTAGCCATCCAGCGGCATCAACATCCACATTATGATGCAGTCTTTCTCAGCTTAATTGCATTATGAAACGGATTGCTACAACAATTATTTACCAAGTACCCCCTTGTGTGTGTTAGCCTATCTCACAAACATTTTAGAGTCTTTTCATATATTGTCAGTACTAATTAAAGTGCCTCGGTGTGTTCCCAGCAATCCCTTATGCCTTTAGTAATACCAAATATAACGAATCCAGTTTGTTTAGTATTAGATGCCATTGACTAAATCTTAAATTCATTTATTTAGTGAAATTAGGCAAGCAGGTGCACCAACAGAACTTGCCAAAAGTAACCCTGGTAGTATATGTACCAAACGAAGAGAACCACTGCTATAGTCTGCTTCTGTTGGGGCTCATCCACACCAGCTCAGTTAATCTATATAGATCAATACAGGCTGAGCAGCAGGGCACACAAAACACATTTTAGCGTGTGGGTGGGTGTTAACAAGCCCTTAGAGTTTTTGACCAAGATAGAAAGATGCTGACATTATAGCCAGTCATGGGATTAAGGGACTACTTTAAAAACAGGTAGAGCATAGAGCATAACATATTGTATGTAAATCCATTATATGTAAATCTAATATATATATATATAAAAAGGAAAAAGGGTTAAGCAGGTGTGAAAAATAATGTAAATAAAGAATGCTTTCAGAACAGCCACAATGGAAGCAAATAGGAAAGTAAATGAACAGAAGAGAAATCCAAATCAAATCAATATTTGTTGTGACAACCCTTTGCCTTCTAAATAGCATACATTCTTCTAGGTACACTTGCACACTGTTTGTGAAGCAACTGAGCAGGTAGGTTGTTCCAAACATCTTGGGGAACTAAGCACAGATCTTCTGTGGATGTAGGCTGCCTCAAATCCTTCTGTTTCTTCATGCAATCCCAGACAGACTCGATGATGGTGAGATGAGGGTTCTGTGGTGGCCAAACCATAATTTCCAAAACTCCTTGTTCTTCTTTATACTGAAGATAGTTCTTAATGTCATCAGCTGTATATTTGGGGTTGTTGTCCTGCTGTAGAATAAGTTTGGTGCCAATCACATGCCTCCCCGATGGTGTGGCATGATACATAAGTATCAGCCTGTATTTCCCAGCATTGAGGACATCACTGATCCTTACCAAATTTCCAACTCTGTTTGCAGAAATGCAGCCCCAAACTTACAAGGAACCTCCACCATGCTTCACCTGCAGACACTCATTATTGTACCGCTCTCCAGCCCTTCAGCAAACAAATTGCCTCCTGTTACAGCCAAATATT
This sequence comes from Glandirana rugosa, assembly GCA_018402905.1. Classification (NCBI taxonomy): domain Eukaryota; kingdom Metazoa; phylum Chordata; class Amphibia; order Anura; family Ranidae; genus Glandirana; species Glandirana rugosa. The sequence goes on from BLSH010284679.1 coordinate 423,575, forward strand.
TAAAATGTAACTCATCAGTCCAGAGCACCTGCTGCTATGTTTCTGCACCCCAGTTCCTGTTGAGTTGATTAGCCTTGTTTCAGCATTGGAGGTATATTTTTTGGCCACAATTTTTCAATGAAGACCACTTCTGGCTCAACTTCTCTGGACAGTAGATGGTTGTACGTGGGTCCCACTGGTTTCCACCAGTGTTGATGGCACTGCTGGACATCTTCCAGTGTTGAAGAGGTGTAAGCATGGTGTCTTTCATCTGCGTCAACAATCCTCAATGTTGCTCTTTCTTTGTGATTCTACAAAAGAGTTTGAACACTACATCTTGAAACCCCAGTCTACTTTGAAATCTTTGCCTGGGAGAGACCTTGTTGATGCAGTATAACTCCCTTGTATCTTATTGCAATGTTCAGTCTTGCCATGGATTATGACCTGGGACATGAAACGGTCTTTCACAACCTCACCTTAGTAGCAGAGTTTGGCTGTTCCTCACCCAGTTTTAAGCCTGCTAAACAATTGTTTCTGTTTCAGTTAATGACTGCATTTCAACCTACATATGGAATTGACAATCATCAGCACCTGCTTGGTATAATTGGTTAATCATACACATGACTCTAATCCTACAAAATCCCTGTCTTTGTGCAAGTGTATAAAGTGTGCAAGAGTAAGAATTGATGCTGGTTTGAAGCCAGAGTAGTCACAGCAAATATTGATTTTATTTGGATTTTTCTCACTTTCCATTTGGTAAATTGATAAACATATACAATAATACATATATTGTATATATAGTATATATTTTAAGCATTCTTACGTTGCAGTATTTTTCACGCCTGCCTAAAACTTTTGTACAGTGCTGTATATTTTTCAGGTGTTCTGTGTACATATCAGCCTAATAGGTTACAGCATTTTTTACCCCATCGCTTCATATTCCTGATATGTGCCTGCTCTACCATGTACTTGTATGAGAAAGTAACTTGTTCTCCTTGTATTGCTTCCTTTTGTGTGAAATCCCTGGTGTTCCTGCCAGTCCCTCTGCTTTCATATTAATAACTGACCGTACTACGCAGGAGAACACACCGTGATCAGTTCTCTAGCTATGCTGGGAACTCAGTGTGCTCTGCTCCCAAAAATCAGACTTGTCCTAACACGCCTCCGCTACACAGCCTTTCACTGGGAAGCTCAGTGTGCTGCTGCTTCTCCTCCCTCAACTTTTATGCAGCTGAGAACAGAGGAAATTTGATCACTGCTAAAAAAGGAAGAGGTTCTACACTTGGCAGCCCCATCATTTATCGGCCCCGCCCAGTTTACTTCATTGGACTACAGAAAACCCCCTCCATGATATGGAGATAAGGAAATTAGTAGTTATTGTGTTACTAACCCAGGACCCTGCATTCACTATATCTGGTCTCTCACAGTACACATGAACATGTAAATACAATAAAAAGGTGGTTCCCTGTCTTGGTAGTCCCCTATATTAGAAGGCACCTCATCCCAAAGTAACTAAATGGTAGAGAGATGATGAAAGGGGGGTGTTCCCTGGGGGATTATATGGTGCAAAGAAGACAATCAGATCTTACACAAAAAACGTTGTAAAATTAAATCACAATTTTATTATTTACCATCCAAGTATCATCAGCCAAAACACTGGCTGTCAAGCCCAAATCAAGGGCTAAATAAACATTTAAAAGCAATAACACATAAAATAATGTGTACACTAATGGTTACAGTCACATTTGATAATAAAGCATATTATTGATACATGCACTTATGGTCAACATCCCGACATGTTTCGCCCAACATGGGCTTCCTCATCTGGCTGCCAGCTGGGGGTGGACGTGTCATGGAAATGCTACTCTGTGTGTTGAAGACCATAAACCTCTAGAGACTCAAATGTCCCGGGCTGTGAGTGGACTTTCTTCATTCAATTAATTGCTATCTTCCTTAATCAACCACCCCCAGCATTCATTTTTGACAAACCAACCTTCTCATTACGGGAACATCTATTGCATCGGTCATTCTTAGTCCCCTGAGGAAGCCCATGTTGGGCGAAACATGTCGGGATGTTGACCATAAGTGCATGTATCAATAATATGCTTTATTATCAAATGTGACTGTAACCATTAGTGTACACATTATTTTATGTGTTATTGCTTTTAAATGTTTATTTAGCCCTTGATTTGGGCTTGACAGCCAGTGTTTTGGCTGATGATACTTGGATGGTAAATAATAAAATTGTGATTTAATTTTACAACGTTTTTTGTGTAAGATCTGATTGTCTTCTTTGCACCATATAATCCCCCAGGGAACACCCCCCTTTCATCATCTCTCTACCATTATGTAAATACAATAGTTTTAGTAAATATAAATTGCTAAATACCTTTTTCATCAGCAGTATATAGCAGTCTTGTGGCTCCTATCAGTGTCTGGTTAAAGTGGTTGTTAAGCCACTGATATAAAATGCTCTCATCCCCTCTGTAATATAACAATAAGTGCCCCTGTCCTGTGCTATATAAAAAAGATGCTTATCTGCACCTTCTGTGTATCACAGCGGCTCCCGGCAATCACGTGACTCCTCAGCTCTCTCCTCTGTCCGGCTGACATCTCCAGCAGGCGGGGCCAAGCACTGCAGCTGATGTCAGCTGAGGAGGAGAGGAGAGAGAACAAAGGAGTCACTTGATCACCGGGGGCCACTGTGATGTAGGTACAAATAAGCATTTTATATAACACAGGCACGGGGGAACTTATTGTTATATTACAGAGGGGATGGGAGCATTTTAGATTAGATATGAGAGCAGCAGGAGGGGAGGGGACGGGCGCTTACACGAGCAAACAGGCGGGGGGGGGGATGGAGGAGGACAAAGCAGGGCTACGGATGATGGAAACACATAAGCTGACCATGGTGCCAGGGCTTAGCAGCCATGATAAACTGTGGTCAGCTTACAGGGGGGAGGGTATAGCCAGGCAGGATCAGCCAGGTTTTTAGGTGTTACAGGGGGGCCAAAATACACAGCACAAGCACTGTGCTGTATAACATGCTTTAAGGAAACAGTATATTTTTTTATTTAGGTTAACAAACACTTTAAGCTTGTAGGAGGAGTTTTCATTGTACTCTGATTGTTCTATGAGGCTGCATGACCCCTGATCATCTGTCTAGACAGTGCTCTAGACAGGCCCTGTGCTGATCACATACACTCCCAAGAAAAAAAAAACACTCTCTAGCAAACGCACCAAACTGAGCATGTGCAGAATGCCCCCAATACTCTGTACTATCAGCAAATTGATTGGGGACAGTGGAAGAAGGGGATGATCAGAGAAGACAAGATCAAACAGCCTTTTTACACAATGCAGAGGATTAACCCCTTAGGTTCCACAGTGAGTATAACAAGCATGCTTTACTGCATATACAGGTTGATTTTACTGTTGTGGGTATAATAACGCTTTAAGGGGTGTTTTGTAGTCCTGACACACTTCCTCTCCTTGCTCCTACTTAGAGTCAGTACAGTGAGCATTATCACCCTAGGACAACAAGTTTGTTACTGGCAGGATTACTAGGTGATAATAAAGTGGAAAAAGTATGAAAAAAGAAAAGAAATGCAGCCACCTCATCTAAGGTCCATAAGCTGCGATATATAAAATGCTTATTCTTGGGTTTAGATACGCTGTACATTTCTCACATATAGTCACACCTAGTTACAAGTGAGTTTCATTGTTTTGAACAAAGATGCAAGGCACAGAGAATTTAGCTAGCAAAAAATTAAATGTGTTACATTAGGGAAACTGCAAATCCCATTTTGAATCATATTTTGTTTAGCAGACCACATTTTAAAATATTGCTGAACTTCGCAAGGTGAATCTTATAGTAGGACAAATCAACTAAATAAAAGCAAAGGTATATCAGGCCAATCCCTAACTTCATAGTGTGCTCAGGGAGTACTAACAAAATATAAGACACTGCAGTTTTCCTGTGCTATTAGCTGAGTGCAGTAAAAGATGTCCTAGAATGTCTCCTTTCTTCTTCACTGAATACCACTGAAGCCTTTGCAACCTTAAACTAATCTAAGGATCCAGTGTGCCATTCAACCCTTAAAGTGATATCAAAGCCCATATATATATATATTTTTAGTAAAAAAAGAGGTTGTACTTCCCTGCTCTGTGCAGTAATATTGCACACAACAGTCACTTGCTTCTTCTTTTGGAGCCCCCTGCCAGTGTAGCGTCGTTTTTTTTGAAACCCCAGTGTGGAACCCGGAAGTGACGTTCCGTCGCCGCCATATTGCTACACCTGCACTCGTCCACAGTAAGGATACAAAGAGAAGGCGGCAAGCAGACATCTTTTTACACCCACCGGAGTTTTTAATTTCACACTTATTCTTACCAGTAATTGGAGCTTACATACTCAAATACATTATATAGAAATAAGTGACATGGTTTATATGTTATATTTTAAAAGCAGAGGCAATCTCTGACATTTCCTAAGCAGTGAGATCGCCAGGCTTGGCACTGCTTTTAAAATATAACATGAAAACCGTGTCACGTATTACAATATAATGTGTTTCAGTATATGTATACTCCGTTTATTGTTAAAAATAAGTGTGAAATAAAGAACTCTGGTGGGTGTAATAAGATGTCCACTTGCCGCCTTCTCTCTGTATCCTTAGTGTGGATGAGTGCGGGTGTAGCAATATGGCGGCAACGAAACTGCACTTTCGGTTTCCATTTGTGTGGGGTTTCAAAAAATGACGCTAAACCGGCACTATCCGCTCCTACTTCTTATGAGTGCCCCCTGAGCAAACCGTGTGCTACAGAGGCACTTGTGCGAACGCACTCTCAAGCCAGGCTGCTATAGCCGCTAGAAATAGTCGCTGTTTTCTCCCAGCGGGGGCGCCCCCCCCAGCCCCCCACTAGGAGCAAACAATTGCTGGACAGGAGGGATTCCCCTGTCAGCACTGTCTGTGTGATCGTGCAACCTGCAAAGCAGATGATGTCCTAAGTAACTGGCATTGGAAAAGTGTTACCATTCCCTTTAACCAGTTCTCGACTGGCACGTACATTTACTGCTGCAGAGTGTCAGCATCCCGCGAATCGCCACCTATAAACCGTGGCTTGCGCGTTCGCAGTAGCGGGCGGGAGCATGCCACTGGTGGTGCGTTCTAGTGCCCGCCGCACTCTACAGAAGTGTGGCCACGGCTCAATCTCTGCTGGTGAGCCACGATTGCCCGGCAGAGGAGAAAAACGGGGAACTGCCGATGTAAACACGGCGGTTCCCCGCTCTGTCAGGCAGCATATAAGAGATCTACTGATCCCTGTCACTGGGATCAGTTAGATCTCTTATGCCACTGGCAGCCCAGCCCCCTCACAGTTAGAACACGCCTAGGGAACACAGTTAACCCCTTCACTGCCCCCTGCAGGTTAACCCCTTCACTGCCAATGACATTTACACAGTAATCAGTGGATATTTAAATTTCTGATCGCTCTATAAAGGTCATTGGTCCCAAAAAAGTGTAAAAAATGTCCGACATGTCCGCTGCAATATCACAGTCCCGATAAAAATCACAGATCGCTGCCATTACTAGTAAAAAAAAAAAAGAAAAAAATTGTAAAAAATGCCAGAAATGCATTCTTATGGTTTGTAAAAGCGTCAACTTTTGCACAAACCGATCAATAAACGCTGATTGCGATTTCTTTTTTTTTACCAAACATATGAGGAAGAATACAAATCGGCCCAAACCGATGAACACATTTGTTTTTATATATATATATTTTTTTTTATATGTATTTTAGCAGAAAGTTAGAAATATTGTTTTTTTTTTCAAAATTGTCGCTCTTTTTTTGTTTATAGCGGCGATCAGAAATGATGCAGAGGTGATCAAATACCACCAAAAGAAAGCTCTATTAGTGGGAAAAAAAGGACGCCAAATTTAATTTGGGTACAACGTTGCACGACTGCGCAATTGTCAGTTAAAGCAACGCAGTGCCGAATCACAAAAAGTGCTCTGGTCATAATGTGGGAAATCCTTCTGGTCCTTAAGTGATTAATTTCACATGAGCGCTTTTTAGAATTGTTATTAAGTTTAATATAGCGGTATCAAAGATCTTCGAATGGTAGTTATTTCCATCTCTTTAACAACATGATATAAGAGATTAAAATCACATTAAGATATTTTTTTTTCCTGCCACAGATTTTTCAGTGTCATGAACTTTGAACAAATAATGAATAATTTATAATAACAAGTGTTTTACATTACGCTAGTTTGTGCCATCAGTGATTTAAATCAATGCACCCACTGTTACATTTCTGTTATTAGTATTCTATATTTTGCAGTTGTTTTTTATTTATACAGACATTCATTCATAATGTAAGAAATCACATCATACAGTCCAAAGAACTTAACCAGCCAAGTGTATGAAATTTTTGTCAGACACATGGGTAGTTCAGTTGGGTTCAGCACCAAGGACAGAGAATATGATATAAAAAAGCAGTCAAACTGGTGTCACACATTGGGGTTAATTTACTAAAACCGGAGAGTGCAAAAATATGGTGCAGCTCTGCATGGTAGCCAATCAGCTTCTAACTTCAGCTTGTTCAATTAAGCTTTAACAAAAAAAACTGGAAGCTGATTGGTTTCTATGAGGAGCTGCACCAGCTTTTTCACTTTCCAGTTTAAGTAAATCAACACTACAGTTAACCACTTCAGCCCCGGAAGGATTTCCCTCTTTAGGACCAGAGCACTTTTTGCGATTCGGCACTGCGTCGCTTTAACTGACAATTGCGTGGTCGTGCGACGTTGTACCCAAACTAAATTTGCATCCTTTTTTTCCACAAATAGAGCTTTCTTTTGGTGTTATTTGATCCCCTCTGCATCATTTCTGATCACCGCTATAAATAAAAAAAGACCGTAAATTTTGCAAAAAAAAAAAAATCAATATTTCTTACTTTTTGCTAAAATACAAATCCAAAAAAAAAAAAATAAAAAAACATTTTTTTCATCGGTTTTGGCCGATTTTTATTCTTCCTCATATTTTTGGCAATTGCAATTGGCATTTATTGATTGGTTTGCACAAAAATTGTGCATTTAAGGATGCTGAGAATTAATTTCTGGGGTTTTTATTTGTTTTTTATTTTTTACTAGTAATGGCGGCAATCTGCGATTTTTAGCGGTACTGCAATATTGGGGCGGACATGTTGGACCATTTTGACACTTTTTTGGGACCATTGGCATTTATACAGCAATCAGTGCTATAAAAATGCACTGATTACTGTGTAAATGCCATTGACAGTGAAGGGGTTAACCTGCAGGGGGCGCTCTAAGGGTTAACTGTGTTCCCTAGGCGTGTTCTAACTGTATGTGGGCTGGGCTGGCAGGGGGAAGGGAGGGATCATGGCTTCCATATAGAGGAAGCCTGTGATCACAGCCCTTCCCCCTCTGAGAACGGAGATCCATGTTTACTTACATGGACCTCCGTTCTCTCACTGCGGGGGGGCATCTGGGGTAGCCGGCGGTGATCGAGTTCACACGTGCACTCACAGTACTAGTAATTGCAGCCGCTGTCATATGGCGGCAGTTTGCGATAACAAGCCACCTTGTCGCCGTCAGACGCCAGTCGGCAAGTGGTTAAAGCATATATTCACCCTAAAAAAAAACAAAAAAAAACCTCCCCTCCTCTCCAACGTTCCTCCCCTCCACTGCACAAATATCTCTTTTCTTTTTTTTTTAGTTGGTTTACCTTTATAACCACTCTAGGCTGGACAAAGTACCTTTACGTTTTGGCTTTCTCCCGGGTTCAGGGTCCCCTGCCGGACCCATGCTGTGATTGGACATAGCATGAGTTTGGCAGCTGATTTCAGCCAATGATTTTGGCAGACGTTGGCTGATCAACTGTGGCCAAAAACACAGAACAAAAACACAGAACTCTGTCTACTATGAACAGTGACCTAGGAAATGTGTGTGTGCCGCTCAGGCTCGGTGCTAAGGGGTATTTAATCAATGCTTCTGCAACCACTGCTAGAGTGCTAACAGGGGTTGGAACCCGTCCTGGTTCCTGTAAGGCTTCAGAGAACAATGAGGTGGCCCCTAAAAGTCGCACATCTAGATGTCCTGGAATGGTGATTAGAGTGGCAACCTCAGCCTGGACTCCAACCAGGCCAAGCTCCCAATGCATTTCACTCCCCCCCGGAGCTTAGTCATGGGGAAAGGAAACTCATGCATATGGGGAGTATTTAAGCATCATTGGTAGTCACTCATTGGATGTTAAGATGTAGCAGGTGTGTGTGATTAATTGTAATAGGTGTTGTATTTAGAAGTGAATTCCATCAATGCAATTGAACCTATGGCGCTACTCTCAGTGTAATACATAGTGTTGTGATACACAGTATCACATACATGCTATGAACAGTGATCTAGCTCTTTCTTATCCCTGAAAAGCAGGGAGAAAAAAAAAACATATAGTAAAGTAAAAGCAGCACACATTACACATATTTCACATTGACCCCTTGATTGCCCCTAGATGTTAACTCCTTTCCAGCCAATGTCATTACCATTAGTACAGTTTTAGTATTATCACTGATCACTGTATTAGTGTCACTATTGTTGTCAGTGTCAGTTAGTCAGTTATTGTAGCTCCTAGGCAGCGACAGCTAGCACCAGATTTCCCACCATGCTATCACCCTTGTTCGACAAAAGTCGATTATTCCATCAACTTTTGTTGAAGGTGCCACCTGAAAATTCTTGTATCCAATCAGATGTAAACACTGTTCAGGTTTTCAGCACTCGTAGCTGTCATTCTCTTATCCGTGCTGCCTAATGTCGATAGGGTCTCAATAAATCTCTCTCATTCAGCTCCATGGTTATATGGCCAGCTTGAAGAAGATCTATTATTATATTTTTTTTTCACAGGTCTATCCCCTATGGGACAAAATACATGTAGTTCTTTGTTCAATGTTGCCAAGTGTTTTATAATGCTCTTTATGAGGTCTGACCTGCCCCCCCCCCCCCCCCTTCATACCACAACGGATCTGGCAGGCAGCAGCTATGAAGGAGACGGCTGATTCTTAGCTGCAGCTTGTCTCAGCTGTGAGCACTTTCACAAGACAAGCAATGGCAAGAAAACTGCAGGGAGAGGGGGGACATGTCAGGATCTGCATTCCTCTTGCCATTGCTTGTGTCGGGAAAGTGCTCACAGCTGAGACAAGCTAAAGGAGGGGAACGGGGCAGATTGGATCTCATAACTAGGGTTAGAAAGCACTTAGCAACATGGTACAAAGTACTTTATGCTTATTGTCCCATGGGGACAGAACTAAAAAAAATGGAAATTTTAATGATAGATCTTCTTCAACAACGTTGATGTGTGTATTAAAGCGGAGTTCCACCCAAAAGTGGAACTTCCGCTGGTCGGATTCCTCCCCCCCTCAGGTGTCACATTTGGCACCTTTGGGGGGGGGGGGGGGGAAGAGGGCACCTATCTTTGACAGGTGTTCTTTTCCACACATCCGGGAGCTTAGGGCCACATCCGTTAGCAGCCGGGCTCCCTCCTCCTCCCTCCTCCTCCCCCCTCCTCCTCCACCATCACCACTGAGAAAACGCAGTGGTGGCTCACGCATGTGCAGTAGGGACCCGGCCGTGAAGTCGAATGGCTACACGTCTGGGTTCCCTTAGTCTCAATGGTGGCGGCAGCACTTGACCTGCTGATCCGAAGATCGGTGGGCGGTGCCGACATCGCTGGACTCCAGGACAGGTAAGTGTTCTCAAGTTAAAAGTCTGCAGCTACTGTATGTGCAGCTGCTGACTTTTCATTTTTAACCGAACGGCGGCAGGCGGCGGGCCTCTGCTTTACCAAAGTGTGTGTTAACTTCTACCAAACAATCAGATTTTATCATTCATATAGCCAACTTGAGTTATCTGAAGTTAGATTTCAGATTATGTATAGATTACAAATAAATACATGAACAATAGGTTAAAGGAGTTGTAAAGGCAGAAGGTTTTTTATCTGAACGCATTCTATGCGTTCAGATAAAAAACCTTCTGTGTGTCACAGCCTCCCCAGCACCCCACCAATACTTATTTGAGCGCCTTTTCTCTTCAGCGATGTCCACGAGTGTCTTAGCAGTCAGGGACTCTCCTCCTGATTGGCTGAGACACAGCAACAGAGCTATTGGCTCCCGCAGCTGTCAATCAAAGTCAGTTAGCCAATCAGAAGAAAGAGTAGGGGGCCGGGTCAGGGCTCCATGTCTGTGACTCGGCTTGGGTGCCTCCATAGTAAGCTGCTTGCTGTGGGGCACGCGACAGGAGGGAGGGGCCAGGGGCAGTGAAGAGGGACCCGAGAAGGATCCGGGCTGCTCTGTGCAAAACCAACTGCACAGAGGAGGTAAGAATAACATGTTTGTTATTTTTTTTATTTTTTTTTAAACTACACTTTACAATCATCAGGATTTTATTGTTGTCTGTGTCCCCATTTAAAGTGGTATTAACCACTTTAAGACCGGGCCTCTTTTTGGAGTTCGGTGTTTGCAAGTTAAAACCAGTTTTTTTTTGCTATAAAAGTACTTAAAACCCCAAAAAATTATATATTTTTTTTCTAAAACCCTAGAGAATAAAGTGACGGCCATTGCAAAACTTTACGTCACACCGTATTTGCGCAGCGGTCTTACAAGCGTGATTTTTTTTGAAAAAAAAATCAGTATTATGAGTTAAAAAATAAGACAGCAGTAAAGTTAGGCCAATTTTTTTCCATATTGTGAAAGATAATGTAATGCTGAGTAAAATGATACCCAACACGTCATGCTTCAAAATTGCATCCGCTTGCGGAATGGCGACAAACTTTGCAACATAACAATCTCCATTGGCGACGTTTAAAAAATTATACAGGTTAGCAGTTTTGAGTTACAGAGGAGGTCTGGTGCTAGAATTATTGCTCTCACTCTAATGATCGCGGCAATACCTCACATGTGTAGTTTGAACACCGTTTTCATATGTGGGCGGGACTTACGTATGCGTTCGCTTCTGCGTGCGAGCTCGCGGGGACGGAGCGCTTTACATTTTTTTTTAATTATTTATTTTACTTTTTAATTTTTATTTTTACACTGTTCTTTTAAAAAAAAATTGATTACTTTTAGTGCTATTACAGGAAATGTAAACATTCCTTGTAATATAAAAAAGCATGCCAAGACCTCTTAAATATGAGGTCTGGGGTCAAAAAGACCTCAGATCTCATATTTACAGTAAAATGCGAAACAAAAATGCAAAAAAAAAAATGGGCCCTTTAAAACCATTGGGCGGAAGTGACCTGTGACGTCGCTTCCACCCTGCGATGTTTTGGAGCTGGGTGAACGGCTAGAGCCGCTCACTCGGTTCACGGACACTGAGGGGAATGGACCCAATCATCTCCGCCGCTGCCGGCAGGTCCCCCCAACCCCCCTGCCGCCGCTGATAAAAGTGATCTCGCGGGCAAATCTGCCACTAAAACCACTTTTATCATGTGCAGAATCGCCCGCAGAAAAAAAGATACCGGGGTTATGGTAGCTATTCCACTTCCAACTGCCGCCGTATTATGATGGTGAGCGGTCTTGAAGTGGTTAAACACAACACTAAAAATGTAATATATTGCAGCTTACCAATCATTAGATGTGGTGGCTGCCTTCATTTTCTTTTTTTTCCTTCTTTCCCCTGGTGATCTGGCCAGTAACCCTCCTCCTGTATTAGAGTGCCCCCTCTCTGAATAAATGAGCACAGGGGGTACTTTTGGACAGCAGCATTTTCAGTCTGGGGGCGGGGGGTGTTAGATGTACTAGCTGATTTAGATACACCAGTAAATTGAAGCCAAACTCCAGCTAATACTTTATAAGCAGTTACAGCAAACATTTTTTTTTATCATTTTGGGATAAAGGTTTAACTTAAATAAATAAAACTGATTATTGTAAGCACCACTGTCATAGTAAATGATTTGTCTCGTCTTGTGAAAAACAACAGATTTGCTGGCCAGAGCACCAGACAAAAATAGAAAAAAGAAAGGCTACAAAATTAAACAAATGCAGCCATCACATCTAAGAATTTGTAAACTGCTGCAGTATCTCACAAAAGTGAGTACACCCCTCACATTTTTGTAAATATTTTATTATCTTTTCATGTGACAACACTGAAGAAATGACACTTTGCTACAATGTAAAGTAGTGAGTGTACATCTTGTATTACAGTGTAAATGTGCTGCCCCCTCAAAATAACCCCACACACAGCCATTAATGTCTAAACCGCTGGCAACAAAAGTGAGTACACCCCTAAGTGAAAATTGGGCCCAATTAGCCATTTTCTCTCACCAATGCCATGTGACTCAGTGTTACAAGGTCTCAGGTGTGAATGGGGAGCAGGTGTGTTAAATTTGGTGTTATCTCTCTCAGTCTCTCATACTGGTCACTGGAAGTTCAACATGGCACCTCGTGGCAAAGAACTCTCTGAAGATCTGAAAAAAAGAATTGTTGCCTTACATAAAGATGGCCTAGGCTATAAGAAGATTGCCAAGGCCCTGAAACTGAGCTGCAGCACGGTGGCCAAGACCATACAGTGGTTTAACAGGACAGGTTCCACTCAGAACAGGCCTCGCCGTGGTCAACCAAAGAGGTGCACATGCTCAGCATCATATCCAGAGGTTGTCTTTGGGAAATAGACATATGAGTGCTGCCAGGTGAGGAGTACAAAGACAACTATGTCTTCCCTACAGTCAAGCATGGTGGTGGGAGTGTCATGGTCTGGGGCTGCATGAGTGCTCAGTTCATTGAGAGAACCATGAATGTCAACATCTACTGTGACATACTGAAGCAGAGCATGATCCCCTCCCTTCAGAGACTGGGCCACAGAGAAGTATTTCAACATGATAACGACCCCAAACACACCTCCAAGACAACCACTGCCTTGCTAAAGAAGCTGAGGGTAAAAGTGATGGACTGGCCAAGCATGTCTCCAGACCTAAACCCTATTGAGCATCTGTGGGGCATCCTCAAATGGAAGGTGGAGGAGCGCAAGGTCTCTAACATCCACCAGCTCTGTGATGTCTTCATGGAGGAGTGGAAGAGGACTCCAGTGGCAACCTGTGAAGCTCTGGTGAACTCCAAGAGGGTCAAGACAGTGCTGGAAAATAATGGCGGCCACACAAAATGTTGACACTTTGGGCCCAATTTGGACAGTTTCACTTAGGGGTGTACTCACTTTTGTTGCCAGCCGTTTAGACATATAATGGCTGTGTGTTGAGTTATTTTAAGGGGGAAGCAAATTGTCACTGTTATACAAGCTGTACACTCACTACTTTACATTGTAGCAAAGTGTCATTTCTTCAGTGTTGTCACATGAAAAGATATTATAAAATATTTACACAAATGTGAGGGGTGTACTCACTTTTGTGAGATACTGTATATAATAAAATGTTTGCTTTTGGGTTAAATGCCACTTTAAAAGTTTCCTCTTTACTTTCACAAACAAAAATGTAAGTTAATGTATGTTAAAAGAGAAGTAATTGATGGGTACCTTCACCTAGTAAAAATAAAATCTATGGTGAGCTTTTTTCCTGTTGGATTAAGGAAATATAGTTTATTAGTCAATAATATTCTAAGCTGCTATACACCACAACTTAATAATACCCACATTTCCAGGTAAGAAAATAACTATTTAACTACTCACAATTTACTAATTCTGAGTATTATTTGTAAAGTGTTTGTCAAGTCCTATATTCAGGCTTACCTGTAGGTCCCGGGAATATCTCCTAAACTTGCACCGTTTAGGAGATATTCCCTGTATTTGCATGTGCCGTTTCTTCATGAAGTGTGCCGTAAATGACAGCTCCCGTGCGCATGCACGAGAGTGACATCAGCTTGGCTCCTGCCAATCACAACGCTGGAGTCCGTGCTGTGATTGGTTGTCACCCGGGATCCCGGAAGACGATGGACTCAGCATGTCGTCAGTCACAGTGGTGCTCGGGGACCGCTGCTACAACGTCGATCTAAGGAAAGCATTTCATAATGAGCTAGTATGCAATCCATACTAGCTCATTATGCCTTTCTTTTGCAGGTGCTTTTTTTTTAAACACACTTGACAACTACTTTAATATTGCTACTGCAAGCAAAATCACTGAATACTACTCATCCAAGCATAAACTGTCAGTCCAGGAAGCACCACACATGCATTTATTTACACTTGCTTTAGCTTCAACACACATTAATGGCTAGTTTACACTTGCTTCAAAACAAGGCTTCGGACGCGCTTTGTTAAAGCTCTCTGAACACCAATCAAAGCTCCTGTCACTAAATAAAATAGTTAGTTAAGGGGTCATTTATACTTGCTTCAACTTCAACGCAAAAGCTAAAGCTGAATTAAAGCCTCTCAAAAGCCTCAGGTGCTTCAGGCGAGCCTCAAACAAGCTTTGTCATAGAGCTCTATGGAGGCTTTGATGACGCTTTGAAGCACCACTAAAGCGTCATGGGGTATCATTTTTGAAGTAAATCCAAAGCAAAGCAAAGCTAACACAAGGACTGTAAGCTAACCATTTTAGTGACAGGAGCTTTGATTGGTGTTAAGAGAGCTTTAACAAAACCTGTCTGAAGCCCTGTTTTGAAGCAAGTGTAAACTAGCCCTTACAGTCCTGTTTACACCTTGCTTTTGCTCTGCTTTGCCTCAGCTTCGCTTCAAAAATGATATCCCATGTCACTTTAGTGGTGCTTCAAAGCATCTTCAAAGCCTTCATAGAAGTCTATGGCAAAGATTGCTTGAATCCCCACTGAAGCCCCACCAAAGGCTCATCGAAGCTCCACCAAAACCTCATCAGAGCCCCACCGAAGTCTCATTGAAGCACCAAGCAAAAGCAATGTGTAAACTAAACAGGACTGTAAGCTAACCATTTTATTTAGTGACAGGAGCTTTGACTGGCGTTAAGAGAGCTTTAACAAAGCGTGTCCGAAGCCATGTTTTAAATCAAGTATAAACTAGCCCTTACTGTAACTCAGATAGGTGATCATCTTGAAAAAGACGTGATCCCCTGGCCATAGAGTGCTGGTCATTTGTGATCAGGGACAATCATGATATCACTGGGGTTTCTAACCCTGCCCTTCACATATAAAATCAACATATCTGTGGATAATCCCCTTTTAACCACTTGCCGACTGCCTCACATACACAAACGGCAGCAACTCGGCTCCGCTGCGCAGATCGCCATCTATAAACGGCGTTCCGCGCAGCTGCATGCAGTTGCCCGCCGCATTCTGTGTCAGTGTGGCCGTGGCTCAGGTGGACTCGATGTCCGCCAGCGACCCGCGTTTACCTTCTGGAGAGGAAGAACAGGGAACCGCCAATGTAAACATGGCGGTTCCCTGTTCTGTCAGTGGGCATGACAGTGATCTATTGATCCCTGTTATCGGGATCAGTTAGATCTGTCTTGCCCCTGCCAGCCCAGCCCCCACGCAGTTAGAACACATACAGGGAACACGTTTAACCCCTTGATCGCACCCTGCAGGTTAACCCCTTCCCTGCCACTGACATTTATACAGTAATCAGTGGCTATTTTTAGATCTGATCGCTGAATAAATGTCAATGGTCCCAAAAAAGTGTCAAAAATGTCCGATCTGTCCGCCGCAATATCGCAGTCCCCATAAAAATTGCAGATTGCCGCCATTTACCGATGTAAACATGGCGGTTCCCTGTTCTGTCAGTGGGCATGACAGTGATCTATTGATCCCTGTTATCGGGATCAGTTAGATCTGTCTTGCCCCTGCCAGCCCAGCCCGCACGCAGTTAGAACACATACAGGGAACACGTTTAACCCCTTGATCGCACCCTGCAGGTTAACCCCTTCCCTGCCAGTGACATTTATACAGTAATCAGTGGCTATTTTTAGCCGATCTGTCCGCTGCAATATCGCAGTCCCCATAAAAATTGCAGATTGCCGCCATTACCAGTAAAAAAAAAAAAAGTAAAACCGCCATATATTAATTGTCATGGTAAACGCACAAACCAATCAATAAACGCTGATTGCAATGTTCTTCACCACAAATATGTAGAAGAATAAATATATCATCCAAAACTGATGAATAAATTCGTTTTTTTATATATATATTTTGGATATGTATTATAGCAAAAAGTAAAAAATATAGATTTTTTATTAAAATTGTCGCTATTTTTTTTGTTTATAGCGCAAAAAATAAAAAATGCAGAGGTGATCAAATATCACCAAAAGAAAGCTCTATTTGTGGGGAAAAAAAGACGTAAATTTTGTTTGGGTACAACGTCGCACGACCACGCAATTGTCAGTTAAAGCGACACAGTGCCGAATCGCAAAAAGTACTCTGGTCAGGAAGGGGGCAAATCCTTCTCGAGCTGAAATGGTTAATTTTCACTAATCCACTTAACACCCTTTCAAACTTTCATTGAAAGTTTGATCAGTTTGCTCTACTCTCAGGTTCTACATTTAATCAGAAAAAAGACAACACCCTATAAAATATGTTGCGAACTGAACACAAGGAAGTTTTGTTCACTTGCGTGTTTTTGCGCACCACTGAGGATTAAAAAATTCTCAGAATTGACAATTACTCCCAAATAGATCTCCAGCCCATTAATGACTCATCCAACTAATAAAATACTTTGGGATCACTTTACCCTGTCCTGGAAATCTCACAGTTGTGCTTGGAGTCCTTGAGGGATTCCTTACTGTGCAGTGAGCTGCTGCAGACATTTACTGAGCCTGATGTCACTTTCAGAACCATCTTCTCTGAGGGCTATTAGGCTTTTTCTAAGACTCAGAAATCTGGGAAGCAGTTCTTTAGTTTGGAAGCTATTATAAAAGTCTTTTGTACTTTCTGTCTCTTCCATATGCTATGGGGTTGATTTACTAAAGGAAAATAGCCATTCACTTACAATGTGAATTTTCCCCAGAGCTTAGTGAATGGGGTGAAGCTCAGATAACTGCCATCATCCAATCACGTGCAAGCAAAAATGCATTTTTTTTTCTATTTTCCTTGCATGTGATTGGGCGTTTTTTACAAAGTGAAATATTACCACATTCGTTAAGCTCTGGGGAAAATTAACATGCAAAGTGCAGCTTCCCTTGCCAAGTGAACAGCCTAATTGCTTTTAGTAAATCAATTCCTCTGCCTCTACTATGAAAACTGTATAGCTTATAAACTGAGAATCAACATTCTACAACTGAAATTACTGCATACATACATATGTCCCTCGGACCCTATGTCTAATGGGATCTCACCTTACATTTTGCTATTTATGACGCTGCAATGATTGCCAGGTTGTGGGGAGCGTATAGCACCAAATCATGCTTATTGTGGGCAGATTTTCCAGGTTGCAATATGGCCGCCTACGCCTCGCATCTAGGTCATGCGGCATATATAATCTGGTGGCTCAGCGGCGCGCCCTATCCCCGGACGACGTCATCTGTGACGAAACGTACGTCGGGAGGGCGCGCTGACGTCACCAGCTACTGAGGAATGCCGGCTTTTCTTTTACACGTGCATTTTACTTATCGATGTGAGTACAATATTTTATTATTACCTGAATAAATTCCATTACGCTACTTCACTATATCGAGTCCTTCTTCTTCCCTGGTGCACGGATATATATATTGGTTTTCTGCCTTTGCGCTAACCTGCCCTGCTGTGAGTGAGCGGTTGCTGAGGTCCAGCATATACCTGGTCGAGGCTGTCTCTATTGGTATCTAGTGAGGAGCGAGTGGAACCTTATAACAACACAAAGCTGGGCTCCCAGCGGTGTCTGGTAAGCCCCCTCACTATACGGTGGTGGATTCACTTAAGTGTGTTGTGCACTGGGTGTTTTGAACAAACATCTGACAAGTTGTGCCCCTTGAGGACTTATTTCCAGCGCGGCTTTATCATTTTGACATCTTGCATTTAACTTCTAGCCGCTGCTACTTTACTTGGACTATAGCGCAGTTTATTGATATTAAGCTATTGCTAGACCTGCAAGGCTTCATAACTTGCACAAGTTGCACAATTGCAGCAAGTCTGCATTGTATGACCCCAGATTGACTTTCTTTGCAAACATTCTGCAAGTCTGCTGCAAGTTCAGTTATGTTGTGCAAAAGTCATCTCATCACAGGGGGCACTGTGGCTGAACTTTTGTTCTGTGGCCTTGCAGAGCTCTTGCTGTAGACTTAGCACTACAACTTTGCTCTTGCTAGAGACTTGCCATGCAAATTTGCTACAAATAGAAAAATTGTCAATTAGAACTTGTGCTTCATTTGCTCTGCAAGTGTCCAACTTGCCAGTGAAAATGTGCAGCAAATTAACAGACTTACAATTCAACACTGCCACAAATTTGTGGCAAGTTCTCCTTGTTATCTGGGAATACACAATTTAGGAGAAAAAAGAGAAAAAAATAATATATACTGTATACAGTATGTATATATACACGTTTGCAGTGATGCAATTTTGGAAAAGTAACATATCTAAAATGAATAAGGCTTTTGAGGAAGAAGCGCTGGACAGCTGTAACTTTTGTTTCACAATGCCCCACTTTTGAGGTTTGGGTCGGGAGTTTGATCAGTTCCACTTTGCTTCCATACCCGATCTACTACCTTAATATTCAGGATCTTTGTGTTGCCTTTGTTTTCTGTGTCTTTATATTTGCCACTATTCTATTTTCTCTTCCACCTTCTTCTTTTTCCACTTTTTATGTGTTTTTTCCACATTTCTTCTAATGTCACCCCTGGCTCTCTATAGGAATTTCTCCAGTGTCATGGCAGATGGGGGCTTTATCGTCTGCAAGACCATTCCTCCATTGCACCCTACAAACTCTGTTAGGAGCTGGTGTTTACCTCAGTTCAGAAGCATTGCATGCAGCGTTGCCAACCTACCAGATTGAAATTTACTGACAAAACACCAAAATATACTGGCACAGCAAAGTTATTACTGGCATTTCCAAAAGTTACAAAATTACAGTTTTAAGTGTAAATTTCAGTATTTGGGCAACAAACAATATGCAATTAGTAATGTGATTTAAGGTAGAAATGAAGGCAAAAAATATATTTCTTATTTTATTTTCAATATAGTAAGTAAGTTTTTCAGGGACAGGACTCAGGAGGGTAAGAAATTATAATGGGCGGCATGAACGTGACACTGACAGCAATGTGCAGCAGCACAGATGATGATGACACCTCACCGACTCAACACGTCCCCTCCTGGGTCACAGTGACAGTCTCTTTCCACGCCAGGCAGTCCTTTCAGCCCACTCCAGTCCAAATAGCACTGACAGTCCCGCTCCTGGCTTGCCTTGCTCTCATCCCTTGCACCACTACATGACATACTCAGGCACCCCCTCCACCAGACCCACCCCCAGCCGGCGCCACCCCAACACACTGTAGAAGGCACTCAGATGGTTTGGTAAGCTCCAGACCAGAACTGCAGAGCTGAGCGTCACAGCCATGTTTTTTACTGGCAACCTTTTGCTGTCACTGGAATTTACTAGCAGGAGAAAAGTGCCCATTTTTTACTGGCTGCCATTAAAAATACTGACGGTTGGCAACACTGTTTGCATGCTCCGAATACTAGTCCCAACATCAGTCTCAGTAGCATCTTACAGTATCTCCCAAAGTGAGTACACCCCTCACATTTTTGTAAATATTTTATTATATATTTTCATGTGACAACACTGAAGAAATGACACTTTGCTACAATGTAAAGTAGTGAGTGTACAGCTTGTATAACAGTGTAAATTTGCTGTCCTCTCAAAATAACTCAACACACAGCCATTGATGTCTAAACCGCTGGCAACAAAAGTGAGTACACCCCTAAATGAAAATGTCCAAATTGGGCCCAGAGTGTCAATATTTTGTGTGGCCATCATCTGCACTGCCTTTACCCTCTTGGGCCTGGATCTCACCAGAGATTCACAGGTGGCCACTGGAGTCCTCTTCCACTCCTCCATGATGACACCATGGAGCTGGTGGATGTTAGAGACCTTGTGCTTGTCCACCTTGCATTTCAGGATGCCCCACAGATGCTCAATAGGGTTTAGGTCTAGAGAAATGCTTGGCCAGTCCATGACCTTTACCCTCAGGTTTTTAGCAAGGCAGAGTTCGTCTTGGAGGTGTGTTTGGGGTGGTTATCATGTTGGAATACTGCCCTGCGGCCCAGTCCCCGAATGAAGGGGATCCTGCTCTGCTTCAGTACGTCACAGTACATGTTGGCATTCATGGTTCCCTCAATGAGGGAACCCAGTGATGGCAGCACTCATATAGCCCCAGACCATAACACTCCCACCACCATGCTTGACTGTAGGCAAGACACACTTGTCTTTGTACTCCTCATCTGGTTGCCGCCACACAGACTTGACACCATCTACAGCAAATAATTTTATCTTGGTCTCATCAGACTACAGGACATGGCTCCAGTAATACATTCGTAATCCTTAGTCTGCTTGTCTTCAGCAAACTGTTTGCGGGCTTTCTTGTGCATCATCTTTAGAAGAGGCTTCCTTCTGGGACAACAGCCATGAAGACCAATTTGATGCAGTGTGCGGCGTATGGTCTGAGCACTGACAGGCTGACCCACCACCCCTTCAACCTCTGCAGCAATGCTGGCAGCACTCATACGTCTAATTCCCAAAGACAACCTCTAGATATGACGCTGAGCATGTGCACCAAACTTCTTTGGTCGACCATGGCGATGCCTGTTCTGAGTGGAAGTGCTGCAGCTCAGTTTCAGGGTCTTGGCAATCTTCTTATAGCCTAGAACATCTTTATGTAGAGCAACAATTTTTTTTTCAGATCTTCAGAGAGTTCTTTGCCATGAGGTGCCATGTTGAACTTCCAGTGACCAGTATGAGAGAGTGAGAGTAATAACACCAAATTTAACACACCTGCTCCCCATTCACACCTGAGACCGTGTAACACTAATGAGTCACATGACACCTGGGAGGAAAAATGGCTAATTGTGGGCAATTTTGACATTTTCACTTAGGGGTGTACTCACTTTTGTTGCTAGCGGTTTAGACATTAACCTCCCTGGCGGTATGATTATGTCAGATTTTTGCGTCTAAAAGTGGTACATTGTTTTGCATAGAAATTTGGCGTTTTATATTGTAGACCTGTAATTGTTAGGAATAGCTCACTTAAATCTGCCCAAACCAGAGTCTAGTAATCATAATCATAAATTATAATATAATAAATAACTATAAATAATTATCAAAAATAATAATATAATAGTAATAAAATTTATTCAATAATGTAATTAAATCAAAAACACTGAAATTTGCTCATTTGCAGAATTGTCGCTGTCGTCACTTTCAGTGTCTGATGATAAATTTCCCCACAAATCAGTATCACTCAATTCTGCAAATGATTCTTATTTACTATCGCTGTTTTCTATCTGATCAGAAACCACTTTTGATGTAAAGGGACGCTTTTTGGATGCCATGGACATTCTCAAGTTTCCAGGCAGAAAGAATGGCATATATAATATAAAGTGCATGCAGGACATTGGACAAAGCACTAGGGACAAAGTGGATGTGAAATGATTTCATACAGTAATGTAATCTTACAGATTACAGTGTACTGTATGTTTACTATGTGTTTCACTTTTTGAATTTCCCACCGGTCTCTGCCCCCATGAGACGCGATGCTCGCAGGGAATGGAGCCCGGCATCACAGAGTGAATCGGGCAGAAGACAGCGCGCTGACACGGGGGGGGGGGATAGGGACATCGCTGGATCCAGGGGAAAAGGTAAGTAACCCATCCTTGGATCCAGCAATGCAATTCCGAGTGTGGCTCGGGGTTACCGCACTTGGTACAGAAAATTCACCCCGAGCCACACTCGGGAATACCGCCAGGGGGGTTAACGGCTGTGTGTTGAGTTATTTTGAGGGGACAGCAAATTTACACTGTTATACAAGCTGTACACTCACTACGTTACATTGTAGCAAAGTGTAATTTCTTCAGTGTTGTCACATGAAAAAATATAATAAAATATGTACTAAAATGTGAGGGGTGTACTCACTTTCGTGAGATACTGTAGGTGTGCCCTTAACTGCCAAAAAAATGAAAGCACTGGGCATGCAGGGACCACATGCAGTACAAAACACCGGAATGCCAAGGTGGGCACAGCTGGTTAATAAGCTGCTAGAATACAAACACTTTAGCAACAAACAGTAGGGGATCTGGCCCCCAAAATGGGGCATAAAAATGTAAATCTAATAATGAACAATTTCAATCTGCTCACTTTACCATTTAATTCCAACAATGAATTCATTAAGCACAATTTCATAAATCAGTTTTTGGCAGGTCTCAATAGCTAACCAGATATTATATAACCAGATCTGTAGCCAAAGATGTTTACTGGGAATATCAATCTTGCTAGTAAGGTCCCAAAATGTACTACATTTTGGAAAGGAAAATCTGAAAGCCTGTAACTTTCCCACTACTTGTCCTTCTACATTCCTATACACACAAGATACAGTCACAGCATAATACCTTTAATAATACTCAGCTCCAAAGAGAAACAAAATCATTTGTATTACAAAGTTGCCTTAACTTTTACTGGCCTTGAACAAGCTTGAGCGTGCATGGGATCTGGAAAGCTTCAGGAAGACATGCTGTCACCCAGAACATTCTGATAATGAGCAGATACTGTGGAAAGCACACTTGACTCCACTTGACTGTACTTTGAATAACAGTGTTTATGGCTTTTGTTTGTTCAGTTTATTATGCATAGAAATAGATTTTGTCATGGTAATATTTAACTGTTTCAAGTGTTTTTTTTTTTCCATGTTATCATGCCAAAATATGTAAAAAATAATAAAACAATTCTGCAATCACTTCAGAAGCGAGGAAGGACACAACACAAACACCTATTTGTGCATTGTTTTGTTAAAATTAAATAAATTAGGCAATAAGTAAATATATCCACAAGGTGGCAGCAGCAAAACAGTGTTTGTAATTTTGGCTTATCAGACTGCTCATGTTTGAAGCTCTGGATGAACAATGATAGTAAGGGACCTATTCATTACAGGACAGGACTCTGATCATAGCCGGGTTATTAAAGGCAGAACAGATTCTGATCTGAATTCCCCATTAAGAAGACTGGGGAAAAAGGGAGCTTCTAGCCCGAGGACATTCATCATTGGCTGTCATACAGAAATGTACTTCTAATACGTTGAGAATTTACTTTTTAGGTCATAACAGTTTTTATTTGTAACAATTAATTAAAAGTGAACCAGTGTTAAAACACCATTTCACCCCTATGGCGTCTCAAACAGTATATTCGCCACAATGCTTAAAAGCTGTTAACGTTTGTAGTTATGGGCACCTGAGTTAGTTTCCTGTCTGCTACCAGGCAATATGTATATAATGCATTATTTGGAGTTTCCAAGAAACTAGGATTCCTCTGTTCCTGAACACTTGCATATATTAACCTAAAATAATCCTGACTTCTTCTTGGTTATACCTTAAAGTAAAAACTCAAGTTTTTCCAAACTATTGCTATCGCCCTCCTGACACCCACCCAGGGTTGTCACTTGTCCAGGATTCACCCAGACAGTCTTGGTTTTGAATTATGTGTCTGGGTTTCAGTCCACCTGAAACCCAGACACATTATTCAGATCAGGCTGTGGATCCCAAAGTAACTGAGAGAGCCACACACAAATCTGTTGCTGTCCAGGAGATGCAGGTAGCTGTTGGGTGGCAGGTTTGGCAACACTGGGAGGCTAGGTGTTGATGTCAGCAAGAGCATTTTGGCCACACCCACTGTTTGCCACCGCACGCTATGCGCGCCACAGTGCTACTTTCCTTGGGGCATCCAAAGGTGTCCCAGGTCTTTTATAATCCTATGGTGTATACTACAAAAGAAATAAGTGTTCGGGTTTGGCTTGAAGAAAAGGTGGCGACCCTAACCCCCCCCCCCCATTCACCTAAACCAAAATTGAACTTACCCACCCAAACTGCTCCATTGCGCAGTTGTGCCATTCCCAGAATCATCAGGTGCAAAATTTTCTTTGGATTTTGCTTTGACTTAAAGTGGCTGTATCCCCAAAAAATGATTTTTACCTACAGGTAAGCCTATAATAAGACTTACCTGTGGGTAAAATACATAACTCCTAAACCTGTACAGTTTAGGAGATATTCCACCTGCAAGCAGACGCTGACGTCATGGCCGTGTTGTCCTGGCAAAGGCCCTGCGCATAGCACAGAACCTTGCCAGAAAGATGGACTCTTGCGCACATGCGCAGGAGTGACGTCTGGTGGCTCCGGCCACTCACAGCGCCAGAGCCGTAAACCCGGAAGGATCCACCAACAGAAGATGGCAGCTCCCACTTCAGGGACCATGCAGTCCTGTCGGAGCTTCGTTCTGAGGTAAATATTTTATAATGAGCTTCTTTTTTTTTTTTAAGGGGGATACAACTGATTTAAATGGAGCTGTATGATTTCCAAACCTGATATACAGTTTATGAGAAAAAGTATATACAGTCATGTAAAAAATGCGCCACCACAGAAACTGTTGCCTTTGGAAAACATGCAAATATAGGATCTTGGTTTAAATTATAATTAAAGGAAAGTTTTTTGTTTATTTTTGAGTGCAGAGATATTAGAATGTTTGTCAGTTTTTATTGCTGTCTGTGCCCCTGTTAAGGAGATTCCCCCTCTCTATTTGTCCTGTTTACCATTATCATTGAAAGCAAAAGTAAAGAAAATCCCAAATTTTGGGTTGTCACCAGAAAAGTAATAGAGGGAAATCTTCAATAGGGACACTAGTTCTGGTGACCTGGGGGTTCCCAAGGAATTCCCTTAATTTGCAGGGATTTCCTCTCACTTCCTGTTTGGCTATAAGACAATAAGTGAAGGGAAATCTCCGCAATGAGACACAGATGGCGAAAAAAAAATCTGATAGGGGTTATAACCCTCCCTTACTCTATCCAAAATGAAAAAAAAAAAATTGCCTATAGTTCAACTGTAACCTTGATTTGCTCAGACCTGTTTCCAGATTTCAGTGCTGTCACACTTCAAATGACAATTACTCAGTCGTGCAACACTGTACTTAAATTAAATTTGTATTGCTTTTTTTTTTTTTAGACAGATGGAGCTTTCTTTTGATGATATTAAATCATCACTGGGGTGTTCTATTTTTTGTTAAATAAATGAAAGGCCGACAATTTTGAAAAAAAGTTTTTCTTAGTTTCGGTTATAAAATTTTGTAAATAAGTAATTTTTCTTCTTCACTGATGAGCGCTGATGAGGCGGTACTGATAATTATGGCACTGTGTGTCAGTGTAAATAATGTACTCACTGTGCCGTTCACAGACCAGCTCTCTTTTCCTCAAACGCTGTCTCTGTGTGAGGAAAGGAAAACCGATAACCGGCAAAGCAATTCAGTCTGTTTACATCTGTGACAGCTGTGATTGCACACAGCTGAACGCATGGCAAGGCTCCATGCACACCGGACGCTCTCTGGACTATGTGGCAGGAGACGCTGCTTAGAAAACGTGCTTTTAGCAGCGTTTTGTAAGCAGCGTTTATGCACATTTTTGCGCGTTTATCAACGTCAGCGTTTTTGAGCTTTTTTTTTTTTTTTTTTTTTTTACTTCATTAGCTTTCATTGATGACAAAAAGCGCTGGATGCCGATAAACGGCCGTTTAGTGGCGTTTATAAGCGTTTATCATCGTTTATCGGCATCCAGCATTTTTTGTGTTTAGAAGAACGACTCCTGAACGCCAGTTCAGGGCGTTCCGACAACAGCCCATTAATGCCACTGTTGTTAAATGACAATAAATGTCAATGTCTGCATGAACACATAGGATAACATAAAGGGGCGTTTATGGGCTGTTAAAAAAAAAAACGCCCAAACGTCCATAAACGGTTGTTTATCAGCTTCAGTGTGCATGGAGCCTAAAGGGCAGCTCTTTGCCCTGATCTGTGATCCACTGTGTCCAAGGCACCCAGCAGTCACAGAGTACGCCTGATACGCGCCCCAGGGGGCACACACATGGAAGGACATCCAGGGTGTTAAAGTGGTTGAATAGTCCCAAAGATAAAGGCAAAATACTTGAACAAATGCCACATAAAATTGACATGGTGTATTAATTTTGATGATTCCAACTAACACAAATACAGATTTGTCTTATGGAAAAAGCAATTGCACTATGTTTACTACCACTTAAAATCTATGGCATTAGAATCTGGTGTTCCTGATTATATGCCAATGATTAGAACCTCCTAAGGGAGTGTGCATGTGGAACCTGCCTTTTTTATACCTCAGAAATCTAGGGTCTGGTTTCTGGTATTCTCTTTGCTATTGACGTGTGTGGTGTCATCATGCCAAGATCAAGAGAGCTCTGTGGCCCTTAGAAAGAAAGTTGTGGGTGCCCATGAGTCTAGCAAGCGATTTAAAAAGATTGATAAAAATGGTGTGAAATCAATCATTCCGCTGTAAGAAAAACAAAGTGGCATGGATTGAAAACAACTGCTAATTTATCCAGGACTGGCCAGTCCAGCAAATTGAAACCGACAGCTGAACATTTGAAGCTAAAAGAAGTCTCCAAGAACCCCAAAATTCTAACATGGGATGTTCACATATCTCTTGAAGCTGGTGGGTATCAAAGTGCATGCATCTACAATCAGAGAAATGAACCGATTTAACCTGCATGGGTGGTGGGTTAAGAAAAAGCCTTTGCTGACTACAAAGAACATTAGAGCAAGAATGCAGTTTGTAATTTAACATATAAGTAAAAACTGGGCCTTCTAGGGCAATCAAAGATATAGTAAAGACAGTTCTTGAAATTTGGTACCTATATGCCTAGAGACTTCTTTAGTGACACGTCTCTAAAATCTGCTTTTGCTCTCCAGCAGCTGGTTGACCCTGATTTGGACACTAGGAGTCCCCAACAACTGTGACATTATTTATCCACTCGGGGGATTTTCCTACGTTAGGGATCCCCCTTTGAACCCCTTTGAACACCTCTGCTCAGCCCCTGGACTGGCATACAAACTTCCGATTCAGCCATCTGATACTTTATGCCCCCATTCTTACTTAAATGGGTGAGAGAACTCAGGACTATGTTTTCCCAAGCCTAAAGAGGCAACATACTCTATTTTGCTCAATACTCTTCTATAGTGAAAATGTCAGGAATTGGGCTATAAAATCCTCGCCACATACCTCTGCTGCTTGCTGGTGATGTGAGAAGGAAGTGGGTAGGCTTCTTTGCATATTCTGGTTGTGCGATATACTCAGAAGCTTTTGGTCACAGGTTAGGACCATAATTAATCAATTGATGGACTGTGACCTAGGTGAGGATCCAACGAGATGTCTG
Source organism: Glandirana rugosa (assembly GCA_018402905.1). Classification (NCBI taxonomy): domain Eukaryota; kingdom Metazoa; phylum Chordata; class Amphibia; order Anura; family Ranidae; genus Glandirana; species Glandirana rugosa. Next base: position 450,861 of record BLSH010284679.1, read on the forward strand.
TTACAATGAACACATCTCCCTAGATATAGGTATAAGAAAACGATGATGGTCCATCATTTGAATGAGGCAGAGCCATGCGTGCATTCCTACACTGTGGTTCACTAAGATTGCTGAGCTCCATCACATGGAAAATATCATGGCTACTCTGAAAGGGAGGTAGGAAAGATTTTAGCGCAGATAGTTCCAATGGACAATGTTTACATGTTCCAAGGAATATGAAACGCTCCTGGCAGGTGAGGACTGGGACACCTAGACCCTCTTTCTTCAATCTGGAATGGAGTGTAGGGAGTGATATACTGGGATTCCCCCTACCCCTATCCCTTTCCCTTGTAAATTCCTCTTATTTCTCTTTATTTACATATTTTTACTTTTTTTTCCTTCTTCCCAATTCTTATCTCTTTTTGCTTATCTTTCTCTCTCTTCTACCTGGTAATGGACCAGGTGGAAGTCAAACTATCAAAAATCCAATTTATGATGGCCACTGTACACAGGCAGTGGTATTATATTCTTTTGGTCTGTATTGTCCTTCCTGAAACACTTTACAGGCATTTGGATTTTTCCTTGCTCGTATGCACATATTATGTCTGGTGGTTATGTACTTACTACCCTGTCCTGTGAAAATTGTAAATAAAGAATTAAAAAAAAGATATAGTTATTTGGTCACAGTGACAGTGGACATGTTTTCCGTATACAGAAGACAGTATTTCAGAAGAACCTCATAACAAATGTGAAGTATAGTGGTGGAAATGATATGGTTTGTGTTGCCTTGCTGCTACAGGGCCCGGGCAACCGTAAGGTCCCTTGTCCAAAAGTTGAAGCCTTGATTTCATTTGCATTCAAATTTTGTAGTGGAATTTTGAAACGGGCAGTTCATATAGTAAACCCACATCTTGCAACGGAAGGAATCTTACATGTAGAAGTGGTCAAAAATTAAAACGTCAGAGACTGGTAGGTATTTATACAAAATGCCCACAAGAAGTCATTTGTAGCAAAGGGGCAATACCATCTTTTTGATGTCAAGGGTGTACTTAGTTTTTCCATGGTACACAATTATATCCATTAATATTTTTTCTGAATAAATTATTAAAAAGCTTTTTTTCTGGTGTTCTTATTTAAGCACATCACATTTATCTATTGGCACTATTTGAATAAAGATCTAATATTTGCATGTTCAAATATGTTGAAAAAGTCAAACATTTTCATGGGCTATACCATATTTTTCACTTCACTGTATCTGAGTCAGTGGGAATTCATTGTGGATTAAGTTAATGGCCAATGGGGCATTTTGACTCGGTTTGTAGACGGGACTTAGATCCAGGTCAGAGCTTTATTCCAAAGTCAGGAAAACTGAGTCTTTAAAAACTAAAGAAAACCACTATCAGTGGGGTGCACAGAAGATACATTTTGTCTAAAAAAAAAGATTTGCAAGTTTAATGCTGTGCCTACTCTAATAAAATAGAGTAGGATTTGGGGGGAGGAATGAGGCTCAATTCAAAATAATGTTAATGGATCATATACTCATGCATTGCAATACAGGTGTAACTAAAACATTTTCAAGTGTAAACGGGCCCTTATACCCAGTAGGGTAAACTTGGTATAAATCACAGTTATTATAGTAAACATGCAACTTTATATGGGATGGAACTGCTGCCTCATTTTTGTGCCAGTTAAAGGTTCATCCTGAGAACACTGGAATTCTCGACAGCAAGGCATTAAAGAGGAACTTCGCCATGGCATGTGGAATCAAAAGTCGGCAACTACAAGTACTGTAGCTGCTGATTTTAGAAACAGATACTTACCAGCTCACGGAGTCCAGTGCTGTTCCCCACAGTTGATTTGTCTTAGAGCTTTGGATCTTCAGCGCCACCATCTTGAATTTTGGAGCCAACTGTGAGTTCCTTATGACTCACAGATGGCTCCCCATGGCAAACACACAAGATTGAGGAGACAGGTTTTGTAGCCCAGGATGCTGTGGTTTTGGGAATGAAGGGTCAAGGTGAGATTATCCTCATCTAGGAGAGGACTGAGGAAGTGGGAACGAGTACTGTCTTAAAAGGTACTTGCTCAGAAAAGAAAAATAAAGCTGCAATTTAGATAGAGGCTGGAATAAAATGGGTGCAGTGTGTTGATCTAGTATGCATTTCGTAGTATAAGTGTACTAAGGGGGAATGGAAGAGGTGGGGATCTACTTAGTTTGAGGGATAACTTTGACTTGTGGATTCTAAATAGTTTTCCTCCATTATTAATCTGTGTGCATATTCCATTAAAAGTGCCATAAACTAATCTATGAATATGCTTTTCAAAACACAACATAGGCATATGAAGGAATAAAACTGTTCTACAAATTTCAAACACTTGTGAGCATTACAGATAGCAATAGTAAAAGCGCCACCACCAGTCTCCAGTTTATGATAATACGCATATGGACTAGTAATTTATTTTGTCGCACAAATAATAAAAGATTATTAGGGCTGCAAGCCTGCATGATTTCAGTTCTGATAACAGTCCACGTAAGGTGAAGTAACCTCGGAGCCGGCATACCATTTTCAGCAGTGACATTGCTGTTGTGTTTAATATCCTGTCATGCTGTTCTATGAAGAAGAAAACAGGATGGAAATGACAATCAGTAAAGCTAAACCCCAGGGACCCAGCAGCATCTGGCTCGTTTCCTAACGTCACACTGTGACTTAAGCTATCTTTCACTGGAGAAGAACCAATATGATTGTGTACAAGTTACAAGGCCATTCTTATGAAACGTAGTGTGAATACACAGAACACACCGATCACACTCACAAGACTGTGCAGCGGTCATGCCTTGTCACCCTTAGAAATACTCAATTTGTCAGCCATCAGAGCTCTTGCTAATCCCTAAAACTGGATTGTTGTAGAGAAGAAATATTAAGGTAAAATATGTTCATTTTAATCTTGGTTACTCTAGTTTATTTACTAAAGCTGGAGAGTGCAAAATCAGGCTCACTTCTACATAGAAACCAATGAGCTTCAGGGGCGGCGCCAGGTGGGTGCTTGGGGGTGCTATAGCTCCCCCAAAACTTCTCATAGCACCATCGTAGCACCCCCATCAGCAGCCTCCTGGGTAAGAAATTTACAGTTTGAAGCCTGGGCCTCCTGCTTGTCATAATGATTGTAGGCAATCCCGGGTTCTGCTATCAGAGGCACTCTCGCCCCCCAGCCCGCCCCTGTGTGCCCAGGGATCGGCAAACAGCAAGCCAGATGCAGAGCCAGATACAGAGCTAGATGATCTAATTCCTGTGCCTTGTGCAGCATAGGGAGGGAGGGATCTTGGAAGCACCTACTCAGTCTTATCCAATGATGCTGTGTCTGTGCTGCAGCCACTCCCCCTTGCCCTGCTGCCTTGTTTTGGTCTCAGGCAGCTCCAGAGGAAGAAGAAGAAAAAGCCAGACCCAAGTGCTTTTTTTTAATGTAAGTTGTGCAGCAGTCTGGGCAGTGATAGGCTTGTTGTTTAGTGCAGGCAGTGTCCTCCAGAGGGGAATAGGCCAAGAAAAATAAGTTATATGTGTTGTAATTACACTGACCATACCAGGCCACATGCCCTCAACAATGACAAGCATTGATGGTTGGCAACCCTGATTTGTACAGCAGTGCACATCACCACAATTGACGTGGACTGCTTATTACAAAGAAGAGGAAGAGGAAGAGGACGTGAGGGTGGAAAAGGAGAGGCTGGAGCTTATGGAGGACTTTACAAAGAAGCATAAAAACTCAGTAAGAGACAAATGTACCAAAAATAGGCTACAGGACCATTAAGTAGTAGATGTGTATATATCATTTTTGGTGAATAAAAATATTGTTTAGTGTAATTTTAATTGAATAAAGCCCATTTATACATCTGTGTTTCAAGTATACAGTATCTCACATAAGTGAGTACACCCTTCACATTTTTGTGAATATTTTATTATATCTTTTCATGTGACAACACTGAAGAAATGACACTTTGCTACAATGTAAAGTAGTGAGTGTACAGCTTGTATAAGCTGTGCTTATGGATGCTCTCTGGGCTCTCTGGGCGTCAGGCAGGAGACGCTGCTTAGAAAATGTTCTTTTGCATCATTTTGTAAGCAGCATTTATCGGCGTTTATCGGCGTCAGCGTTTTTAAAGGTTTTTTTTTTTACTTCATTAGCTTCCATTGACTACAAAAAAAAAACGCAGATAAACAGCCGTTTAGTGGCATTTATGAGCATTTATCGGCGCCAGCATTTTTTGGCGGTCAGAAAAACTACTTTTGAACGCCAATTCAGGGCGTTCAGATAACAGCCCAAAAACACCACTGCTGTTAAACGACAATAAACATTCACACATAGGATAACATAAAGGGGCGTTTTTGGGCTGTTAAAAAAAACGCCCAAGCGACCACAACCGGTCGTTTATCAGCTACAGTGTGCATGTAGCCTAATGGTGTAAATTTGCTGTCCTCTCAAAATAACTCAACACACAGCCATTAGTGTCTAAACATTGTAGCAAAGTGTCATTTCTTCAGTGTTGTCACATGAAAAGATATAATAAAATATTTACAAAAATGTGAGGGGTGTATATGTAAAGTTCTATATGTTTTTTTTCTGTCTCTGGACCATCACTATAGTCATTGCATCGCCTCCCTATAGTCACAAGTAACACATATGGACTATCTACACCTAGGACTTTCAGGTGCAGCAATGACTTAGGCCCCTTTCACACAGGCTTTCCGTCCAGGTCCACCTGTCCATTTTTCAGGTGGACCTGAACGGACGATCCATGCAGCCCTAAGGAGCGGCGAATGTCAGTGGAGTCATTTTTTTTTTTGGGGGGGGTCACGGAGAATGTGGGGGGGAAGGCTAAATAAATAAGGCACCACCTCCCTGAAGTGAATAATCAATCAAAATAGAGGTTTGGAAAACCAATAATGGGATTTCAGAGTGCCAATAAACCTGTGTAAAGTTGTTACATTAAAAATTATAATTTTATTAAAAAAGAGTATAAAAGCACATAACACAAAGGGTACATAATTAAAAAATAGTTCATCTGTGAATCATACAACACATTTTTTCTCATGGTGTGCGCTCTACATGTTTCACCATTTTGGCTTCTTCAGGAGCTTCTGACACCATTTGATTATTATCCACTAGAATGAATAAGTAAGACATCATAAGTGGAAAATGTTAACATACAAAACATTCTCCCCGAGCATTGTGCTATGTATACCCAAGGGAGGGCATTAACAATCACAATAAATACAAACAAATATCTGACACTGTTCACCAAGTAATGCCCCCACCTCACCTCACGTTTACAGGAATATTGGAAAACAGAGGCACAGATGCAGACGAGAGACCCAGGGGCATATGTCAACCACAGGAGGGGTACAACCACTGAAGGAAAAAGGATAATTGTTTATTTTAAATTTGATAATTTGTGAATTTTAATAAATTTATTTTAGAAATTAGATAAATAAACTTTGGGTTCATACAGAAATGTTTAAATCATTCTTGGATTCTTGAACACCCACCTGATGGAATCATCAAGTGTGCGTCTCCTATTTTTATATAATTATTCCTCCAAGAGTATTCCAACTGGCACAATCATCCACTGGGCAATCTTGTGGGTCATAAAAATATACACATGTCCCTGTGGGATGACATACATAGTTTAAAAAAAAAAAAAAAAACCTTTATTCAACTAATAGCCTGTAATCTCACTTATGTATGTATCAACCTTACCTCTCTTATTATATTATGAGTAGGGACTGGAGGATGGAGATATTATACCTTTTATTCCAAGTTACATCCTGTATGTCACCAAAATAATTATGGTAGCCACAGCAGAACGAAAGGCCTAGGCTATAAGTAATCAACATAAGGTGGAAATTAGCATATAATATCTAATTGGCCTTATTTCACTAACATATAGGAATACTTTTAATTAGGAGGATTAAGTATTATTTTACCTTGTTGTTAAACAGCCATAGCGTGCCCTTCCATCAGAGTCCGCAGCCGTGCTGATAAGCTGTGGACCTCAAGGGATTTAAATACCCCCCCAGACTGAGTGGCATCTGACGTCTACGCTTATTGGATGCCACGACTAACCCAGCAACCCAATCTCAGCAGAGTAAAACATTTGACCAATCGCGTCATTATAACGCAATCTGTCAGTCATGGGCGTGACTGTCGTGGCAATATTGGAAAGTCCCTGTGTCATTAAGACACAATCGGCCAAGTCAGGGCAGCGTAGATAATAAAAGACGATCCTTCCTTTTAAGAAGGGAAAACTTTTTCAAAGGGGAAAAAAAAAGATTTACAAGGAATGTTTAGTAAGTTTTCCACTCATAAAACAAAAGGGAGAGAGACGTCACATAGACGCCACTCGTCCCTAGAAGGTTGAGTGAGACACGCCGGACCGCCTCGGTACAGACGGGACTGAACCGGCTAACACAGAATTACTGTGTCCCTGAAAGGTTATAACGGTGCTGTCAGTGCGGGTACTGACTGTCTAACGCAATATTACTGCGCTAACCAGTTTACAAAAT